>CM070018.1:22607095-23207095 GCA_036247105.1 Cirrhinus mrigala
GGTTTCTCATCTGAGGAAAACTAGAAGCCTAATGAGGGTTCTAGAAAACCTGCTGACGAGCTAATATTGCCACCTTCCTGCAAGTACTTGACCGTCGGGCGGGTCAGACCAGCTGTTGCGGGGCCTCTGGGGTTCTGCAGGGGGCCGTCCATGGTGACACCAGACAGAGGTAGTCGGGGGTACAGGGCCGGAGCCCGACCCACAGCTGAAACACAATGGCCCTTGTCTGCTACCGTGAAGAACTGGCATGCAATTGTATCACGGTGTCGCCAGAGGGATCAACCTAAGAAATGGGGAAACAAGAAGCGAACTTCTTCCCGCATTTCTAACAGGTTAAGCCAGAGGTGGCGCTCCTGGACCAACAAAGTGGACACCGCCCCACCCAGAGCCTGCGTTACAACTTTCATAGCTCAGAGAGTGTAATCAGTCATTATACGCAGTTCCTGTAGCTCTAGGTTGGCACCACCCACGTGCCGATCTCATAACGCCTTGGCCTGAATGCTCACAGGATGGCCGCTTGTCCAGAAGCCGTGTAAGCCTCGCCGGGGAGAACTTACAGGCCCTGGACGGGAGCTATGGGAACAACCCTTCAAGCGGCGGCGTCTTGCGGGGAGTACCCCACAACCACCTGGAGAATCTCCAAAGCCCCCTCGCTGGACCCCCATTGAGGGTGGTGAAGGAGGTGGAGTTGGTATATCGCGTTCCAGCCATTTTTTTTTTTTTTTTTTTTTTTTTTTTAAACAGGCTTTCCGCGATTTCATCAACTTCTCGTGCATTTCCGGGAAACAGGCACTGGAAACAAGCATAAGGTCGTTATCCAGATGTGAATTAATCAGCCCTCCTTGGCTGCCCGTTTTAAGCATGGCCGCCATTTTAGCGTCTGCCTCAAACTGAGAATCAGCTTCAGCTACAAACGGCACACGCCCTCCTAGCGATGCTGCCGCTAACCATACCGCCTGTTTAGGAACTCCAAAATAAGAAAGTCAGCCGTAGTGGAACTGACTAACAAACTCATCTGGAAGTTCGATCGCGGGACGCGAGGAGCGAGAGTTTTGCGGGGTTTCACCCAGTGGAAACTTCTCACTTCCAATTGCTCCCCATTGACGCACATCGTAGCGGCCTCGTACCCGGAAGTAGAAGGACCGGAACGGAACAGTCGAGCTGAGCCGTGGCTTCACGTAAAAGCACACGGCTCGTGAGCAAAACGCGCCCAAGATCTTGTTTTCGCCAGCAAAACATGAATCAACAGCAAGCACTGCATCAGCGTGAGAATCTCAATACTGAATACAACGGTCATGTCGATCGTTCGGGGAAGTAGCCGCAACCAGAAGAACACGGAGGGAAAGGTATGTTAACCAACACACAATCTCAACCGCGCCAGCTCTTTCAGGGAACTTACTCTTTTAGGAGGAAGATTGCTCTTCAAGATCGCCGTCAAAGCACCCAGGGGAACTCTCACAACACTTATCTGTGTATGAGAAGGGAGAGACCGCTGCTTGCGCTATGAATCCAACAATGAAGAGGTGAATGGTGCAGCCTCTCACAGAGAGACGCTGTATTCGGCTCCGAAGAAACAGAATGAGTGAGCAGTGCATACGCTGCCCTATTTATGCCCGGATCTCCCGGGCGTGGCCAGCTATGCAAATTCTGCTCACCCAATTTCACTGGCCTTTTTTCAAACTATCAGAGGTGTTTGGGCTCCCAAAGAGCGACCCCTAGTGTCGTACACTGGACACAACTCGGAGTGTACGACAGATAGGGAAGTGTAGTTACTGGGTTTCCTATTGCATGGCAATATATTGTTGAGATAAAAGTCTAGAGTCTAGTCATATCACCCACCTCTACTGTACATGAAACACACAAACAGTATTAAAGCTCTGACAATCATCATACCAGTGATTGTATTGTATTGTATTGTATTGTGTTGTGTTGTATTGATTGATTGATTGATTGATTGATTTAAACATGTACTATTGTTTGTACCCTTAAAAGGCTTGCAGATTACAACTAAACAGCATGGTGGTTATTTCATTCCCAAAGTATGCTATTAGTTCCTGTCAGGAAATTCACAAAACCTTGTTGTTTATTATTAATTTGACAACTTCCTCCCAAATTCACGTATAATTTAGTGTTTTAGTTTGTAGTGATATAAAAAAAAAGCCTAGTTATTAAAATAAACTAACTCAGTAGAGATTTACTGAGCATATGTTAATCCTTTCTGGAAAGTTTCAGCTCAGAATTGAGTTCCAAAACGGTTTAAGTTAAGACTAAAAGTGCCACATTTAGTTTTCTTTTAAAGTTTTCTTTAAAAAATAAAAACTCCTTTAGATTCAGTCCTGAAGACAGTATTATGCCAAACAGCCTCTCTCTTTCTCTCTATTTCCGTTTTATTATTCCTTAAGTGACCCTTTCACCTTTCATGCTCTATTCGACAGCTAAAATAACACTGACAGGTTTTGAGCAGTTTCTTCTGAGAATATGCTGTGTAAATGCATGTAAATGATCATAAAACACCACACATATAAAGACAAAAGAGGTGCAGATATAGAGGTTCAGATCAATATTGCAGCAGAAGAAAGTAGAATACTCAGAATTTAGTCTTGTGAAACAGCATATTCTTTCTTGTATCACCACTTACTCATGAACAGAAGAAAAAACAAACTATTTTTGTACATTTTCTGGGAAAAAAATGCAAAACAATTCTAGGGTCTTCCAGGTGATCGATTTCAGGGGATTGCTATTTGGTTAATAAGGTGTACTAGGTAGTTACAAGGGCATTGCTATGGTTGCCAAGTCAAAAGAGCCACCCGAAGTCTCTAAATATGGCTCTTCAAAGTGTTTTTGCCCGTTTTTATCATCCTACTTGTGGTGTGGGTTTGTTCAAATCCCTAACCCGCTGTATGAGTAACAGTAATAGGGATTTGGAGGATTTAGTGTCTTTAGGTTCATTTATTTGTGTTCCATCGTTGAAAGGCAGATCTGTTCTTCCAAACTATCAATGTAAAATCAAACCATCTAAGCTGCTGGCGCACTAAAAACCTAAATCCAACCTCTTGAAAACCTGCTATGACTGAAAACCCTAAAGATTAGATCTTTATAGAGACAATCATGCCTCATGTCCTGTCTGAAGTAAAGAGAGACTTTCTTGTCCACTTATTCTTATTCTTTCTTTACATGAAGAAAAAGGCAAAAGTTCTGTTATTCTTACTTCAAGTAAGAGGTTACTTAAGGCTTCGGAAAGCTTTTTGTGTGACGCAGTCTAGTCATGCGGTGTGTCCCCAATGCGTTCAGAGAAGACCTTTTTGTACCCAGGATCCCTCATTGCTGTCAGACCAGCTGAAAAAGTAAAAGAGTTCTGGTGTTTGCGACGTCACTAGAATTCCATCTGTTCATCCACAGACAACTTGAAGAAATACATCTTTTCAACATTTCATAGGCTATGTTTGCTTAATTTTAAACTGCTTAATACATGTTAAATTCTGGCACATTAATAGTTACATTAATTAGTCTCTCTTTCTTGCTCTTTCATCCTCCCCTCCCCCATTCGAGCATCAGAGTACGTGGGTTGAGTCTTCAGCGTTCAACAAGTTTTCTCATGAATATTCATGCTCTCTTTCTCCTCATGTGAATGTGATCTTTATTCTTAGTGGTTCATCCTTTGTAATATTCACAACATTCACATGAAAAATACATGCATGCTTGAATTCAACATGAAATCCAAAGTGGCCCAAATTATTTTCTTATTACATGTGTCTGGTCTTATAATGCAACTAATTAACTTCATTCTGAAAAAAATTGTAATCTTTAATCAAATATACAATAACTTATCTGCTATAATAACATCACCTAGCACATGCAATCTTGCTGGTAAATGTTAACCAGTCAGGAAACCACTATATATATATATATATATATATATATAATATATATATATATATATATATATATATATATATATATATATATACATTGTTTTAGGATCATGTTATAGATATTGCTGGTCAATGGTACACAGCAACAACACAGGAAAGTTGTTTTTATGGTATTTATTTTCCAATATTAAGAAGTGTTGATTCTGGTGTTGATTTGAGTATAAGTCAGTGTTCAGAGTGAGTGTTATTACAACAAGTTAACATAATTGATACTAGTGATGAGTTGATCCTATTTCCGGTCCTTGCACATTATTTCCATTTTGATTAATGGCGGATGACCGTGAAGAGCAGAGATGATCATCACAGGTATAATATATTTTTAACCACTTAATTCTATTAATTTTTATATTAAGTTTACATTTCTCAACATTTAGGATAATATTGCAAATTCTATAACATCAGAGTGCTAACATTATTTGTGTTTAGACGGCGCGGCAGACCACTGTCACGAGCCAGAGGACAGCTTGCAAAATGAGGTAAGTTAAGAGGAGTTAATGCTGATTAGTCTGAACATGCAACACTATTTTATACTTTGGGGTGAAAAATTACACAATCATTTCTGTGATTCATTTATTGTTCTGTTCATGTTCTGTTAACTTGAGTGAGTGGCAAACGGTTAGGCGTGCATCTTTTTTAAATATCCACACCGCTGCAGTTACGCTCTTCTCCAAAGTACAGTGCAAAGAGCGATCACGCAATCCAGCGTATTGCTGAACTATATTTTTGGCTGTGTATGAAAAGAATGGTTGTGCCTGACATGCGCGATCCATATTCAAAAGTTTGTGTACATTAAATCATATATCGTTTGAGTGATGACAAATGGAGCTTCTGATTGTAAGTTAGCTGCTTGCTGGATTTTATTTAAAATTTACAACTATTTGCGTTTTTCCTGACCAACAGCTGTCGTCATACTGGTGAAAGTTCAATATCAATGAGTGAAGAAATTTGTGGAACTGCTTAACGATCGTGCATTCCAATTTTTTCTCAATGAAGGCAAGTACTACTGCTCAGAAATTGACTAATTAAAATCAGTCATATAGCAACCATGTTTAAGCTGATACTAAAACGTCCACAGGGCTTGTTTCCAGGTTTCAAAGCTTTTCTATTTGCTTTTAAATCACTAAGATTTGGCTTAATATGAAAAAATAAATAAATGATGTCTGTATTTATGTTATTGTTAAGATTACTTTTCAGTTAAAAGACCCAGATACCAATCTGGAATAGGACACAAATCAAAGGCATCTACATTTAAGTTGTCCAGAAGAAATTGTTTCTGCTGGCATACCTGATGGTAAATATATTAATACTTAAATGTATAAACACTTCACACATTCTTTTTAAGGCATTCATAATATGATAGTGTAAAAGGTTTATCTGTAGGTCTGTATGAATTAAGCCTTGACAGACATGAATCATGAAATTGTTTTGCTTTTCTTTCTTAGTCACCCACAAGATTCTCAACCTTCCGCACAAGTGCTCATTCTTTCATTCTCTTCAGCTGACCATAAAGAGACAGAGCTTGGCAAAATCAATAAGCATCGGCCAGCAAAAGCTTTAGCATAGATGCTAAGGCAAATTGGTATGTATGCATGTTTTTATTAACATTTGATTTGTCTGTGTAATAATTCCCTTCCATCATTTGACTAGTCTTAAGTTATCACCTGTATTGCTGTCATGTTTAATCAGATTGTCCAAGATGCCCTGGAAAAATAGTCCAGTGATGATGAAGAAAATTAGGATGAGACAGACTTGTGCACTTCCATAAGGTAAAACTCAATACTGTTGCAAAGTTTGTTTTTTGTTTTGATTAAAAGGTTAATTTACTGAAATCAAAGTAGTCATTCATAACACTTAAGACTTTTTTTTTTTTTTTCATATTCAAAACACAAATGTAATTATTTTAATGAAATCAACCATTTGTTTGTTGATTGCTATTTGTGAAAGGATAAAAGCCTAATTTCAATCTGTTCATCATATAAGGTGACTGTCTCGTCCAAAAATTTGGACTAAACTGCTCAATTCATATAAATTAGTTTTTCAGTCTTTTTAAGAACATTTCAAGCATCAAGGTGGTAGCTGTGTGGACTCGATGCATAGACAAAAATCTCTCAGTTTTCTCTCAAGTATATTCACTTGTGTTTCAAAGATGAACAAAAGACTTTCAAATGTGGAACAACATGAGGGACAGTAAATATCAGAATTTTCATTTTGGGTGAACTAACTAACCCTTTAAAGCACATTTCATCATCAAAGGTTACTAGTGCCAGGTTTTATGCATTTATCAAAGCACATAGTAATGATCTTTTTCCCCTCTCTTTTCTTTGTTTAATTTGCTAATTTGCTGTTTACAGTCCTGGACCTGCTGCACCAGCTTTATAGGCCATCTCAGTCAGAGGGAGGACTACCAGCCATACCTACTGGTAATAAGAAGGATCAAGGGCACGATCACCTTATTCTACGTTGTCGCACAAGCACCTCATCCCTTCTGACAGAACCAGCTCCTTAAGTGCTATCGAACTCTATGTCCACTATGTGCTCAACCTGTTATATCAGTAGATCCTTGTCAGTAGATGTCTTTATCTTCCTGCTACAATCTACAACATTGATGTTTGTTATACCAGTGAGTTACCAAGCATAAAGGAATTGCATGCAAAACATTGACAATCTTTGACAAAATATTTTTCAATGCATCATGTATTTAAAGTACAAAGATAGTTTAAGTTGAGAGTACATCTAACAGCCAACATTTTGAAGTACTACATGTCTTTTCATCTGTAGAGTTTACATCGGTGGTATGATGGTGAATTTTTATCTTTCTTTAAAGTGTTTTGTCTTAAGACGTTTCATTGTTGAAAATAAAAGATCAAACTGATACAACGTGTTGGCTGTTATTGAATGTACACATTATGTATTTTTAGTTAAACTGAATTCAGATTACATTTAATGACAAATCAGGGTTTGTATAAACACTATATTAGTGTGGAAATAACTCCCTTGGTGTTAAGCTAGTGACACACCTAGTGTAATTTCAACACTAACGTGTAAATGAGGGGAAGAAAACACAATAATAGTATTATTAGTGAACAATTACAGTGTTGGTTTAACTCTATGCAAGTGTTAAAAAAATAACACTATTTAAAGTGTTGGTTTAACTCGCTTTAGTGTGGACTTATATAAACACTGAAAAAATGTTGATTTTAACACTGAGAGTGTGAATTTAACACTTTCAAATTTGCTGTGTAGTAAACATTAATATATAATAACTTTTTACTGTCTAAAAATCTCTGTATTTCACTTCTGCTCTAGCTTCTGTGCTAATGAAGTAGTTTATACTTTAATATTTAATAATTTTTCAACTATCCTTTTTACAGAAAAAAAAATTGCAAACTAAATTCTGATATGGAACACCTACTTTTCATATTTCATAAATCATCCTCGATAAGGCAAAAGCTGCAACAGTCATGCGCATCTTGTCAGTGAAGCACGGCTCTGTGATCAGTAGTAAATCTCTATTCGAAGGCCAGAGGGCGCTCTTGCGCAAAAACTCCAGGAAATCCCTATAGGTAGTTGAATAAACAGAAAATGATACTGCTTTCATTGATTCAGCATGACTAATAAACACAAGACTATGACAATATATCATTTATCTAAGTTCCTTTTAAAATAATAATTTTATTTTTTTCATTATAATAAAGTATATAATAATGCAATGCTAATTGACATAGCCTTAATCACATCTTAGAATAATACTGTATGAAATATGTTGTGTGCCTTTCTGAGTTTGGAGTAAAAACATGTTATTAAATGTAGTATTTTCTTGTGCTTTCAGATGCTTTGCAGCATTTACTACACAGAGCCGTAGTTCACTGAGAAGCTACGTAAACAGCTGTCCTTATCACAGAACGATATCTGCGATTTCATTATCGCACGATTAACTCGTCTGATAATGAACTCAATATTGCGTAGCTTGTCAGTGAACTACAGCTCTGTGTAGTAAATGCTGCTCCATCTGAAAGCACACGACAGAGATTTACTACTAATCACAGAACCGGCTTTACTGACAAGATCGCTTTTGATTAATCATGCAGTCCTAATATCAATGGATAAAATACATTCAACATACAGTATAGGCTTATTGGAAAACATCTGTCTACTCCAAAAATGTACTTATACATCCAAATCACTGCAGTTTTCAGCTGACGCTGAATACTAGTGTCAGTAAAATAACTATGTATTCCTTTTTCACACAAACTTTGATTGCAGTGGCAGATTAACCCTTTAACTGTCACCGTCCACTCTGTGGGGCGCCTAAGTTTGCTTCACCATATTACAAGTAAATCCTAATCTAATCATGCCAAACTATACATCGTTGGAAAGGTCTAAGACTCCTAAATAGATATTTTACTATATGTTTGTGTTACAAATTATGTAGGAAAAGTAAAAGATTAATATATGTCAAGAGTGCAACTTAAAAAATCTACATCATAACATGAGTTCTGACCTTTGTCACAAAAGACTTTCTTCGTTTCCTTTTTCCCTTTCACACTTTAGATATCATAAGAAATTATATATCAGTCCAAAACTTAAAATATCAAAATTCATCCTTTGAAAGGCATTTTAAAATCAGACATTGCGTTACCACGGAAAATGTACATCAAAATCATATTACAAAATGTTTTCATTCATGAATTATAAAAATTTAAGTCTGGATAGTGCATTTTTATGTCTGTGTTCAAAAAGGGGAGTGACAGTTAAAGGGTTAATAAAGATTTATTTTCATATTTCATTTCTGAACTGCTGTGATGCATACTTTTTCCCCCCTCCATTTAAAAAACTAATCCGTAAACTGTCCACACTAATAATCAACCTGTTGTTTTTTCTTATGTCATTAATTCTACCAGTCAAAAAGTATTAATTACCCTGCCCACAGATTAATTAATGCAAATGCCGGAAAAGACATATTCATTGCAAAGCCCAAAGGTTGTATAATTTCAACAAACTACCCCAATGGAGGATATTAACAGGCCACTGGTTTGTGTTTGTCTGGTTGAACATCAGTTTGCTAATATGTAGTTTACGAGTGTGAGTGTGTAATCAGCCGAGGGCAAGTCCCTATAGCACCGTGCCAAAACATGCTCGTGAGTTTGGAGAGATGCTCATTTTCATCATCAAATCAAGAGAGGCATCTCAAATGACTTAGCATTAGGCAGTTTGCTATGCTAATCGAGACAATTAGCATAAATAGGGAGAGAAAAAAAAATACTTCTAGGCAACATAAAACGAGAGCAAACTACACAGACATTAGACAGAGAACAATTATGAATCATTCAACACCATGCCAACACTTAAAAGGCTTTGATAGCTTATGTGCTTTGTGAACCTACAGGTTGCTCTTTCTTTTCCATCACAAGCCCTTCATAATTCATGTCATTTTTTGCAGCGGGAGGTTTTGCCATGTTTCTGTACTGTGCCAGAGTGCTTGCTAAAAGCTTGGTATAGAGAGGTAATAGCTACCCGCTGATATGATGAGACAATCGGTGCTTAATTGCACAGTTTATTAGTTAGGCCATGTAAGTGATAATTGAAGGCGTTGTGCCTCCTACAGAGACCAATGGTATTCTTAGCCACTTTGTCATGCGGTCTTTAAGACGACATTGTTGACATAGCTTGTAGATTTTTCCTAAAAAAGGATTTATTAATTATAATGGCATAATAATATTAATTTGGCTTATAAATTGATGAAACATGTTGATGAAATATCACCATTGCAAGGATGCTTAACATATTGCACGTATTTCATTTAGCAAATCTCATTTTAATAGATTAACAGAGAAAAAGGAAGAGAGCAAGAGGTGTTTTGATTCCTGATTGTGCAAATATCGTTTTAATATTGTTTCATACATATGAATCATACAAACTATGATAGAGTGAACTTTATTATGGAAAAACACTTCTGCAACAGTAAAAAAAAAAAAAGCCAACAACACCAAAGAGGAATAAATGCTCTTTCAGAAGATATAATGTACAAAATATATGTAAAACAACAAACTGTACAATTTGGGGAACTCTGCCATAGTCTTGTCTTAAATCTACTGTGCAGTGCTAGTGACATGAAAGAAGAACTGCGTACTTCTCCCACAGTAATCCCCTCAGGCATCCCCTCCTTCAGTTCTCTCTTCTTTTGTGTTCCCTCTCTCTCTCTCACTTTGGATGCCAGAACCGCTGCCGAATATTCTGCCATCTTTCTGCTTCCACAACGGTCACGAGAATTCCCTCTCTCAACCATATGCCCTCACAATTTCAGAATTTAATCCACTACAGTCAGTCAAACAGATTTATCAGTCCCTCCAGGATTTGTGTCCTGTGAACGCAAGAATGAATGCAAATTCAACCAATCCCGTATTATTTGTAAAAGCTTTCAACTCAGTTTTATTCTTGCAGCTTTTCCAAATAAAATGTGAACTTGAAGGGAAAAGGTAGACAATATTAGCAAGTTCCATGAATTGTAGACCGGTGTCATCAACACACTGTTTGTGTGTTAAACCTTTGCACTGTTTGATTTCTACATGCAAGTTATCACTCTGAAGGATGGAGGACATTACTGTTTCATACGTGCGTGTTTTGTGCACCCTGTATGAAAATTCAGTAACCCTTCAGGGTAACACTTTAGTATAGGGAACAATTCTCACTATTAACTAGTTGCAATTCAGCATCCCTGTAATTAATTATTAATTATTATTATTATTATTATTATAAAGCACCTATTCTGCATGACCATATTCTATGTTACTATTCCTACCCAATATCTGAACTTAACAACTACCTTACTAACTATTATTAATCATATCGCACAACTACTGTGCGATATGACATATAAATAAAAATGTCTCCACCTAATATTTGAACCTCCGCCTAATTATTGAAGTTATGTATCCAACTGATTGTGCTAATACTGTCAAAACACACAAGGTTTACATATAAAAACAGTTGCTTATGTTTAAAGTGAAAGTAAACAATTGAGAGAAAAATGGATGCGTATATTAGATGCGTGCAGCTCTTAAAGCAACAGCAGACTAATTGTATTAAACACTGCCGCTTGTCATTAAAGGGATAGTGCAGCCAAAAATTATAATTCTGTCATTATTTACTCACTTACATGTTGTCCCAAACCTGTATTAATTTCTTTCTTATGCTAAATGCCAAATAAGATATTGAATGTGGGTAACCAAATATTAGCTGGTCCCCACTGAATAGAGAAATTATCAAATAGGTAACGTTCAACAGAAAAAAGAAACCCATTCAGGTTTAAAACAACCTAAGAATGAGTAAATTATGGCATAAAAATAAAACACTATGATGGAATTGACAGACAGATGACAGAATTTTCCATTTTGAGTGAACTATTCTTTTAATGTTAATAAAACAACAAAACACAAAGAGAAAAATCACTCACTACTCTTGACTGAAGAACTTTACTACAGTTGCCTTAATAAGAATCAATGTACAACCACACCGACAGAGGCTGCTCCCACTATAGTTGATTGACATGAGCGTCTTACCTCAGACCCTCCCTAAATCAGCTGTAACAGTCCGACCTCCATTGTTTCGATGCCGGAGCAGGGATGTAAGTTAGACAAGAATATCTCAGATTGAGCGATTGAGGTGTTGTGTTGCTGGATGTAATAATGAACATAGTGGTCGTCATTTACTCCCGACATCTGAGCCGCTGAAGATGCAGTGGATTACATTTGTTTGTGAAGGGAATCCCGATATACATAACTGCATCTATGTTCGCGCAAATCATTCGTGATCCAGCTCCACCTACAGCAGAAGTGAGTATAAGGGTTTTTTGCTTTTTTTTATGAATCTCTGCAGTCACCTTTCCTAATAAAGTGCTAGTTAGCTAGTTTAGCGGTTAAACGTGGCTATATGCGGCTAAAGTAAACAGGCTCGCCACTCCACAGAGAGAAGAGAAGGGCGGGGCGAGCAGAGCTCATGTGCATTTAAAGGAACAATCCATCAGAATCGGTTGTAGAGCTCATTTAAAAAGGGTGTTGTTTTACACTACCATTGAGAATTTTTAACCAAAGTATATTATAGACTTTTCATTAAGACCCTAAAGAATCATATCAACTTGTGGAAAATGGGTATCCGATGACTAGTTTATTAATGTTCATATTACTAGCATACTGGCTGTTTTAGTTCTTACAAAGCACACAATAATGCCCTATTCTGCATGACTGTATTTTAGATCCATTACTCCTAAACCATACCTAAAATTAACAACTACCTTACTAACTATTAATAAGCAGCACATTAAAAGTTTATTCAGGAAAAAGTTGTAGTTAATAACTAGTTAAAAGTGAGAATTGGTCCCCAAACTAATGTGTGACTAAAAATGTATACCATTGCCACTTTATTTGACATCTTTGACAAATACTGTAAAGTATATGGATGTGATGGATGGATGATTGATTCATGTTTAGAGCTGTTACCAAAGCAAAAATGAAAATTCATTTAATCACTATGCTGTGATTTCACAACACATATTTTAGAGAATGTTTGGATTCAAACTTCATTAGAGCCCATCAAATTGCATTGTATGGACAAAAACATATCTTTCCATATCTTATCTTTTAAGATACATAAACATCTTTTTATTCAAAATATATTTCCTTGTGATTGGCAGAAGAAAGTGAGTCATATGGGGATGTGTTTCTTATACAACAATGTAACTCACTGCTTACCTACTGTAGTATGATGCATGGAGAAATAGTTAGTCATGACTGTTATCCAAAACTGTAGTAACATGGCTCTACCTCCATTGTTTGAGCCACCATGGCTATTGTTGATGTTACGTGCAGTTGTTAAAGTAATAATGTCTGCTAATGAATCATTTTGAGGTTGCAATTAATGTCAAATTACTGCATTTCATTTTCGTTATCAACATGTAACCCCCCCCGGATCCTACTCTCACCCTGCTCCGAGCGGGTCTTGAACCTGGGTCTCCAGCATGGGAGGCGGGAGCACTAACAAAGAGGCTAAAGACTGCAGCCCCTAGCATCGATCGCTAATGCACCTCTTGAGATCAGGGGAGTGAGGCTTACCTGCACAGCACCTTCCCGCTGGCCTCTGCTACAAACAGAACTCCATTAATTGTTTAAATCATAGTCACATGCAGTACGTAACCGAAATTGTACAGTATATACTGTAACTTGAACATTCACTCAGCAGCTTTCTCGTTTTGAGATTTCAAGATCCTGTTATAGTGAACATGGCATTTGAGGACTACTTCACTTTTTTGTGCCCTGTTGTTTTGATTCATTATGTGGTCCCTCCTACATTATACTCATTTATGCACCTTTCAGAAATGTACTAATTGTTGACATGCTTTCATATATACACAGGTTGAGAGCTGTAATTCCAACCATACAGCTTTCTGATGTGGTTTGCTAATGTTTTTTTGAAACTTTGGTTTCGGGAAACACAAATGTACTAAATTCAACAACATTCGAAAGAACTTGTAAACATATATGGCTAACGATGATTTTGGGAAAACGTGCACCAGGTTGAAATGACATAAAGTAAAACGTTTTTCTGAATTTTCACCTTTTCAAATGGTTGTGGTAAATAAAATGCTTTAAATAATTACATAAATATTATATTATTATACTTACTAGTTATGAAATTTCACTGGCACTAACTGCATGAATAAATAATAATAACTGGCAGGTTTTCCCTGAAAAACAACAAATAATAATGCAAACCGTATACAAGTTGAGACATTCTAAAGCAACTTTTGTCACAGTCACGTGCGATCCTGATAGAAATGATTTATAATTTATGCTTCTGTCTTTGCCTCCAACCCAAAACTAGTCAAGTTGCTAAGTCATGTGCTGCATTTAATAGCAGGGATCCTAGTAAATACGGCTCACCAGACTCTGATATTATAAACGCACTGCCCTTGCGGGAAAGCTATGTATCATTGCTAATTAGCTTAGCAGCAGGAGTCTTAACGTGGGTGACTAAATATTCCAAATCAGGGTAATACCAAAGGGCATGGTACTATAACAACAACTCCGCAGGTTACAGAGTGGCTTTTCACACGATTTATTTCCCAAATATACTGTTAGGCTGATGTGATTAAATGTCTCATTAGTCTCATGCAGTGTTTTAACAGCTCCATGTTGGGCCGGAGATCACTGACCTGAGAGCACTGTAAATCATTCATGTGTCCATCACAGTATAAAATCACAAAGTCAAAGGTCACTTGTGACATCACCATAAACCTGGCCAGTAGGTACACACAAATCGGTAGAATGTAAAAAAGTAGAATGGTTTCCTCAGATCACAGATGGTAAGAACATTTGTCAAGATGTTGTTGTTCTTTCCAAAAGTGGTCGGAATTAAATCAAGATGTCTGCAAATCTTATCAGCCGTACAACGTCCCACACAAATATGTCGCGTTTGTTTTATAACGGTATTGGTATCAAACGTTTTTTTTCTGAATGAGCACATTCAAGAGGATTATTTGAATCCGAAAGAAATTAGAAAACACACATGCATAAACAAAACCCAAGAAATAACACTCAAATCAACAGGTTCAGTAAAAAAAAAAAAAATCACTACAGATGTACATTCAAAAAAACAACTGTGCCATTGTAAATCAGTCAATATCAGGATAAAGCACACTTACAGAATTATAAAGAAAATCACACCTATTGACATATTGTATAAAGCTTGTGCTGCAAACCATCATGGTGACCTTTCAGCGTAATAAATAAATGATGATGTCTATTGATGTGCATTTGCCGAGTCAGGAGAAATACCACTTGTTTGATGTGCGAAATGTTTTGGATGTTAAAACACTAATTTTATCCTGCAGCGATAAGTAAATCACAAGTAAGCTGACTTTCTGATAAGTGTAAACACTGTGCTTCTATCAAAACACTGCTGTTTTGAGCTGCTCAGATTTGTAGGGCCCTAGATCAGACTATGGAAATGGGCCCCACTGGTATAAAACCTGCAGTTTTTCCCATTAATTACCTAGACTGTGGCAGCCTGTTATACTTCTCATAATAACATAAAAGGTCTCTAACGTTGTGTTTTGCTCCACTGCTTTGGCAAAGCATCTGTCAAATGAACTAAAATCAAAAGTGCGATATGGCTTGCTGCCCTTATCAAATCGCTAAAGGCTGGGATTTAATTCAATAGGTTTATATTGTGTTGCGCTGCGTTTCAAAGTGCAACTTTGCACACACAATCAGCTCACGATTTGGTGTTTTCAGCTTCACAGAGAGTGTCAGTTTACAGCAAACTTCATCTTTGCAGTTTAACATGCATTTGGGAATGCAGTGGGCAATGGTTTTGCATTATTTTCACATCTGCATAATTTCCAACATTTTTGTGGACAGATGATTACAGCATTTCATTAGGTTTGTAATGAGATGCTTTCAGAAATCTGTTTTCACAGAAAATGCAGGAAAAAAATCAAAACAGAAGTATTGAAATTTTCCAAATGTGAAGTAAAATAATATACTTATTATGAAACATTCATTCATTCATTTATCCGTGCTTCCTAAAACAACAGTATGAATGAAATAGAAACTGAGACACTATATTAACAAAAAAGAGGTTTGAATCCCAATTTTAAATCCAGTTTAAATCTAGGCACAAGTCAGTGCAAAGTCTTTTTATTTAATTCAGTTTGGACATAAAGCCACTGAAAGAGATTTATTTCTTTTTAAGAGAAAGCACTACAAAAACAATCATACTGTAAAATACTGCAACCTTAAGTGTAATTAATCTAAAATTCATTACATTTTGAGCAAAATCAATCTTTGTGCCACACAACCTGCAGTGATAAGTTCATTGCACATTTCAGACTATTTAGAATTCGCTTATTGATACAGAAAATTAAATTATAATGACACTTTCTTGAGACAAGTAAATGTAAGGAAACAAAGATTTTGAATGATAAAAATATTTTGCAGTGCAGTGTAACAGATTTGCAGAAATGCTTTGCAAATTCGTATTTTCACTTTACATCTCTATGTACATTACATTTACATTGACGCATTTTGGCAAATGCTTTTATCTAAAGTGACTTACAGTACACTCAAGCTGTATCTTATCAGTACGCTGTCAATTGCTCTTTCCATCCGGATATTATTCATAAGATAGTTTGACAAGCCTTATGCCTTGACAGACTCTATTTCTGCCATGCAAACATTAAACAGGAAGTACACCAAAGCCTCAAATAGTCATTAAGTATGCTTTTTCATTATTTTCTTCCTGTCAAGTGTGAGGATATTTGAGAAAGGTGTACAATTTGTGGATAATAATACGATGATATCCACGAACCGTGCTAATAGGTGCGGTACTGGAGTTCCCAGCAGTGCACTGCGGCATGAATAAATTATGCTGTGATAATGACTGTTGAACTGTTTCCTGATTTCATTTATGCTGGTTTTGTGTTTGCTGTCCCTTTTACTTATTTGACAGAGCTTATCTTGCTCAGTCTTATTATGGCTAAATGTTGGGGTACATGTTAACATTAGTATTACAGCTGTTCTAGGCTGTTCTAAGCTGCTTTCACTGACTGGAGGAATATATTGCCGATATACATAAAATCAGCATTATTCTGTTAATTGTGAAAAGAAAATCAGTTAGAAAGCATAAGCATATGTGGCTAGCAAGATTCAATTAAAGACTGCTTCACATATATTAGGACATATTGAAGTATAGACTATGTGAAGTATATTCTGCTAAAGAACCTTGTTATTGGGTATTTAAAACACATTTCATTTATGATACTATTATATAAATGTATGACTGACAAATATGCATTACATTACCTTTATTTGTTTATATATCAGGGTTATATAATAAGGTTCTATTTGTAAACAACAGTTAACTACATTAGTTAACAAACTACACTGTAAAAGCGATAAGTTGACTTAACTTAATAAATAAACTTATTTTTGTTTAATAAAACAAAGTTACGTGAACTTGATAATTCTTCGTTACTCTGAAAAATAAAAGTTATTGAAACAAAAGAAAATGTGTTGTGGTCACTTTTTATTTTTAAATTGGACTAACTTAAGTTTATTAAATTGCAGTTACTTAAAGTGTGAATATACTTAACTTAAAACTAACAAATGAATCTGAGTTCTGTGTACTTGCTTAAATTGAGAACACTCATTGCCTCGAAAAAAAATTTGTAACTACAATTTATTGCATATATGTAATTACAATTCACTTGTGACTGATATTATGTAATCTTATTTTATTGACTATTTTAAAATTGAAAATTGAAGGCTAATAATACAATTCTCAAAATTGTTCATTGAGATGGTACAAAGCCATTTCTATGAAGAATTGTCAAATCAAAGCAGTCAAAGCAGCTCTACATTGTTAAATGGGAAAATACTGTGTCGATGTGAATGCAAAACACTATAAAGTATTATTTTTATCGTAGTTAATGTTAATTTCAGCATTTACTAATACATTATCTTAAAAAATGCATCTGTTGTTATTATTTAATTGACCTACATTGAGTTAATTGGGTTAATGGACTAACAATTGTTGTATTAACGTTAACAAAGACTAATTAATGTATTGTTTATTAGTTAATGTATTTACTAACATTACCTAATGGGACCTTAATGTAAAGTGTTACAGTTTATGTTAAAACTGTGTGATCCAACTTTTATATGCAAAGAAAGAAAGAAAGAAAAAAAGAAAAATAAAACAGTAATTTTTTTTTTTTTTTTTTTAAATCATTATTTTGAAACTATTATTTGCAGATTGGTGTGGTCCCACAAGTGGCAGAGAAATTACACTACAAATGTAAATTAACTTCTCTATGCATATTATTCAGAATCAGCTAAAAGAAGATATTGTGAAAACTTGAGCCTCAGACTGGTCAACAGGATATTGACAGTCCTCAAGTCTATTTTTAAAGATTATATATCCTATGGTTTCACAGCTATGTGTAAGTGCAAGACACATGGGTTATTTGTATATGCATTTAATGGATTCATAAGTAAAAATGGATGGATGCTATATTCCCTTACCTGACAGTAGAGCAAGTGTTGGCAGAGATCAGGACTAATGAAGCTGTAGTGTTAACATTATCTTGAATTAAGTGTCACAAAATATGAACATGTTTTAAAACCTTTATGTCAAATTCTTGTGATACTAGGTTGTATCTTATTAACTTATTAAAGGAGAAGTTCACTTCCAGAACAAAAATGTACAGATAATTTATTCATCCCCTTGTCATTCAAGATGTTCATGTTTTTCTTTCTTCAGTTGTAAAGAAATTTAGTTTTTTGAGGAAAATATTTCAGGATTTCTCTCCATATAGTGGACTTCCATAGTGCCAGTGAGTTTGAACTTCGAAAATGCAGTTTAAATGCACAGTACTTCTGAAGTGATGTAGAACGATTTTGGGAGTTTTTCGACATACCCTAACTGTCTTGAACCAGAATACACAGAGTCCAGGCAGACAAGAAGAGCATTTGAGGTTAAAAAAAAAAAAACATAAATGGTCATTTTTTTTAGAAAATAGCCAATTGTTTTGTGAGATAAGACCCTTCTTCCTGGGCTGGGATTGTTTAGAGCCCTTTGAAGTTGCATTTAAACTGCATTTTGGAAGTTCAAACTCATGGGCACCATAGAAGTCAACTATATGGAGAGAAATCCTAAAATGCTTTCCTCAAAAAACAACTTCTTTACGACTGAAGAAAGAAAGACATGAACATCTTGGATAACAAAGGGGTGAGTAAATTATCTTTAAATTCTTGTTCTGGATATGAACTTCACCTTTAAGTAACAAACAGTTTCTTAGGAGAAGTAAAGTAAAAATGCTGTCTCCTGCAATACTTAGCATTTCTTGTTTTAGATAGAACTTTTTATTCTCCTTGCTGTTGGGAGAACAGGGCATCCCACAGGGGTGATGTTGCATCCCCCTGACTTTTAACTGTGTTTAGTCCAAAGTGGAATCATACATCAAGAAGAGGCTCTCAATAAAAGCTATGGTCCCTCTGAGACCATTTTTCCTGACACACCCTCCAAGAAGGGCCTGAGATTCCTTTCCCTCTGGTCTTTTAAGTGCACTCACAAGAAGACATGGACATCCTTAGAACAAATGTACAAGCATGTTTTGATAACTTACATCAAGTTAGATTCATGGTACAAATGTGGCTGGATTATAAATCGGGTCTTTTTTCTGTCATATGTGATTTTTTTTTTAGTTTTTTTTAAAAAAAAAAAAAAAAAAAAAAAAAAGAATTTTTACTCGTTTAGAAATCATATGACTTTATTTGGGCAGGTAATCTGACTCTAAAACTGACCTTTAAAACTTTGATTTGAAGCTAAAATTACTGAAAACAGAAGGTACAATGCTGTAAAAAAGACTGTGTATTACTATATTTTATGTGAATGAACTACTAAGCATATGAAGCTGTGCAAATTATGTCATTGAATCAAAAATGCAATGGTTCATGGATGTAGAAGCTCAGCAGCGATTTGCAGCCCTGATTGGTGGATATCTCTTAAGGATTATGGGTAGTGTAGTTTTTCACCAAGAACTCAGCTATTAACACATATACCAACGTGATTTCATGATAATGCGCATGTATTTTACGTAAAATGTGGTTCTACAAAATGCACATTTACTAATGTTTTTCCAGACACTAAAACGTACAATACTGACATATTTACAGCATCTAAACATACAAATACTTGCGTATTTTCAGCATTTAAACATACAATACTGGCGTATTGACGACACCTAAAAATGAATCCTTTATTAATATTAAAACCACAGCATTAATCTCATTATTGTTGTTTTTAGTTGTCATATCAATGGCATTATGTTTTCAATTCCGTTATTAAATTGCTTAATCGTTTACTCAATATGAAATGATAACATTTCGTTCTGTAGTTCTAAATGTTCTGTCTAGGAGTGGGATTAGTGACTATAAAAATATTTTTATGCTATATTGTTACTAAAATGGTAATTTTCCTGCTTATTTTGGTCAGTTACGTTTTATATCCTATTATATTCGCTATAAAATGGGTAGGTTTGGGTTTGGGGGTAAGTTAAGGGGTCTAAACATCTAAATCGCTTATTGATAAAAGGATAAAAATGCATATTTGCTATAAAATGGGTAGGTTTAGGTTTGGAGGTAGGTTAAGGGGGCTAAAAATCTAAATTGCTTATTGATAAAATGATAAAAATGCATACAAAATGGGTAGGTTTAGGTTTGGAGGTAGGTTAAGAGGGGCTAAAAATTTAAAGCGCTTATTGATAAAATTATAAAAAGGCATTGATACAAATATCTTAATGATATAAAAGATACATAAATGTTTTACCTTTTTTTACGTTTTGTGCCTCTAAACTTTACGTATAAATATCTACATATAAACAATGACACCAGGCTGCATATACCTAACCCTAACCCAAAATCTATGAAGAAGCACAGCAATAAATAAATAATATCAATACAAGAAATAAAATATCCATGCAATGTTGACCTATGGCTCAATCAACACAGCCTGAAAGTAAAATTAATGTTACTGGCCTCTTGTGGCTTATTACTGTTTAAGTGTCTAAAACTAAACAAGTTATTTCAAGAATCTTTTTGGCCATTTGTTAAAGCCAGACAGCATGTCATCATAGATGCCACATGTTTCTTTTTTGGAAATACTATTCACTAGGGACCTGAACAGTTTCTTGATGTAGTGATCAAGGTCTCTAAATCAGCTACAGTGGCTGCTATCAAACAGGTCCAGACATGATTAACGTTCTTATCTTCACACAGGCGGATGGCAAAGAGTCGCTTTCAGTGACATCCCAGGCTGATCAGATTTTTTTATCCCAACACATTTGAAATTCTCTCAACAAATCACTACACACTGGATCCATTCAAATGAAGAAAGCTTACTCTCAGAAAAAAACGATTTCTCTCAGGTCAACAGGTCGAGTCTGAGTCAATTCCCAAGAAACTGCGATAAAGTCCAAGTTTAGTCTCAAATATTTGTGGAGTCACATAGCAAGTTCTCAGAATCGTGGCTCAGTGCTACCTAAAGATCCATCAGCCTTTTCTCACAGAAGTGTTGCATCAGGTACCATGCCTGACATGCTGTCTCTCCATTATAAAGCTGTACTGCACACAGATTAGATGCACTGCAATGGGAAAAGTTTGCTAATTAATTATCTCGCCAACTCGGTTTCGAAGCGTCGGCCCGGCTAATGGATGAAGCCGTGGCACAGTCACAGCAGTATATCTCTCTCCAGATAGGCCTAGGCTTGCACTTTCAGATGTTTATCCCTTCCTCAGCGATGCTTCTGGCTGTTTAAACTCTAGCCGCCGTAGATGGATCAGTGAATCCTTCGCAGCCTGATTAATTCCCCCGCATTGTTTCCTGCATTGTACAATGGACATCTTTCACATGAAGTGTCAGCCAGCACTGACTATAACGGCGAAGGGACGCGGTTCGCTTGCCCAGGAGAGAGAGCTCAATCTCCTGATGCCGTGATCCTGTGCATCCCTCTGCATCTCTGGTGCTGTTTGATCTTCAGAGAGAACACATGAAGAGAGCGATGCTGAGCTCAGGCTTTGCCTGTTATAGGATACTATTTACATTTATGCATTTGACAGACCCTTTTATCCAAATCAACTCACATTGCATTTTTAAGGTGGTATACATTTTTATCAGTTAATGCATTCCTTGGGAATCAAACCCATGACCTTGGTGTTACTGTTTAAGCTAGAGGAATGCAGGTTCTATATACTATTCTCCATTGTGCCACGTTGTTTAAAAAAAAAAAAAAAAAAAAAAAAAGCAAAAGCAAGTTTTATTTCAGTTTTTTGCTGTATTGATTGTAAACCCTATCCATAGGGTTTTATAATATAGGTAAAAGTACAACCGCAGGCATTTCTGATGATACTCAAAATGAAAACTAAAACACGTTTGGGTCCTGCACCAGTTTTGGTTCATTTTAAAGAAGAGGTCACTGTGATTTTGACAGAAAGGATGCGTCAGGATATTTTAATATAGTTGAAGGTACATCCGGAGGCATTTCTGGTGATACTCGAAATAAAAAAGAAAACGTTCTTGGGTTTTGCAGCGGTTTTGGGTTATTTTAAAATCACAGTGAGTTTGACAGAAAATAATGCATTCCATGACAAAAAATACATTAAAAAAAAAAAATACTTTGTTAATCCTGCTACAATATTCCAATAAAAACATAAGACTTGAGTTAAGGGTTGGGAGATAAACTGACAATTCACAATATATTTACAACATTTGGCAGATGATATAAAGCAACACTGTAAATTTAATAATGATATTAATGCACCTTTGTAAAGAGTATATCATTACAATAATTTATCTTCTTATCTTAAGACTCTGGAAGCCTTGGAATACCTTAGTAGCATTCAATTTTAACCTTAAGTAGCAACCTTGCAGAGCATTAAGTGCAATATATAATTACATACAAATTATATATATATAAATAACACCTAACATAATTTAAACATCTTTGTTGCTCTCTAGGAAAGCTGTTCGAGGACCGATAAAGATGTTGATCCAGGAACATGTCCTATTTGGCAAAATCACAGTAATTGTGAGTGATCCATGTGGAGAGCTTCTGACAGCGATTAGAAATGTCTTAATCAGCCAGCTTTCAAACACAGAACTGCGCCAAGTAATGAAGGCAGTATCTGCAAATGACAGACAAATTTAAATTATGTTTCTGCATGAATAACGCAGTTAGGCATGAAAACATTCTACTCACAGAAATGTGCAGGGTGCTTCCCAGGGTGGACAAATATGTTGTTTTTACCATGTAATTTGGCAATCAGACGGCTAGCCTGGGTAACAAGGTAATTAACCTCATTTGTTCGTGTTCAAAGTGCATTTAAGGTCCCATACTGGGCAATTTAGATCAAGAGCGAATCACAGAATCAGGGACCCTCACTAAAAGAGGCCAGCAGCCATCGAGTGTCATTCTTTCTATCGTCAGTGGAGGATTGATGCTCGGCCCACACAGCCCAGAATAAGGGTCCATATGTTAGTGTGTCTCAAGTGTGTGTGGGCTGTTGATGTGTGTGTGTGAATACACACTTCTCCTTCATTTGTATGCATCCCACACACTCATGCCGATGTCTGCACACCGAATGGTTTAAAACTGAGCAGTACAGGCCAAAAATATATATGCGGGTCATTTCTCAAACCTCTAACATTAGCATCTCCTAATGGAGAGAAAGGTCCAAGGACTCGTCTTTCTCAGTGGCATCCAAAAAACTCCATTACAACTCCACTGGGGTTGTGCAAGTCATCTCAGAAGCATGGGCAAGTACAGCAGGGAAGCCAGTGTGGATGTTTGGACAACTCTGTCCTCTCGCTGTTAAATATGAGCATCCATGGCTATGCACATCATATCAACCCCTGCTATTAGTATGAGCTATCAACCACTATCTGTGCTGAGCAATTGATCGTAATAAAAGTATAACACCCGTAAGATGTTTCACAGAGATTGCAGAGGATGATATCATCTGAATTAATAATTCACAGAAACAGTTATTTACATGTTAAGTCATTGCAGTGTTAAATTCTTTTTTTTTTTTTTTTTTTTTTTTTTTGAGTATCATATTTGACACCTCAGGCTTTCATTGCTCATATAGCATGCTATAGGAGAATACGGTGCTCATATTTAAGGACGAAAAACACCTCAAAGGCTCAAACTGAGCATATGTAATTTGATGCAACTGATGATATTCATATGGCCAAAAAGTAGGATGAAATTCTGATAGATTGTAATGCAAATCATTTTGATCTTTATAACAGAATATTAGGCTACTTACCTCACATGCACATAAATATCAGCTTTCATTCTATATCTCCCAATAATATGTCTTAGTCGGATGGTGATTAAATGCTTAGTTTTACAATCAAAGCTCTGTAGTTTTTGTTGTGGGGGCAAATATATATAGCCTAATGCAGTGCAATACAATGATGACTGAGAGACAAATAAACATTTCTCAAAATGTCATGTATCATTATCAGTTGCTTCAATCCAGTAAGTGTTCATTTTGAAATATTACTAGCAATATAAAATATATTCTTATGTTTACTTTTAAAAAATCTGCAAAGATTTCACACCACAAAGACAAAGACTGCAAAGAGGAAAAGGCTTTTTACTTGCTAAAAAAAAAAAAAAAAAAAAAAAAAAGTATAAAATGTCATTCAGATGAAAGAAGATTGTAGAAGAATGTGAGCAACGGAATGTGAACAACAGGTTTTTCAACAAAGTTTAAAAAAAAATGCATCTGATATGATACATTCAGATTTATGGGATTAATATCATGAGAATACAAGTTGTTATTTCAGCAGTGTGGTGTATGTCTATGTGCTGTCTTTTTATAAATTTCCTTTCTGCCACAGTAATAATAGCATAATTATAAACAGCAATACATTTGCACTTGTTTTTATACACATTAACCTTTAGTAAAGAAGGGCATATGTCTTATTATTTTTCATTAAATCTGTTCTCTGCATAATTGCTTGCTAAATCTTCACATATAAAGGCTTATATAAAGAAACTATGTAACACGTTATGTCTTTAATAGTCACAGGAGCATACTGCACGTTAGTTGTATTTGTGCTGATTAGCAGGGGCTCCCCAGTCTCAGAATAACCACCATCCAGTGACTTTGTACGAACAAAAAACAGACAAACAAACAAACAAAGATGGCAAAGCCAAAGCTTAAATAGTTATAAACTAGCCCCTAATAATCCTGACCCACAAAACACAGTTTTTTAAGTGCCAGCTGCACTTAAATGTGGCAGTGGTTCCCTTAAAAACCACAGCAATATCCTGAACTCACGGCTTCAAACTAGAAACATGGTTGCCGACAGCTTAAACCTATTTTTGTTTTTTCTTTCTTTAAGGGCTTAGACCATAGGGCTGGTGGAGACGTTTTTAAAATTTGTGAATGAGTCAAAACACGTACCTCTTTCCATGATTTACTTTTACAAGGCAAGCTAAAAAGAGATAGAGCTGTCCGATGTGCTTTTAATTATGTCTTTAACAATTAGTTGTTTAATTTGATTATGTACACAGTACATGGCTCAATTAAAGTGAATATTCTGAAAGTCACTCCAGTATGCAATCAAATGTATTAGAGGAGATCAAACATATAAGAATGACATTAAAAGAACAGTTCACCCAAAAATTAATATTTTCTGAAAATGTACTCAGCCACAGGCCATCCGAGATGTTGATGAGTTTGTTTTTCCATCTGAACAGATTAGGAGAATTTTAGTGTTGCATCACTTGCTTACCAACGGATCCTCTGCAGTGAATGGGTGCCGTCAAAATGAGAGTTCAAACAGCTTATAAAAACGTCACAATAATTCACAAGTAATCCACATGATTCCTGTCCATCAATTAACTTATCAATTAGTCTTGTAAAGTGAAAAGTGGCATATTTGTTACAAACAAATCCATAATTAAAACATTTTAACTTCAAAAAACCCTCACTTCCGGCAAAAATACAACTGCATAATCCATAATAAGACTAATGATCCATAAAAACTCCATCCCCTGTTGTCCTCTCACATTAAAATACACTAGCAAATTTGTTTAGAACAGTTTTGGACTGTTTTTCGCTTGCAAATGGTGCTTGAGCTGTGCATGTTTCTATTTTGATTTAGATTAGATGACTTTTTCACTGGAGAAAAGAATATTGTGGATAGAGTGATTGTATTTTAGGCGCACGTAAGTTAAAAATAAGTTAAAAATATCTTACAAGACATTAATTGACGGACTGGCGCAGTGCTTTCATCAGCTGTTTAGACTCTCATACTGATGGCACCCATTCACTGCAGAAGATCCATTGGTGAGCAAGTGATGTGATGAAGAAACAAACTCATCTAAGGGTGAGAATCTTTTCAGTATTATTTTGAGGGGGGTGAACTATTCCTTTAAGCCCTTAGTCAGAGCCATATTTAGATGCAGTTGTGACACAAACCAGAAGATATAAAAAAGGTATAAATCTATGCTATTGCTTTTCCAATAATAAAGCAATTAGAGTGCTATTACACAGTTAACCTAAGAGAAAGAACGACTATGAAAACATCAGCTATGCTACAATAAATAAAAGGCCCTGCTGCATTTAAGGAGTTTGGATAGGTTTTGGGCATTTCACATTCTTTTGTGAGAGCAGGCAGTTTAGGTAAAGCTTCAAATCTTTACTGACATCCCAGACACCACGAAAAACCTTGTGGGATTCATCTAGTGAGTTTCATTACACCATCTCCATTTGTTTCTGTAGTAGGTTTTACACTTGGTGTCGAGTATAAAATGAAAGCCTGAGGATATAACTTGAAAGTACAACACATTTGTCAATTATAAAGAAACACGCAGCAAGTAATAAAAATTCAAAAAGGGGTAAAGTATTAATCTAAGATCAACTTCAGGCAATAGAATCAGGCAATAGGCACCGATCTAATGAACAATTCACAGGAATTTTCTGTATTATTGATGTGAAGCTCACAGTCATACCAGCAGACGATTGTGTAATAGGCAATTTGACTACATCACATTATTCTGTGTTAGGCACACAGAACATAAAATCTTGAGGAGAATTCAATGATGTTACTGCCTCGTGTTAAAAACTAGTAAAGTGAATCTCAGGAAAGCATGTCTGGATCATATTTCACCCCAAACACCACAGAAATTGAAATATCTGTAAATATGTGACCAAAACCAAAACCAGTCTTAAGGGTCATTTATACACCAACGAAAATTGCCTTAAAAGTTGTCTAAATTAAGTTCTTAGCAATGCATATTACTAATCAAAAATTAAGATTTGATATATTTACAGTAGGAAATTTACAAAATATCTTCATGGAACATGATCTTTACTTACTATCCTAATGATTTTTGGCATAAAAGAAAAATCTCTGATTTTGACCCATACAATGTATTGTTGGCTATTGCTACAGATATACCCATGCTACTTAAGACTGGGTTTGTGGTCCAGCGTCACATATATTACAATGGTTATCATGGTTTATCATCTATCTATCTATCATCTATCTATCTATGGGCTAACAGAAAATATTTTATTACCAACAATCTTCCAAATATCTTCCTTTGTGTTCAAAAGAAGAATTATTGCTTAAATTTAATTATTATTTAATTAATTTTGGGTGAAAAAATCCCTTTAATATGTATGTGGAAATTTAATTGCATTAACACCAGCATTTATCTGAAAGAGAATGATTTATTTTTGTATTTATTATTCATTTAATTGAAGTCTTTTGTAACACACTCTTTTGATCAATTGAATGTGTCCTTGTTAAATAAAAGCTTAAATTTCTTTCCAATATTGCATATAAACAGAATTTTGCATGGTGGGGATATTTTCTTCTGTTAGTTTGGTGACCCAGACACATTCTTGACTTCAGAGTCACCCTTTAACACCACAGAATGAAAAAGTCCCTCTGCTGCTTAATAAAACAAGCCCCAATGCTTTTGCCGGCACATCCCAACAGACAATGTGGGCTACTGTTACCGTTTTGAGATGGCAACTGTGACCACTAAAAAGAACTCCATTGGCTGACTTGAATGGCTTGGAATCTATTCACAGAGCCAAAAATCAACAGGGCATTCAGTCAAGAGAGCACAGCATCATTGTGCTTAGGTACTTACACAAGGCCCCACATTTCAACCACACCACCATGACAACACATTCATGCAGAAGATCAAACATAACTGGATATTGCCAGATGATCACAAAAAGTAGAAAAACAAAAGTGGCACATTTGAGTGGTAACTGCAAGAAAATAAAGTTAATAGATTGTTGTATACCATAAACACATCTCAAAAGCATTTTCTAGATTGCGATATAGAAAAATATTTCCCTGAATATGCAAAACACATCTTCTGAGCACCAGTGAGACACTGTAAAGATTTATCCCTGGTGTGTGAAACAAATCAACATACAATGAGACAGTTTCATTCAAGATGTTAACACCAGCTATATTAAAAAGAGTTAAGTTCCCCTGTGCCATATGTAAGATCATACAGCATTGTCAGAATAAGGATGTTCTCCAAGCGTGCTAGTGTTTTTCCTCAGGTTGACATGGTGACATGTGGGAAATAAAACACCTCACCAAACCAACCTGAAAGACACCTATTACACTGAAGCAAAGAACTGTGGAAAACTGCGCATAGACTGACAAAACAGTGAGTGCTTGATGATTGCAGACGAGTTGATAAAGGTCCCAGTAATAGTAGAGGAAGAAGAATGACAAATAAAACCTTAGCAAAGACTGCGCTATATCAACGTCAATAGCTCACTTAGATTGATCCCAGTGATATATTTTCAAAACCAATCGCAGTGATGGAGGATATTTTCAAACGGAAAATAATCATTGCCATCATCACCATCATCATCATCACCACCATCGTCTTCGTCGTCAATCCCGGCATCATTAACTGCCATTAGCCCATTCAGAAGAAGACATTCTCCTTTTCCTCGCTTTTCAAAATGATCTTTTGGAAAGCTCAGGCTTCAGAGCACTCATCCTCAACTGCAATTATGTGGAAAATTGTTATTGAGTCCAGCTTGACTCAATACCTCCACCTAGCTCTTCCCTCACAGAAGACACTAGACTGTGGGGAAGCTTCAGGTGGAAGTCTTTGAAACCAAACGTCACCTTTCATGATGGCATTAAACAAACACACGTACGTTTTCAAGACATCTTTGCCTGCCGTAAGCACGCTCTGAACAAAAGCAGAAGCCCTGCCGATGCATGTCATTTTGACTGGGTGATGTCTTGTTGGAGGGTTATTTAAACCGCCAGACAACAACTCGCATGTAAATTTTTTAGCATGTACACACAGACGTCAGGGAATGGTGCAGTTCGAGAGTCAAGAGACATAACACGATGATTCACTCACCTTCCTGGACTGCCTGAAAGGGGTTGTTGGGTTCGATATATTTTATGGAGTGGGTGATTTTCTCGCTCTGCAAAATGTCATCGTTGAGGCTGAGGTCAGAGATCGCCAACTGAAACACCTCATCATCCCTTGCTGCGTTCTCCTCAAAAATGGCACCTGCGGGCATGTGCAGATAGTTATCTGGGTCTTAGTGAAGCGTACAAAGAAACTGAAGCAATTGCTAATTTGCATACAGAGGGCAACTGACTTGCTTGGCTCATCTCGCTCACAGGCCTATTATTTTACCAACATTTACATTTATCCATTTGGCAGATGCTTTTATCCAAAGCTACTTAAAAGTGCAGACTAGGTACTTATAATTTATTTTTATTTTTTTATCAGTGTGTGTGTGTGTGACACATGACCTTGACATTTCTAGCGCTATGCACTACCAGTTGAGCTATGGAAACTCATCCTACGAGAGCTCAGGGCTAAAGTAAGATTGTTGATTTCTTCAATAAATATAAATAAGAAAAAAACGACCCCTGATATTTTATTCAGCACCTTTTATGCAACAAAATAAAGATAAATCATTTTAATTAATAAATAAATTTTGACACCCCTGCTAGTGTTTACAGGACATTTACAAATCTGAACTACTGACCCCACTTGGCCAGTCTTTAACTATGCACTAACATCTAAATTAATCATTTGATGCAATGCACTTATTGTGCACATACATGTTTTTATGTTGTACTGATATTAAATATTAAAAAACTGCACATATTTGCATCTGTAATTAATGTATTACCTAGTAATTACATTTACATCTGTTTTGCAATACAACATAAACACAACAGGTATGTTAAAACAAATAATTGTTTTTTTGAGGTAATTACAGTAGTAGTTAAAGACAGCTAATACAAATGGGAACAAAAATCCTGACTGTTAAGCACTGCATTTCAATTCTAAGCAGGTGCTTATCAAAGCAACCTACAATAAAGGTGTGCAACAAGTCGCATGTAGATTAATTCATATTATGGCAGCTTAATGTATTTAATTTTCAGCATGATATTTGGAAATGGTTTCAGAGAGACTGAGAGGCCTAATTTATGTTTGGCCAAAATGTACCCATCTCCTCTACCTGTGTGCTAGAGGAGCCCAATAGGATGGGCAGGTAGACAGGTAGAATCTGGTTGATGTATCACTGCAGTGTTCATCTTATTTAGCAGAAATAGGGGTGTCGCATCTGTTCATTCCAGTTGCCAGTGAGAGCAGCCCTGATCCACACTGCCTGTACTAGCCTTCCAATTACCAGTTTTGGATGGCCATTGCCTCTGTAAATCACCACGCCGCCCTGAAAATCACTTCATGTCACCCTCTCCATTCAATGGACGGCGCTATTTTTCTTTTGCCCTTCGGAGCCGAATTTGGTCAGGGTGATAACGTGAGCGGATGTGACAAAGTGGAAGTATTGGGCACTGGAGAGGCTGGAATTTGTTATTTCACCTGTGCTGTGCACCTTTGAGTCCTGCCTATTACACGGCCACAGATACGCCCTCGTCTGCTTTTAAAGCTAAGAGCTGGATGAAAATGTTGGAAGACCTCATCTTTAAAGGTTTTGACGGAAGTGGATTTTCTGACCTAGACCCATGCAGCTGGTAGGTAAATTGAATCATCTGAGAACAACCTGTAGATATAATTATTTCTGTGTGTATAAGGATATAGCATCATTTCACTCTGCATATTGCATCCACCAGAGTTCAGAACATCTCAAATGCATTCAATACACGTGATTTCAATGTGCGAATGCCTGGTCTAGCCTTTGCATGCTTTTAAAATGGCTTTCTTGAATCATTCCCAAGGTCTTGGTCAAACATGCTGGGCAGCAAACTACCTAACAGATTGAATAGATTGCATAAAACAAGCCAGAATCAATCATTCTAACAGTTAAAGCTGAACATGTGACAGCTGACCCCCCTGGGTCAGTTTTGCCACGCAAAACGATGTGTTTTTGACATAAAAGGTTAGAATGACAAGTGGTTTTGTTGAAGGCCAAATAGAATTTAGAGACAAAACTACTGCAACGACAAATATGGTGGCTTATTTTCACAGATTCTAATAAATCTTCTCTTTAATGAGCCAACGGATGATTCGGTATGATAGATGAGTGTTTGGATTTGAGTTCTTCACGACTGAACTGAATAGAGCCACAGCCGCCCTCCCCAGCAGCCCCTCTTCCTCCTTTTTGCTGCTGTTGGAGAGCCAAAATCTTTCTTTCCTCACGTTTGGTGAGATAATCAGAATGCACAGGGTGTCCGGCGCACGCAAAGGGGATTGGTTAAGATGACATTTACGGCCTGGGATTGCCAAGAATAAGCATTTGTCCTCTTGTCATTTATTTACTTCAGCATCCTTTATTAAGATTTCCCTCACGTTCCATACAAAGTTCAATCTTATAGATGGGAGGGGGAGAACAACCCACACACATTGGCTTACTTTGCCTTATGACAGACGCCTCCTGTTTTTCCAACTTACCTGAAATCTGCGATTTACACAATTAAGCATTCCTCGTGAACAACCTGCTAAGACTGGAATGTGATTAGTCTTGTCCATGCATCTGTCAGTGCAATGGATCTATCAGCAATCTGAACAAGAGAGACGTTATCATCACAAGTGGTCTGCTCAATTGATATTCAGCCCGATGAGCGGGGCACATTTTCAATGCTTATTTACAATGGATATCTCACGCCGATCCCTACAACACACTTCCCTTAGAGTCCTCATTCTGGATGGCGCATTCATTATCATTTGCAACAAATAAAGGCTTTAAACAGCTCACTCCTTACCGATGTGAATGATGGAGTCGGCTCCCACCGAACTGCATTGCAATATCCCAAAAGAAAGGCATATTATCAGCAATTCCATCTCCGCTTCTCTCCAAAGCCGCGCATTCACACGATCCTCAGATGTCCGTTTAATTCCCAGTGAGTGAGAAAAGTACGTCAAAGGATCACAAATACACCTGTGATAAACCAAAAAGTGTGGCGGCGCCGAAAGAAAGCGCTAGCGTGAGGAACACTGTGAGGGAATACGAGGGAAATCGGGAAGGAGAAAGGCAGGTCGCCTGTTGGAGGGTAACGGTCGCTTCAGGATCCGGCGCGTTCGCTCCGCAGGTCTCGCTCTCGCGCGGCGCTCGCGGAGTCTGAGACACATCACAAACTCCAAACTGCGGAGGAGGGACACCCCCGCGCGCGCGCGCCCTCGCTGGCTTGTTCGCTCGTTCCAGAGAGCAAGCGCGAGCGCGCGCGCGGAGAGATGGAATTCGGCGCGAAGCTGGAGAAGAGGACAGCGCTAAACATACATGCAGCTGCCTTAAGAAGACGTTGCCGTTTTTGCGTTCCGTCTGTGCAAATAGTTGGTCTCAGTAAACATGCATCATATAGACATGGCTGACTGGTAAAAATCGCGTCTCGCCATTTTAAAGCGATTTTCGCCATAGCGTTTTCAAATTAAAACAGCTCAACTTTTAAGAACGAGACCCCTGCGTTCAGCTACATTCTTGCGCTTGTTTTTTTTTTTTTTTTTTTTTTTTTCTTAAATGCGGCATGTTTACATAGATTACCACTCGTGAAAACGTGGGAAAAGCGAACCTGGGGAGAGAAATGTGGAATGCCGGCGGTTCACCGAGTCATCGAACGAAGCGGTAACTTTCTTTTGAGTGTTCAAGTGTGCTTTTGATTCTTTATCTGTTTTTATCGATGATTTTGCTGGACGTTGAATTACATTTTCTGAACATACATGTAGCAGTCAGAGCATAGAGATTTACACATGGGAGAAATGAATGTGGAGAAGGTGCTTGAATGTTTCGTCGCGCACAAACGGAAACGATAACTTTCTTTCGAGCGTTTAAGTGTGCTTTCGATTATTTCTTGCTTATTTTACCGGATAATGAAGCACAGATGCTCGCTGTGCAATGTCACGAAGAGGAATCGACCTTCCCGCGGCGCGAGACGGAGCACCGCTGTCAGAAGTCCGTGGAAATGCTACACACAAGGCGCATTTCTCCCTGTGAACATGGTTTCATTCAGACACGGTGTTTAGATATTGTGTTGCGGAGAAGATCGTGCCGGTAAAGACTGGAACTGTGGGCTGTGTACAACATACTGCCATTTTCATGATAGCATGTTCTTTGTATATATCTGTCAAGGTTTTCTTGCACTGTATATAATGCTAGTAAAATGATTTTATTAATGTCCGAACATAATATTTAGCTCATTAAGGTAACTCCACAGTTTTACTTTTTAATAACAGAATGTACTTGTGTTGTTCTGTTACATGTATTTTATATGGGTCTAAATTTAAACCTTTCAACCTTTAATCTGAGGTTCCAGTATGTCATGTAACTTTACTTTTAATATGTTGATATCAAACGGCAATAGAATCGGAGGAGGTTAAAGAAAAGAGAAAAGTGAAGCGAAGAAATTGAACTTCAGGGAAACAAATGAGGAGCAGCGCTGGATTGACTTACTCATCCACATTACGGGAGACTTCATCAGCAAAGACGAAACATTATATTCTTACTCTTACAATTAAAGGATATTTCTTGCGGTTGAATATGAGAACAGAAATGTCCCTTAATTGTTTGGTTAAGTATATGTGATGTCGTTCAGCACCACGGCGGTGGACAGCTCCCGTAAGCTCTGTCGGTCACGAACAGAATTACAATGGATCAATCATCAAGCTCTAAGCACTGAATACTCTCCCTTTCATGTTTATATCTGCATCGAGCACAGTGTTTCAATTATACAAACAGCTTTTCTAATCTGATCTGGTCTGGAAGCATTCAAATGGAATAAATTATGGCAATATGATGATGCTTTGACGCCTGGTGTGGAAACCTATGTACAAACCCGACCTCTAATTGTCTTGTGTTTTTGATGGCAGGTATACTGATCGCACGGAACTGTCCTTCTGTGATTAGATTAGATTTAGCAGAAACCAAATTATTAAAATCATGGTTAGCAGATCAGTGCGTTATCATATACCAGATCAGAAATGTTTTTTTCATTTGGGCAAATCAGTCAATATACAGAACAAACATATCGTAAATGTTTCCTGATGTGCTATATAACACATTATCACTGATACGTGTATAGCAGATCAGTAGTTCTGTGTGTGATGTTGCAGCTGTGTTGTCGAGTGGAAAGAGTGCCTGAACCCTGCTGAAGGAAGAAAAAACGCCAAAACCAGACTATGCTTGGTGCGTTTAATTCATATCGGAAAGATACGAGCGGAACGCATATATACTGGAAACTAGCCAACCAGCTTTGGATGTTTTTTTTTTTTTTTTTTTTTTTTTTTTTGTTTTTTTTTTTAAATTATTATTATTATTTTTATTGTTTATTGTTTGTTCGTTTGTTTTTAAGTTTCTTTGTTTTTTGAGGTGACGAGTTGTTGCTGGACATTTTTCAGAAAGACAAGTACCCTTTGAGCGCAAACAGCTTTTGTTACACTTCCTGCGCTTGAGAATTTAAGGAAACTGTTAGGGAAGGGAGTGAGCAATAAAAAAAATAAAAAAATAAATAAAAAATAAAAAATAAAATAAAATAAAACCTATATCTATCTATCTATCTATCTATCTATCTATCTATCTATGAGTGTTTGTGTGTAAATGCTGATGTTGTAAAAGCACATGCAACCTGTGGTAGTATTGTGATTAATGTTTGAGTATATGGGGCAAGAAGGCCTGTAATAGAGTTCCAACTGATTTCACTACCTATATGAGCGCAACTAATGGCACTGAAAAAGCAAATGCATATGCCAGTCCAAGGTTGATTTATGTTATGTAATGTGCCTATGATCTAAATAAACCTCTGCACATTAATATTGAAGCATCATTTGCTTTTGATTGTCTGAGGTCTTTTAATTGTTCACTCACCCCTGCTTTATTACCAAAAAAAAGTATTGAAAGTACCTTTTAAGTATTGAAAGTAACTTTTAAACCTCATGAAAGTTATAATAAAAACTTCTATATAATTGAAACAAAGTTTCATAATTCAGTTTAATATTGTGAATCTACAGAGTCAGAAATAAATTGTTTTTATAATTAACTTTGCTTTTAAAACACAATGATCCTTCTTCCTTCTTGTCTATGCATTTTTAAAGTGAACCGAGATACTGTTCCAACTGTGAACACCACTGAAGTGTTAAATTAAACAGGCACTGAAGGTGTTATGGCTTCATATCTGGACCCAACAAATTACAACTTGCTCACACATTGTCATAAAATATCAGCACAAGAGCCACAAAGCCCACAACCCTTTCTGTGATGCTGGGCGACAGTTCCTGGCACTGGTGAGTGATGAATGCACAATCGCATTGTCATTTGAACCAAACTGATGGAGACAGCATTGCATGCCATGTTGAGCTCCTGTGAATGATTCTGTTGGGTTTAAAAGATAATCTGAATGGCTGCCAATCAACAATGAATATTTAGCATGCTTCAGTGACCATACATGTTGTACTGGGTATTGTCCTCTCTGAGGGACACGTTGGTTCCAGAATGTAACAAAACTGTTTGAGTCTCCATACATGATGCAGGTACTGTATATCAGTTGTATAAAATTGAGGAAACACAAAACAATGACTTGTAAAGAGCATGTATAGATAAGGGTTCCTAGGCCTGTAACATCAATAACTTCAACAGAATCCTTTTTGATGGTGTATAGATCCCCTTTTATAAGGTTACATACAGAACCTTGTTATATAGAACCTTAAAAGAATAGTTTACTCAAAAAAAAAAAAAAAAAAAAAAAAAAAAAATTGAACATTTTCTCTCCCTCAGGCCATCCAAGATGAGTTTGTTTCCTCATTGGAACAGATTTGAAAAAAAAAAAAAAAAAAAACAATAGCATTGCATCACTGCATTATCTGCAGTAAATGGGTGCCATCAGATGAGTTCAAACAGCTGATGAAAAAAATAATCAATAACCTAGATTGTTTGAAGCATAAAGTTGCAGGTCTCTAATTAAAAAAAATCCATCATTAAGACATTTTAACTTCAAACTGTTGCTTCGGGCTAAATTTGTCTCATCTGAATCAGGGGAGAAATATGCACAGATCAAACACCACAAGTGAAAACAGTCCAAAACGGTTCGATGGATTGTGATGTGAGCGTTCACTGGAGGAAACTTTATTATGGATTATGAACTTTTATTTTGGGCAGAAGTGACCATTTAAATTAAAATGCCTTAATGATGGCTGTGTTTCTTACAAAAACACTTTTTATTTCATTAGGTGTTCATTTATGGATTGGGGTTGTGTCATTTACTTGTGGATTATTCTGATGCTGATTTTGATGATCAGCTGTTTGAACTCTCATTCTGATGGCACCCATTCACGGCAGAGGATTCATTGAGCAACTGAGCAAGGTAATGCTGCTTTTCTACAAATATATTCTGATGAGGAAATAAACTCATCTACAGGTTGGATGGCCTGAGGGTGAGTACATTTTCAACTAATTTTCTAATTTTCATTTTTGGGTGAAATGTAATAATAATAATAATGATAATAATAATAATAATAATAATAATAATAATAATAATAATTTTCATTTATTTAACCCTTCTATCTGTCTGGTCTTAGATTACATTATAGCCTCTATTACAGTTGCATTAAAATTAAAAGCTAATTTTGTTAATTAGGTACTTTTATTCATTTATTTATTTTTATTTTTATTTTTTTTACTGGCATTGGAAATTGCTCTGTCAGTTATTAGCTAAATATATTACTAAATGATAACATTTGACATTTTACTGAGAGTAATAAGAAATAAAACAAATACGAGCACAAAACAGAAGTAATAAGGGCTATGTTCCAGTGAAAGATCTTCATAATTCTCTATTATGTCTTTATGTCCATCATTATGTGTGTATTTTGGTGTAACTGAGTGCCAGTTTCTCCCTCCATATTATGAGGTTGTGACAGCATCTGTCTGGATAGAAATACACAAATGATTTAAGAGTCACAGTGTATCTGTTTAAGTTCATTTGTAAAAGCAATTATTTATGAAAGCCACAGCATTGTGAATGGAATAGTATGTGAGCTCTTCACAATGTTCACAGAAGTAATAAAAATTCAGGGGATAACTTTAATGTTTTTGTGACTGTGCATCTTTATGCATAAGTAATAATCGAGAACTCAGAACTCTAATAATATGGATTGTAAATCCTATATTTTTTACTTACTTAGTGGATGTTCATGTCTTTCTTTCTTCAGTCGTAAAGAAATTATGTTTTTTGAGGAAAACATTTGGTAACACTCTCTATGAAGCCCGTATTTTAAGGATTATAAAGGTATTCTTAAGGCATTATAATGAATGCATAATGCATTATAAAAAACTTATAGTATGTTGTATCATCTCATGAGTATTCATAAAAACAGTTTTAATGTATTATAATTTTTACTTATTTGTGGTTATATCTTTTAAGAGTATGATTACCTCCTCATAGTTACAACGTATTATAAGTCTCATATTTTGCCATTTTACGCATGTCACTTTACTTAAAGCATACAAAGACCACTTATAAGTAATAATAATAATAATAATAATAATATTTCTCAAAGAGCCATAAGATCAGGTATCAGATCAGATGAATGTGTAATATGACACATTTGTATTATCAGTTTGATTATTTTGAAGGTACTGCATGTCAGCTAGCAGTAATTATTATTAGTAGTATGCTAAATATATGCTAACACTGTATTTTGATTGTTCCCCAAAAGACAAACTGATTATAAGTAACTTTGCAAGTACGTGAACCTGTTACCTAGCCTAACCTTAACCTAAGTCTAGTAACACTCTAAGGCAGTGGTTCCCAACCACGTTCCTGGAGGCCCCCCAACACTGCACATTTTGCATCTCTCCTTTGTCTGACACACCCATTTCAGGTCTTGGAGTCTCTACTAATGAGCTGATTATCTGAATCAGGTGTGTTTGATTAAGGAGACATGGAAAACAGGGCCTCCAGGAACGTGGTTGGGAACCACTGCTCTAAGGAGTGTTATTGTCAATAGGCTAGGGGGACCATCAAATAAAAGATAATATAATGTAAAAAATAAATGTAATATGATATAGTCCATTATAAATTAAGTAGATTTTACATGCTGTCCATTGTGTTATGAATAACCATAATCTTAAAAGTTATAACCTCAAATAGTCAAGTTTTGTAATATATTATAATTGTTGTTATGATTATTCATGAGATGATATAACATATTATAAGGTTTTTTATAATGCATTATGCATTCATTATAATGCCTTAGAAATACCATTATAATGTATTATAAATAGGAGCTTCACAGAAAGTGTTACCAGACATTTCTGCATTTTTCTCCATATAATAGACTGATATGGTGCCCCGATTTTGAACTTCCAAAAGGCAGTTTAAATACAGCTTCAAACGATCCCAAATGTGGTTGTAAACGATCCCAGCCGAGGAAGAAGGGTATTATCTAGCGAAACGATCGGTTATTTTCATTAAAAAAAATACAATTTAAATACTTTTTTAAATCTCAAATGCTCGTCTTGCCTTTCTCTCCCTGATCTCTGTGTATTCTGGTTCAAGACAGTTAGGGTACATCAAAAAACTCCAATCGTATTTTCTCCCTCAACTTCAAAAATCATTTGAAAGTCATCCTGCATCGTTGCAGAAGTACAGACCCAGTCTTTGCAAAGTGAACATGCAAAGAAGATCAAATACCCTTAACAAAAAAGGTAAAACAGCGATATAGGACGATTTCGAAGTTGAGGGAGAACATGAGATGGGAGTTTTTCGACATACCCTAACTGTCATGAACCGGAACAAAAACAGTCCAGGCAGAGCAAGACAAGACGAGCGTTTGGCATTAAAAAGTATATAAATAGTATTATTTTTATTAAAATAACGATCGTTACGCTGGATAAGACCCTTCTTTCTCGGCTGGGATCGTCTACAACCGCATTTGGGATCGTTTAAAGCCGCATTTAAACTGCCTTTTGGAAGTTCAAAATCGGGGCACCATACCAGTCCATTATATGGAGAAAAAAGCAGAAATGTTTTCCTCAAAAAACAATTTCTTTATGACTGAAGAAAGAAAGACATGAGCATCTTGGATGACAAGGGGGTGAGTACATTATATGTGAATCTTTGTTTTGGAAGTAGACTTTTTCTTTAACAGATGTCGCTTTTACTGTGCTGAATGAATGAATGAATGAGAAGGATATCAAGTAACTGCTGAGATTGTGTATTCTGTAAAAACTGGTGATTGTGAAATCAATAATAAGGAGTTTGACAGTTACAAAAAAACAAACAAAAAAAAAAACTGTAAAACAAAAAACTCTTTTGGAATAAAAGACAATATGGCTCTAGAATTTCTTTTTTACAGTGTGCTCATCTGTAAAGGGCAATCAGTCTTCATTTTTTAAAGCACATTTTACATTATGGTAATACAGTTATTCTGAATTAATTAATGGATCAATCAATTAATCAATCAGTGTGTGTGTATGTGTGTACTTGTACATATGTATTTATTTATTTAGATATTTAGATGGGCAAAATAGCAGTAGTATCACAATCTGGATCTCTAACACCAAACATTTTAGAGGGTAGGTGAGATGCTGCTATTAAGGATGCTCTATAAAACATCCATCATTTAATATCTGGTGGCAAAATTAAATATGCGATGATGGCAGGCTAGATGACCACATGCTTTCTAATTAGATTACTGACTGCAGAGCCAGTTTTACTTTTTTCACAGGATCTGAAGTACTGTTACTCAGCTTCATGAAAGGAAACAAAATGAGGCATCAGTTAATGAGGTTAGATGTTATTGTTCAATAATGACATAGTTCAACATTAATCAAATAAAAACCTGTTAAAAATACTTTATGGTCATATTTCGCTTTCCCGTCCATCTATTTATTATTTATGTTAAGCTCATAAACTTGTGTCCATACTATTTACTGCTATTTTAAAACTAAATATATTATATCATTTAAATGGTGAAGCCTGTGCATGTGTATTGTTTTACTAATGTACTCAAAAAAAAAAAAAAAAAAAAAAAAACAATGTATCACAGATTAATTAGACACATCTTTGAGAAGAATATAACAATACAAAGTACGAAGTACTTCTTTTCTTTTCATTACTTTTTTTTCTATTTGATTTTAAAGTGAAATGTTCTTTGTGTAATTTACCAATGCAGCTGTATTGTAAGTTACTTTAAGTACAATGATACAGTGGTAGGAAAAAAGAGCCTAGGGAAAGTTACTGAACACAAAAACATTTCAAGATGTTGCACACTGGAAAATTCGTCTGACACAATCGCTGATGTGACATGATTAATAACTTTAAAAAATTGTCATTAACATTTTAATACGTTTATAGTGGACACTGTCTGTAATCTGTGGATTTTTACGCTCTAGCTCACTAAAAGCTTCTTAACAGTTTTACTTGTCCTTTTTCAGGCCGCTTTGCCAATCGTACGGCTTGTCAGACCTTTATAAATGATGCAACAAAATACATGAAGTTTTAGTGTACTACAGTCTATTTTCTGCAGCTTGTGATTCACTGTGCTGCAGTATTCTTTACCTTGACATACACTCACCCTCACACATGCGAATAAACACATTCTCTTTTTCATCTCCTCAACACCTTAATTAAATTAAGCTTTATGCAGTGTGGTTGTTCGATCATCCACAGACTTTCCTGCCAAGTTTCACTGAGTAGGAACGCAAGGAAGAATATTAAATGAGCTCCAAAATGACTCTGAAATAGCTGTGGCATATCAGTGTGCTTTAACTGCAAGAGAGAACTTGCAAATTTGTTTGGTGCTTTGAAGAAGAGTGGGAGTGGATGGGTCTATTACTCACTACATGTTCAGGGCTTATATGAGATCCTGTTAGTGAAGCAAAAAGAGAATAACAAAAGAAAAGACTTTAGATTTACTACACAGTGTCAGCACCCTCTGGGCAAATAATGAGTACGCTTGCATTAGCCGACTGTTTGGTTTTTCATTCAGTATTCATTCACGCATATAAAAATGAAGTCAGTCACAAACTTTTTACATAATAAATTAATAAAGCTGATTTTAAAAGATGGCTAATCCAAAAACACAAACCTATATTGTTATCAGGATTGTTCACCCAAATTAATTAATTTGTAATTAGTCATTAACCCTCATGCATTTTAAACCTATGTCTTTGTTTCTTGAAAACACAAGAAGATACATCTAGCAGAATGTTCACACTGCTCCTTTTCATAAAAATAGAAACATCTAGTGACCAAAAGTAGTTTTGTGGGATGAGCAGACCTCAATTTAAAGGTGACATGTAGTTTCTGTACCAAATGGACCTGCAAAGATAATGGCTATTTCCAGACAGGTTTCCAAAATACTCCCATTTTCCAGTGTTCTTGGGAAAAAAAAAAAAAAAAAACTCTCTTAAAAATAAAGGTGCTTTAAAAGGTTCTTCATAGTGATGCCATAGAAGAACCATTTTTGGTTCCACAAAGAACCATTCAGTCAAAGGTTCTTTAAATAACCATCTCTTTCTTACCTTTTTATAATCTGAAGAACCTTCTTTTGCGAAACAGAAAGGTTCTTCAGATGTTAAAGGCTCTTTATGGAACCATTTAGACAAAAAAAGGTTATTCTATGGCATCGTGAAGCACCTTTATTTTTAGGAATGTAGCCATTGTGTGAGATCATTTTAGGATTTGGGAGAAACAGTTTTGACAGCTCGCAGGAAAATGTAACTATTGTACAACGTTGTGATTTCGTAAGAATTTATACAATGCAAAGTGAATAAAAACATTAGATTTTTTGAAAAAAAGTAAAAATGAAGGTCCATAACACTACTTCTAAACATAACTATTACTGTGGATTAAACATATCATAAAAAAGTATGAAAGAGATTGTAAAAAATCTTATGAATGAGACTATAACAATTCATATGATTAGTCACCAATTAGCCAAAACTTAAAATAGTTACAAATTGCCATGAGGTGTTGGTTTTAAAAACTTACAGCCATGGTATAATACATACACCGTGTCTACATCGGACGTGACAGCTTGAGGCTGTATACACTGGATGTGACAAAACGACATTGCCAATTATTTGAACTTTGTGTCAGTACATCATAAATAGTACAAGGCATTAGTTAACCGTCAGGGATTTGTTGTGTCATGCCTCATACAGTGTTGACAGCATCACTGATTATAATGGGTTCTACAGTGCTACAAAAAAAAAAAAAAAAAAAAAAAAAGGTGCCAGTGGCTAGTTGCATAAACATAGCCACTATGTTAAGACAGTGTCTTAAGAACTAGTTTGTCTAACTACCAGTTAGGGTAAATACCAATGGGTAATCTGTCTTAAAATATATAAGTGCCAGTACCATACCGTGCGTACCAGCCCACTTCAAGCACTGGTTCTATAGTATTTTGTCACGTTGGGCCACACTGCTAACATTCAGTGTAGACAAGGTATCACAGACAAATATGGAATATTAAAGTTTTTGTTTGTTTGTTTGTTTTTTTCTTCATGACATCATGACATGAGAGATCAAATTTACCTCGATCTTTTGGCATATAAGAGGTCATTGTACCATTAAAACAATAGTTTAAAACATCCTCCTCATTATAAACAGAATTTATTTAATCAAGCTCCAAAAACAGCTCATTTGAATCTGAGGTGGCATGTGATGTCACAAGGGCACAAACATTTGAATAAATACAATGCCTGCAGACCAAGACATCAACAAATAGTCATCATCTCAACATAGGCCCCACCCATTATCATCCAGTTGCTTACTGGCTGACACTTGTTCACAAAAGCAAACAGAACCAATTATGAGAACCAAGCTATATACAGTATACAGATGCACATCCACTTTCTGACATAGTCTATGCACTTGAGTCTATTACCGACAGGAAAAACGGAAGAGTGAAAGAACGTTTGCTTTGATGTGTTTGGTTTAACCGGCTCGTTCGCGCCTCTGAACAGACTTTTAGAAGGATCTCAGCGTCAGGAACAAGTGGATGTTTTATTTTAAATGGCATCCCAGATCATGTCGGAGGATTACATGTTTGCTCGAAGCATTCTGTTTTGTAAACCAGGCACAATGTAATGGAGAATTCACAAAGAAACATTTGTTGAAAGATGAAGCTGTACTAGATCTTGCATTACAAACTGTAAGTAAATTATTTCTTATATATTTCTAATGCTTTGTCTGTAAATGACAGTTTTATGTGGATCCTGTAGTCAAAACACTTACTCACATGCAGTAGTGAGCGGTCATTGATACTGTTGCAAATGCAATGATGCTAGCCAAGCATAACAGTGACCAGCTGACCTATCAGTAAGCCCGCCCCGCTTAGTTACTGTTGCTCACTAGGACAAACAAATGGAGTTGCCAGCAATGACAGGTGTCAGTTTGAAAACCTTGTCCCAAGATGATACATTTTGGACACAGAAGGACCACCTCTCATCGTTTACAGGTCGCGATGCAAGCGGGAGAAGCCTCAGGTTATGGTTGTCACGTTCGCAAATTGCAACATCCAGTATCATCACTGTTTATGTACTGCAGTGTAGGAGTTTAATATGGAGAGACACTAAAATGCAGAAATTTGTTTATGTGTTTTTGACCCACACTGTACATGACGTGAGAAGAGTTAGCTACGTTAGCATGGACTCACTAACTTTGATATCAGCTAGTTTTAGCCAGAGATTCCTTGTTGAAGCACAAGATGACATTAATGTTCTGCTTGAGCAGATTAAAATTGTAACTTAATAAGAGTATGACAACAAGAAAATCAATGTTTAATAATAAAATAACTTCCAATTTCCATTGCCTATTCTCTCAAGATACCTGCAAACAGTACCCCAGGCACATCGTTTTACCATTTTTGTAACATAAACACCATCAAACCGATGAGAGCTTCAGATCTTTCAGTGTTTCTCTATGGCACTGAAACCTAAAGATGTCTTAGTTCTGATTCCTGTGCAACTGATACTCAACTGCCATTGGCTCATCAGCGTTTGAGGGGAGGGGCTTACCAATAGGTCAATTACTGACAAGCCTTAAAGGACCTACCCCTTAAATTGAATCATTTCGTTCTTTCATCAGTCGATAAGAAATTATGTTTTTGAGGAAAACATTTCAGGAATTCTCTCCATATAGTGGACTTCAGCGGTGCCCCCCAAGTTTGAACGTCCAAAATGCAGTTTAAATGCAGCTTCAAATAGCTCTAAATGATCCCAGCCAAAGAAGAAGGGTCTTATCTAGCAAAACAGTCTGTCATTTTCTAAACAAATTGACAATTTATATACTTTTTAACCTCAAACGCTGATCTTGTCTATTCTCTGCGATGCGAACATGTGAACTCTGTGTAAACTGGGTCAGTACAGTTAGGGTACGTTGAAAAACTCTCATCTCATTTTCTCGTCCAACTTCAAAATCATCCTACATCGCTGCAGAAGTAGAAGTTGTTTAGAAAATGACTGATCGTTTCGCTAGATAAGACCCTTCTTCCTCGGCTGGGATTGTTTAGAGCCCTTTGAAGCTGCATTTAAACTGCATTTTGGAAGTTCAAACTTAGGGGCACTATTGAAGTCCACTATATGAAGATAATTCCTCAAGAAACATAATTTAAACATAAAGAAACATAAAACACAAACATCTTGGATGACAAGGGGGTGAGTAAATTATCTGTAAATTTTTGTTCTGGAAGTGAACTCTAAAATAACAAAAAAATCCATGTCATGACCGCTTTAAATCCATTACACACTTTAAATTCTCAATCACGCCAAAACCTGGCACTTTAAACATGTTATATCATTGGTTTTTAAGTGCCTCCTACCTGTTGCAATGTGGTACTTTTGAATATGCAAGTACGTTGTGCAAATTAAATTTCAAAGGGGATTTCTTATGTTTCCATTGAAAGATTTAAATTTCTTTCAATTCTTTACATGAAGCAGCCGTATGGCTTTTGAAGATTTGGAATAAAGCATACCACTTTGGAATGACACAATGAGGGCAAGTAAATGATGACAGAATTTTCATTTGAATGATTTAATTTGATACATTAATTTGAAACACTTTGCCTTGCAGGTCAAGGTTAATGTTATTTCCCTTTATGTATGTGCATATGATTACATGGGTAAGTGCATGTGCGTGTGTGCATTCGTCATTTAATTTGTGTGTGTGATGTGTTGCTAGGGTGAGCCGTATATCTCAGTTCTGATTAAAGACATGAGGCAGAAAGCAGCTCTGTTCACTCTGCCAAGCTTCGGAGTGCTGCTAATTGATGAGACCTAGGAAGAAAAGAGTGATGGCTGAATTAATATCTCTCTCTCTCTTTTGCTTTTCATCTACCTCTCTTACCCGCTCTCTCCAGCTTTCTTGGCAGACGCTACTGCAGTGGCTAAGAGTACAGCTCCTGCAGAGGGGAAACTGTCTTTCTCTGTAGAGCACATATTCATTACCGTATAACAAAAGCTACAGGTCCCCTCTAATATTTCTCGGCACAAATTCAAAGAGCCCATTAATGGGTACCAGTGCATTTCAGGACAGATTCAGAATGCTGTTTTAGACCTTGTAATTAGTGCATAACTTACATAATGAACAAACTAAAGCACACACAGAATATCAGAAGATGAAAGGCAACGAACCAGCATTGTAAGCCTTCAGCAATGTTCTGCAGATGCGATTCAATTATTTATTTTAAATCAATAAGAAGAACTGGGAAACCCACCCGTCTCTAGTTGCTTGGAGGAGAAAGTCATAATTACCAGTCAGTCGATATCGCTCAAGTTATATGTATATTGGGCATCTTTGCCTGTTTTAATATCACACAAAAATTGTAAGTCATATAGTAAATCTAGATATGCTGTTTAAAGTTTAAATTAAAAGCGCAGGATAAGTTTCACGAGTCAGATAATTAGAATTGAGGGATATTTAGTTTCTTAAGCGTGTGAATAATAGGAATAGTTTGCTTGTCTTTACAAATACCACAAAGAACTACAGTAAAGAAAAAAAAGGAACATCTACAAATATGACCTTGTCAAACAACACTTACGAAAAAGAACAGGCTGAAATTGGTTTGAGGCAAAACCTGTCATGAGGAGACACTTTTTCCAAGTCATCAGCTGGCAGCAAACAACATCATAGTTAACAACCTTCATGAGCTGATAAGACCATACTTCATATCATATTAAAGAGCATCTGATGCGTTTATGAAGTTCTCTGGCTGTGAAATCCACACAGATGCTTTTTACACTAATTTGGTATGTCCATAAAGGATGATCCATTGGCATACTGTATAATTCTATGATCCAATTATGCATAATTTCCTACAAGGCACTGTATAGCGAAACTGGCTCATTGTCAAAAGCGTGTTTAGAGTTTTCAAAAATACAGGTCCTCGTCTCTTACTATATCTAAAAAAACGTACAGTGATTCATAATATGATTTTGCATTTCGTGATTTGAGGTATATGAGCTTCAGTGATTTACATTTCCACTTTCAGCTGGTCAAAAACAGCAGATTTTCAAAATATTGTTGTGTGTTGCTACGCAGTTACAAGGGTGTTTTTATTGGTTGCTAGGATGTCAGTAGGTGTTTTAGGTTTCTGCTTACGGTCCCAAGCTTCTATAATATTGTGCTCTATATTTATGGCTACTATATTTTTTTTTCATCCATTTTAGCATCCGCCAGATAAATTAGTCTGATCACAGAAAGATAACAGCTCTCTCCTTAACATTGTCCTTGTCACAAATGTTTAACTCCTGGAAGATGACCTCCGTAAATGCCCTGGTCTTTAATGGGGAGTTTTGCTCAGCTCGTCTCTACAGAATCCCCCACAGCTGCTCAAGAGTGTTAAGATTGAGTGAAATACATGTCCACTGAGGTGGGAGAATGAATATCTGTTTCAAATTTTTGTATTACAGTACATCACATAGTGGTGTGTGAATTCATGACAGCACTGGTAAAGCACAACTCACTCACACCTTCAGCACTCATATATCCCTATATTAGAGCTTTACTACCACTGAACGTCACTGTGGAAACTCACTGTACTCCTCCTCTAGCAACACCACAACATTTTGAATGCTTTTGGATCTGAAATGATTGACTTGGTCTCTTGAAACCAGAGTATGGATTCCCAGAAATCTATATTTAGTAAATATGGGCCTTGGAAGAGGTTAAATGAGTTTACTGTGCTTTGGCTACAGTAGCTAATTCTAGTGGTGACAACAACCATGCATGTCACTTCTGCAGGCTGCGTTGTACTCTGTGAGATAAAGTGTCACTCTTTTCACAGCTTTTGCCAGCTCTAAGACACTTGCATGGTATGTCTCCTGCACTTTTTCTAGCAAAAACTCACTTATCACTAAATGAAAACTTAAAAGTCAAGACCTGATTATTTTAGGAGTCTTGGCAGAAGTCCATCGTTTTTGAATGTAGGTGTTACTTCTGCTACATTTTCACACTTAAAACAATAATTTGATATTCCTCTCATTCCATTGTCCACTTTTATGCTAAGAAATAAGTCAGATGGCAGTTCTCTCCCAAGTGGTTTCACTGTTGCCAGCAGTAAGTGTGAGTAGGCTATATAACACTTTTAATTGTCAGGAAATTACTTGTCCTCAAGTTTTGATTCAATATAATTACTTATTGTTCAAAAATTACCTTAAACCTACACTAAAATTTTCTTTTTTAGTTTTATTTAGTAACTCTCAGGAGGGTGTCCTCAATTTTGCAACAAAACATTTTGTCACTTTGATAATAAAATCTTATTTTCCCGTATAATTTTGAGATTTTTCTTTGGTAAATGACCAAGCAAGCTTGTTGGAACATTATATCTCTAAAGAACCCTAACATGTCTTCTAAGTAAAGAGTACTTGCTAAATTTGTTACGTTTAAGAGAGGGTGTACTGATTTAGGCTGTGCGCTCTCCCTCTCTGTCTCTGTCTCTGTCTCTGTCTCTCTCTCTCTCTCTCTCTCTCTCTCTCTCTCTCTCTCTCTCTCTCTCTCTCTCTCTCTATATATATATATACACGTGTGTGTGTGTGTGTGTGTGTGTGTGTGTGTGTGTGTGTGTGTGTGTGTGTGTGTGTGTGTGTGTGTGTGTGGTGTGGTGTGTGTGTAGACCTGGTATTTATCACGTTATGGGGACCAAATGTCCCCACAAGGATAGTAATACCAGTAAATTTTGACCTTGTGGGGACATTTTTTAGGTCCCCATGAGGAAACAGGCTTATAAATCATGCAGAATGAGTTTTTTTTTTGTTGAGAAAGTAAAAGTGTGCACAGTCTCCTGTGAGGGCTAGGTTTAGATATAGGGTAGGTGTAGGGCGATAGAAAATACGGTTTGTACAGTATAAAAACCATTACACCTATGGAATGTCCCCGTAAAACATGGAAACACAATGCATGTGTGTGTGTGTGTTGATAAATTAATACATAATTTATAAATGTTACCTTTTCAGCCAACTAAAATATATATTTAAAAAAAAATATTTGTCTTTTTTATTATTTTTTATATATAATAATAAAAATATATGATGAGTGGAAACAAAACACAGGATGAACTTCAAATTTAACAAATAAGTGTATTTGTTTCATATTCTCAACACCTCTTTAGCTTTATACTGTAACTGCCGAACTTACAAACAGTGGTTCCACCAGACTAGATCTATGTCATGGGTCTTGTGACCAAATCTGGAATGTAGTACACAATACATATTGACTTGTAGATAGTTTAATGATACTTTTAGGGTGGCTTTTTTTTTTTTCTTTTTTGAAGCTTGAAAGACAGTTTTGTTCCAGTGAAGCATATAAGTCATACAGGTTTGGAATAACATTTGGGTGAGTAAATGATGACAACATGTTTATTTTTGGGTGAAGTACCCCTTTTATATCTAGGTCTGTTAAAGTCCCTAGCATTGAGTATGAGAAATGATATTTATCTCAGCAAACTCCCACTAAAAAGAAAGAGAGAGAGAGAGAGAGAGAGAGAGAGAGAGAGAGAGAGAGAGAGAGAGATCTATCAATTTATCTGTCAGTTTATGGCAAATACAGACTTAAAGAGAATTATAAAGTAACATTTCAGAAAGAAAATACGTCCTCCAATATTTCCATCCTCTTGAGTTGTTCGACAGGTCAGGTTAGCTGTTAGATCATATTTACAGCCAACCCAGCAGGGGACGAGATTTCTCTCTTAAACCCAGAGGAAAGCCTGTGGATTGAGGCTGGTTGCTTGAGTAAGTTTTGATCTACATACTCAGAGAGGCAGATGCACACAGAGCCGAGAGCCATCAAGCACACAAATCCCACTCTATTAAAAATGCAACATAAAAAAACATTTTCACACACAATCCCAAAAAGCAAGAGTCAACCATTAGCGACGCCCACCTGAATCGCTTTGGACCTCAGACTGAACAAGCAGAATCTTCCAAGAACAACAAAGACTCCAGCAGCACTTGAAGTCATGCAACAGAATAGTACATTAGCTAATTTCAACAATAAACTATACTTACACACTTTGAGTGCATCTCAGACCAAAACAGGTGTTACAGTTTCTATATATGCATTCAGATTTAAGCTTTTTTCACTTCCCCAAAGACACGTATCATTTTGCTCAAAATCCTGTAAATGTAAATAGATGAAATGGTATGAAAGCCTTCCAAAATGCTCATATCTGCTTAATTCTGATATGCAGATTTTTATCTCTTGGTATCTGGTTCAAACAGAACTGAAATGCAGACCATTATCATGCTATAACTTTATGTGGGGAACAGACAGAAACGTAAGTAAATATTTGATGAAAATCCTGCCATTTACTATAGCTCTCAAATCTCATTGTTGCTTGTGTACATAAAATTTTTGTTTTTGCTGTGTCTTGTGGCTTACAGCATTATCTTTACCAATCCAGGAAGATTTGGGGTGAAAATTTCTTTCAGTAGTAAGAATACTGAAAGTACTACCCAACTCACTTACATGATGAAATGCCAATTTAACAACCTTTCATTCATACATTCAAAATGTTTTGGATTATATAAATCCACTTTAAATTCTTTTAAAAGAATTTTTAAGAAAAAAAAAACTCATTCTTTGTGTTTTGAAATTCACAAAATGTTGTGTCTTTTGTGAAACACAGAAGTTTTTTTTTTTGAAGACTTGAAACTTGTAAAAAAAAAAAAAAAAAAAAAAAAAATCAGGTGTTAAATATGCACCTGCAGTTGTAGTGTACTTTATATTAAAAATGTACTTGTTTTAAAATATTATATATGAAATAAAAGGCTAAAAGGCTTACTGTACTTAAAGAGAGTACACTTTCATGACTGTTTCTTAGCATAACTTATACATTTTTAAAAAGGAGACGTCGTAATGTCAAATTAAAAGTTTTAAAGTACATTTTAAATCATTGCTTTAATTATCTTTTGTCAGGCTTTCAAGAAGTACATCCCCTTTCATCTGTTTACTTTTACAGGATTTCGAGTATGTTGATATGTGTCTTCGGGGAACTTCATTGGAACTCCATTACAAATCTAAATAAAAAAAAAATAAAAATAATAATAATAATAATTGTTTGTGAAACCAGTATCAATCCCTCACTACCGAAGTGTTGCATAATGTTATACATCCGATCCCTGACGTTCCTCCCACCACCAGAGTGCTTCACCTCTCTGACCATTTCTAATTCGGACTGCATTTCCCAGAAACCCCTGCCTAGGAACCAATTTAGGACTCCTCCCATTTCCCTTCAGGAGGACTATTTAAGCCGCACACACACACACACACACACACACACGCACGCGCACACGCACACACAGGACAGTGTTGAATGTTTGTAGCCTTTAGCACAGGGGTGTCGAACTCAGTTCCTGGAGGGCCACAGCCCTGCAGAGTTTAGGTTTAACCCTAATTAAATGCACCTGATTTGGAGTGGCTTAAAAGTAAACTCTGCAGGGCTGCAGCCCTCCAGGAACTGAGTTTGACACCTGTGCTTTAGCATATTCCTAGCTTCTGTGTTTGTTCCCATGTTTTCCTAGTTTCCTAGTTTCTTGCCCTGCCTGTGTTTTGACCCTGGACTGTTTCCTTGTTTTTGGTTGTTTTCTGCCTGCTCTGACCATTGCCTGTTATCTCGATTACTCTTTTGCCTTGCCTTGGGTATTGTTGTTTGCCACGGTTTTACTTCACCTGTCTGGCTATGCTCTTAATAAAGCCCTGCATTTGGATCCTCAACTCTGTTGTCACAACTCCCTATGTTACACAATCACTTTTCAGGAAATACTAGTGATCTGGGCCATGAAGTGTTATTTTAAACATCTATCAAAATTATATAACCTGACATAAAGGAGTTCCTGCAAAGTAACTAGGTAACACTTGGCTAATAGTGTTATAATGCATAATGCATTTTATGACCATGTTCACAGTAAAACGTATCAGATATGTTAAAGTTGTGATTAACAATTAAATGATAATTTTTTTAAGTTAAGAATTTAAGATTTTTTTCCTTTATTTATATGACACTTTACACAAGACAGATTGTTTTGTAGCCTTACAGTGTTAAACAAGAAAAAGATTAATTAATGGTGCACACACAATTCAATTCTGCTTTAAAGCAGCTCTTGAAAGACAACAGTAAACAGCCATGAAATCAGTTCATTGTTGATTGAGTTCAGTTCAATAGCTATGTGAAGTCCATCAATTATGGAATAAGTTTAATTGATCTGTAAAGCAGCTCTGGAGAAAACAGTGATGTCATCATCCAGCTTCAGTTCAATTCTCATCCAATAGTGTCCATGCAGTCAAGTCAATAATATTGCCAAATATTAAGTGTCCCTAACTAAGTAAGCTCCATCGGTGACAGATAAAAAGTGGGAAAAAAAAAAAAATCCTTGTGAGACTAACCAACATGTTTAATGGGCACCTATTATTCCCCTTTTTTACACAATGTAATATTGGTCTTGGGTGTCCCCAGAATGTGTCTGTGAAGTTTCAGCTCAAAATATCCCACAGATCATTTATTACAACATATGAAAAATGTAATTTTGGGGCATGTCTAACAAAGAGCTGTTTATCACTTTAAAAAACAGCTGTTTATCACTTTAAATGCAAATGAGCTGCATAATCCCACCCAGTCTTCAGAAGCAGGCATGGCGTATACACCTCTGCTTTGCATACCTACAGCAATAAATAGTTGGTAGAAGAAGTCAGAACAGATGAAGAAGAGACTCCGGCAGAAGAAAAGCCAGGACATGAGAATGAACCAGGACATCTCAGAATGGTTATCTAATACATTTACTGTATTTATTTGTAGATTTTTTTACAGCCCAATTGCAACAATGCATGAGCAACACACATATACATAAATACTTTGATAACATTTATTCTGTGATTTAAGGAAATGCGCCGAAGGAACAACAAAGGGAGGGACGGAGGGGGACTTAGGAGGAGGACAAAGGAATGGATGTGCGATGGTGACAGGAGATGGCAAAGGACTGTCATGAAGGCAGGGGGATAACCCAGGTGGAGGTTCAGGCGGAGGAGGACAACGAACAGGGTCCAGTGTGGAGATGATGGAGGGAGGAGCCAGACATAAATATGAGGAGGCAGGGTGGATCAGACAGAAGGAGGAGCCAGGGAGAAGACAGCAGGAACTTGGAGCAGAGGAGCCAGGCGAGACCCATGGCGACTCATGGTGGAGCCGACGGGGAGGAGCCATGGTGGAAGAAGGGCTGACAACTTCAGGGGCTAACTGACAGCGGCGGATCAGGTGGCGGTGGAGCTGGAGGCAGAGAGCCAATGAGCCAGGGTGACACAGAGGATCCAGTTAAGGGCTCTGACAACCGAGTCAGAGGCGGAGATCTGCGGCAGAGCCGGAGCGACTTAGGACCAAGGTGGAGCTGGAGGGAGGGAGGAGCCCAACGGAGTTGGTGGGACGAAGCAACAAGGTGGAGGAACGGAGGCGATGGTGGGTTGACGACCAACCAAGGCAGAGCCAGAGGAACAAGGGAGACCGGTGGAGCCAGTAGGCTGACGGGTGATGGTGGAGATGAGGGAGCTAGGAGCTGAGGTGGAGATGCTGGGTCGAAGGGCTGAGGCAGAGTCCGTGACTCATAGGCTGGAGGCGGAGACCTGGGATCCTCCAGCCACAATGCCAGTGAAGACTGGCAGACCCGCCGCACAGATGGTAGGCTGAGGTTGAGCTGAGAGGCTGCCAGGAGACAGTGCTGGTGGAGCTGAGGCAGCAGGGATGATAGGAGGAGACAGGAGAGGGAGGGAGGCTGGGTGGGCAATCCAGGCAGGTAGACAGTTCAGGATAGAGAGATAGTTCAAATGAAGGTGGGAGAATAGGGGACATATCTGCATATATGTCCACATTGTCCACAGAGTCCTGCGACAGCTGAAGTGGGTGGAGCTTTCCTCAGCACTCTCACACTCCACTGTAACATCCACCGCCACGTGAGATGTAGCCGGCTCTCGCACCTGGTCAGACATGATGGGCTCTGGCTCCAGGGCAATCCTCAGCACTGTTGCTCCACTTGGCGATGCCTCGTCGGTTGTGCTAGGCTCTCCATCCGCAGTGGGCTCGGGCTGATGCGCCACGATGTGGGGTGATGGTGGGCTGGGCTCTGGGTATGGCTGCGAGATGTCTGCGAGGTGTGGCTGGATGCTGATGTTACAGTCTACATCTGCTTCGTCCACTGTGAATGTGGATCCATCCACCCACAGCGTGAAATTGATGTAGTCTTTCAGGGTCCAGTGCGGATCTCCCCTGGGCAGGACGAAGCAGATGTCATCATCCAGACCACACCAAAATCCCTCCATCAAACAGACCGTGTCGCAGCTGGCATGGTGGTAGATGTGGATAAATTCCTCAACAAAGTCCTCCAGATTACGGACGTCTTGGAAAATAAAAACTGTCCTTCCATTCAGCAATGTCTAATAAAAGGTAGCTAATGATGGACAGACAGGTGAGGGTGATTAACCCTATTTGATAAAAAAAAAATGTTTAATGCCTTCATTTGATCAGAAAAATTAAAACACACAAGAATTTATTTTGTTTAAAATGTTGAAATTCAGAATTTTGGGACTTCTTTTTCCACTGAAATAATTTTTTTGTTATTACACAGAGAGTACAGTACAGAATAAAAAGTACCGTTGGGTACTTTTTTTGTCAAAAGTTTTTTTACATATTCTTATTTGCTAACAACTTATTTACATTATGTGACATTTCTTTTGTAAGCTGTGTACATTTTGGGCCTTTTTTTTTTTTTGAGAAAACAAAAATGGTTCTATCTACAGAAGTCTATGGAACGCAAAAACATTATTTTCTATAAAAAAGTAAAATGACAATGAAGGCAGCTGTGGTGGGCAAGTAATGCAATGTAAACATAGCATTGGTATCTTCTATGCTAATTTCACCCTCTGACTCCATCATGGCGATATTGCGAGACAGCTTTTCTCAGTTAGGGCTAGAAGGGATATAGCTACGGACAGATTGTTCTACTGGGCATGTGCACATCAATATTGCGGAATTTTTTCCAGGCTGAACAACAATACAGTACCTGAAACAAACTACTTAATTACTGTAAAATGAGTAGTTTTTTTTTTTATTTGTTACCTCTGTTGCCACTGGTATTTACTGATTAACTAATAAGGAACTATCTCAGTCCTAAATTTGCCATTACTGACTGATTAGTTACTATTCCATATAGTAGCTGAAGTGTTACTGTAGTACTACTCACTGGTCCTGCATTACTGACTGCATAATGACAGACCATTAATCTAAAGTGTTACCCATCTAGTAACATTCTCTTGCTGTTTACTGTCATTGGCAGGGACTATTTTCTAGTAGATGGCATTTAGGGTTAAAAGGTGGTCAAATTTATTTTATCACAAATTATTATTATTATTATTATTCATTACTTAATGAATTAATTAATTTTAACTGCTACATTAAACACCAGACCACATACACCAGGCATCCAAGCTACTCAGATGAGAAATGCTTTGGATGCCAGTAAGATAAGATAATCAAAGAGGAACACATTATTCAGCTCTTGTGCCAGACATGCTCCATATGTCCTGGGACACTTCTCCAAAGCATGCCACTATGTTTAGCAAAGCCCGGGTTTGATAAGTGTTGATGAGAGAGTCAAATATTTGCAGTCTGTCCAGAAACGTCACAACTACGCAAACCCTTTGTGAGAAAATAATTATTGTAGCCTGCAATATTTCCACTTACGGTAAGACAGGCTGTTTAACCAAATGAATGTTTTCATGCAGCCTTTGATGAGCCTAAACACTAAAGCAAAAAAATCCAAGCAATTTCACATGGCTTGAACTTGCCGTGTTGGCAAATTTCCACAAATTACATCCTGCTCAATGGGATTTGTGCAATATGAGATTTGTGCAGTCACGCTAAGCCTCATCCAAGACTCTTATGTATCAATATTAATTTATAAGATTAAACTATACTAATCTAGGATCAGGTTTTTCAAGTGTTCATGTCTTCGTGAATACACTATACATTTAAGGAAGAGCTAATCCTAGATCAACAGCCTCTTCAGCTTTATTAAAATGAGAATATATTCCATACAGTAGGTACACTGCATCTGGTTTTGGGTTTCTATCAAGGCCCAACTGTGTGTATATTAGCATATAGAGTTTACTAGCAGCAGCTCTCCTCAACTTTTTATGTGTAGTTATATTTTGTACTTGTATGTACTGCCTCCATCTAAATGGGTCATAACCTGCAATTTTCATTGCTTTAATTGTTAATGTTCTCTGAAGTCCATTTATAATGTTAGCAAGATTTTTACATAAAAAACAAAACAAAACAACATAATTTAGAAGTAATAGGCTATTTCCTATCCTCTGTTTGACCCTCTCTGAAGAACATTCTGTTTTTATAGGTGGGCGCATTCATGACTTGGAAGTTGAAGGAGAAGTCCACTTCCAGAACAACAATTTACAAATAATTTACTCACCCCCTTGTCATCCAAGATGTTCATGTCTTTCTTTCTTCAGTCGTAAAGAAATTACGTTTTTTGAGGAAAACATTTCAGCATTTTCCTCCATATAATGAATTGATATGGTGCCCCGATTTTGAACTTCCAAAATGCAGTTTAAATGCGGCTTCAAACTATCCCAAATGCGGTTGTAACGATCCCAGCCGAGAAAGAAAGGTCTTATCTAGCGTAACAATCAGTTATTTTGATAAAAATAATACAATTTATATACCTTTTAATGCCAAACGCTCATCTTGTATTACTCTGCCTGGACTGTTTTTGTTCTGGTTCATGACAGTTAGGGTATGTCGAAAAACTCCCATCTCATGTTTTCCCTCAACTTCAAAATGGTCCTATATCGCTGTTTTACCTTTTTTGTTAAGGGTGTATGATCTTCTTTGCAAGTCCACTTTGCAAAAACTTCCGCGATGTAGGATGATTTTGAAATGATTTTTGAAGTTGCAACAAATTTTATTCTTTGGGATAAACCCCTTGAGATGCATCATCTCGTTTTTAAGGGGGTCCTATTACACAAGAATCAAACACATAACACAAAAACAAACAACTGCAACAACAACAATTACAACAATCAAAACAACACACCCCACTACAATATTAACACCCATAAATTATTAATAATTATAATAATATTATTTATATTCACCTAGCACATATAAATAAATATAAACATAAATCATCTAAAGCAATTACAAGAAGTTTCAAAACAAGACAGTAAACCATTTTTGAACATATAAAGTGAAGTCAAAGATTGAACATTTAAAGGTAAATTATTCCAATCTGCTGGAGCCTTATATCTAAATGCCTTTTTCCCAAACACTTTCTTAACTAAAGGAGTACGAAAAAAATAATTTACAGAGTGTCTTAAATGATATGAAGAAGAATATAATATCAAATGCTGACACAAATAATTAGGATAATTAAAATGTATACATTTGAAAATGAATTGCAACCAGTGAATATGCCTTCTGATATCAAGTGGAAACCATTTAAGTAAATCATACATAATACAATGGTGTGTATCATATGAACATCCTATAACAAATCTGCACAATTTATTATATGCTATAGTAAGAGGCAAAAGATTAGTTTTAGTTGTATTCTGATAAATTACATCAGCATAATCAAAGAATGGTAATATAAGTTGCAAAGCAATTTTTTTGCGAACATTAAAAGAAAAACAATTTTTTGATCGATACAATACACTGGTTCCAAAATTAATCTTACGAAGAATATAATCGATGTGAGGTTTGAAAGAAAGTTCAGGATCCAGCCATAAGCCAAGATATTTAATTTGATCCACTCTGTGCAAGTATGTACCATAATTACAAATTATTTTTATATCATTAGATTTTTGTTTAAACATCCACTTTTGTACCGAAGACCATAGTATGAGATTTAGCTTTGTTAAGTAGTAAATTATTAGAATGGAGCCACTCTTGTAAAGCATTAAAATCTGATTGAAGCAAATTTTGAATTTGAGTTAAATAAGGATTTGAAATATAAATAACAATATCGTCTGCATACAAATGAACAGGAAAATACGAAAAAACTAAGGGAAGATTATTAATAAAAATAGAAAAAAGACGAGGACCCAATATTGAGCCCTGTGGTACCCATCTTTCTTGAATGAATAAATCAGATTGTTTACCTTGGATAACCACACACTGTTTTCTGTTATGTAAATAAGAATTAAATGTTGAGGGAGAAAATACGATTGGAGTTTTTCGACATACCCTAACTGTCTTGAGTCAGAATACACAGAGTTCAGGAAGAGAAAGGCAAGATGAGCATTTGAGATTAAAAAGTCTTTAAATTGTTTTTTTTTTTGTTTTTTTTTGGCAGCTTGGTTTCAATTAAAGCTGTTTTTGATCTAATGAGAAAGTTCTGAGTTATGAAACTTTGAGTTCTGAAAGGATATTTTTTATAATATATTGACCAGTTATGTCAAAAGATCAAGGGAAATTTAATTTTTCATTTCATGACCACTTTAAAAACATAATCAATACCATTTAGTGGCATTGGCTGAGAGATATGAGTAACTAGGATCCATGTGCAGAGTTTATTCAGTTCACAAAATCACAAACCAATGATGAGCGGTGAGTCAGGCAATGCTTCATAATGCATTGCAATAAAACACATACCAGATTCATAAAGACTAAGGCAAAAAGGCGGTAAATGTGATTTGTTGAAGGAACAAAGACTGACTGTCCACGCAATTAGATGTCTGTTGTTAAAGGGATAGCTCACCAGACAATTAAAATTCTGTCATAATTTACTCACCCTCATATCATTCCAAACCCGTAAGACCTTTGTTCATCTTTGGAACACAAATTAAAATATTTTTGTAATGAAATCCAAAAGCTTTCTGACCCTGCATAGTCAGCAATGCAACTGAATTGTTTTCAGGCCCAGAAAGATAGTAAGGACATTGTTAAAATAGTCCATGTGACATCAGTGGCTTAACTGTAATATTGTGAAGCTACAAGAATATTTTTTGTATGCAAAGAAAACAAAACAAAACAAAACAAAACAAAACAAAAAAAACTTTTGGTTTTTCTTCAATTTCTTCTCTTCTGTGTCACTCTCTGCTACCATTCACAAGAGTAGCATGACACATGCTGCTGATGCAGGAGCCGGCATTCTGTCATAGAACGTCCATCTCTCTTAGTGTCTGTATATTCTAGTTCATCTTCTGTATATCAGACCTGGGTATGTATCGGTCTTTGCTTTCATCTTTCTCTGCTGAGGTCCATACTGCCACATCTTCATATTTCCACAACAGCACTTCAGACACACATAGTCTTTTCACAGACAAAGTTAAAACAATCAGCAGTCAGTTCTCAGCTCCACACACAGGAACACAAACCAACTACATCCAAAACTCCCTTCTCCTCCTTCTGTCCCCTTGCTGAGGCCCAAGTATCGAAACTTTTCCTCTCTAGCCATCCTACAACATGCCCTCTAGATCAAATCCCCTCACACCTTCTCAAAGCAATTTCTCCTATACTCTTACCAGCACTCACACACATCATCAACACATCTCTCCTCACAGGCATTTTCCCCACCGCATTCAAGCAGGCTTGGGTACCCTCCCTGCTCAGAAAACCTACATTTAACACTTTACTTATAGACCTGTCTTTCTCTTTCCATTCATAGCGAAAACACTCAAACGAGTTGTTCTCAACCAGAGATCATAATTTCTTTCAGAGAATAGCCAACTGGATATTAACCAGTCAGGTTTCAGAAGTGGACATTCAACTGAAACTGCTCTACTGTCAGTCACTGAAGCCTTACAGATTGCGAAAGCTGATTCCACTATCTGGAACTATCTGCTGCTTTTAACACTGTGAATCATCAGACACTCCTGTCCACCCTCTCATCACTGGGCCTCACAGGGATTCCACTTCGCTGGTTTGAATCCAATCTCACTGGTAGGTCTTTCAGGGTGGCCTGGGGAGGGGAGGTATCCAAAGCACATCAAGAGTGGGGTTCCTCAGGGATCAGTTCTTGGACCCCTCCTCTTCTCCATACAGTGCATCCCTGGGACTTATCATACAGGCACATGGTTTCTCCTACTATTGCTATCCTGATGACAAATAGCTCTATATTTCATTTCAGTCAGATGATCCAATGATAGCTGCATGGATCTCAGGCTGCCTGGCAGACATCTTGGCATGGATGAAAGAACATCACCTGCATCTCAACCTGGCAAAGACTGACCTTCTTGTCTTCCCTGCCACTCCAACTCTACAGCATAATTTCATCATCCTGCTAGGTTCATCAACAATTACTCCAAGTTCAGCCAGAAATCTTGGTGTAATCTTCGATGACCAGTTAACTTTCAAAAACCATATTGCAAAAACTGCTCGATCTTACAGGTTTGCATTCCACAACATCAGAAAGATCAGGCCCTTCCTAACGGAGCATGCTACACAACTTCTTGCCCACCCCCTTTTCATTTCTAGGCTGGACTACTGCAATGCTCTTCTGGCTGGACTTCCATCATGCACAATCAAACCTCTATAAGTATTTCGAAATGCATGGCACGACTGGTCTTCAACGAGCAATTTTCAAACAACAGCTGAAAACGCATTTCTTTCGTTACCATTTGACCTTTCCATTTGGAAAAAAAAAACAACAACTTTGCTTTCTCTGTCCTTAATTCCCCTGTCTAGCTTGTACTAACCTGAAAAATGCCTGAAACTTGTATTACAAACACTTCCTGTGTTTATAGTGCCTCTTTATGATGAATTGCTTGTTGTATTCCTCAACTGTGAGTCGCTTTCAATTAAATCATCTCCTAAATGAATAATTGTAAATGTAATGTAAATGTATATTCTGTTTCAAATAACCCTTTAAGCATCTAGCCATAACATTCTAACACTGCATTGTTTCACATGTTACACGTTTGGCACCACAGAGCACTGCAAAAGCTGCCCCAGAGCAGGGTTTCATACACCACTTCTAAATTACAAGTGTAAACCGTTCCACTGCCCAGGTTAAAAATGGGGGTTAGAATGATGATAAGCAGGGGTTAAGCCCAGTTTAAAAAGCCCTAAAGAGACATTCACACACACACAAAAATGTTCTTGAAAGAATGCTTAAGCTTGGAGAGCAATCTCAGTAAAACCTTGAGCTTGCAGATCACAAATTGAAGCCTCCACAACTCCACAAACTTTGGCCTCCACAATTCCAATGTTAACAATGTTGCATCTCAGTGCTGACCTTCCCCTGATATAGAAACAGACAAGCAGATGCCCCAAAGAGAGACTTGCCTTGCTGCCTTTGCTTTTCACAGCGTTGTTATTGACAATTCAAAAGAATATTTCCAACAAAAAAAAAAAAGAAAGAAAAGCATTGTCATTATTTATTATCTAGCAGAACTTATCTTCAAAAAAAGACACAAAAGTACAGTAAAATAATCAAAAAATGGTCTATATGGATTTCGTATTATATTCGTATTACATATTGTAACGTGGGGAGTGAGACGAGAGGCGAGCGGATCCAAATGCAAGCTTTTATTGTACCAAGACTGAGACATAGACATGGTCATAAACACGGGCAGGGTCGAACAGTAACAAACAGGTATATTGCAGGCAAGACGTGGGGATAGTCTGTGTAGCAGGCGTGGGTCGATCAGCGGTGAACTTAATCTGAAGGGGGAAAGACAAAGGGGTTTTCCAAACAGACAAGCGAGTAGTCCAAAGGCAGGCGGCGAGACAAACGTAACAAGATGGCCAGGCAAGAAAGTACAGGGAACTTAGGGAACTAACGCGTTACACAATGAAAAACACCACAATACTCCGTGAGTAACAGGGGGAAAGTCCGGGGCTTATGGGTGATGGAAGACGTAGTCCGGGGTGTAGTGTAACAGTCTGTGTGATATGAGATGTTAACGAGATGCACAGCGACCTCAGGTGGTGGGCTGACGAGACAGGAATCATAACACATATAGTCTTTTGAATTCATATAGCAGGCATGGGTGAATAAGAAATGTATGTAAAAAAAAAAAAAAAAAATTGCATTGCTATTTACTGATATATTGTTATTACACTTAAGGTAACAACTGCAATCATTAAATATTGAACAATCTAATTCACGAATTTGTTTTGAACTGTGGATCGATTTCTATGTATGCATGTACATATGTATTGAAATTGACTAGTACATTATTCAAAATTTCTCATTTTTCATTCCTGAAAGAATGTACACATTTGAAAGAAAATGTGAGTAAGTAAATAAATGAATTTTCAATTTTAATTTGAAGCATTCCTTTAACCAAGTGGTTGTTTAGAAGGTCACATTTTCTAGCACATACTTCTCAGCATTTATAAAACACATCCTGTTTTGTTATTTACACTGTGTGGGAGTGCACATTAATATTTATGTTTTTAGCAATGTTCTGAAAGAGTCTTCATAATGGCATCTTTTCATATCTAAATGAATAAATGCTGACACACACACACACACACACACACACACACACACACACATTATTATCCTTGTTGGGACTTTCCATAGGCCCAATGGTTTTTATACTGTCCACACTGTATTTTCTATCCCCTTTACCCTAACCTTACCCCTAAAACTAACCCTTACAGAAAACGTTCTGGATTTTTACTTTGTCAAAAAAAAATAAATAAATAATAATAATTAATAAATAATAAAATAAATAAATAATAATTCCGTCTGATTTATAAACTTGTTACCCCATGGGGACCTCAATTTAGGTCCCCACAGTGACACGAGTTTCCATGAATCTGTGTGTATTCAGGTTTAGGTCCCCACCAAGATATAAAAACAAGACCACACACACACAAGAAGTGCAGTGAGGACAAGTGGATTTTGTGTTTATAGATTCAGATCAAATGTCAAGGACATAACAGTCTGTATTTACATGACAGGGAATAAGTGCCAACACACAAGAGAAATATTACAAATGAGATTTTTTTATTATCTTGATTTTCTTCTCGACCAGATTACTGTCACAGTAAATGGAGATGGCCTCTTCTTAAATGTTTCTCCTGAGAAAAAGCTCTCCATAATCTCATGTGTCACTCTAGTCTTTCAGAAGTGATGTTTGATAACAGCAATTAGAAGTTAGGGATTTTAATACACTTACATAGCTACTTACTATATGTCAGCAAAGATCCTAAAAGAGAAATGGTTAATATTTTACAATATAGGCCTATAAATTTGGAGCAAACTATTGCTTTAAATGTAACATAACCAGCACAGGCTGGTTGGAAAAATGTGCCTGTGGCGACATTTCTGCAAAATGATATTGATATTGCTTCTTGCAAGTTTCGCAACACTTTTGATGTGAAATGTCAACTGTGTGGCGCTAAAATGTCAAGTGAGTGTTGTTAAAAGCACTTTCAGTTTTATTCAAAACAGATGAAGGAAAAGTTTTATTGCATTGGTTGTCATATGTATTGTCGCATATTAGAAATGAAATGTTCAGTAAGTGATGCTAAAAGGTTAATGTTATCGTCTATGGAAATATATACGATACGACACATACACTAAACCCTACCGTAAACCTAACCAATAGTTTGAACAAAATCAAATGCGAGTTTAAAAATGCATTTGCTGAAACAACCATGTCCTTTTAGCTTGCTTTTACAAGTATTTGAGCTTTTTTATTGTGATCATATTGTAAATCACAAGGTGAGTTACCAAGCAAGTTTACTTATGTCGGAAAAGTCATAGCTAGATAGAGGCAATGAGCCTACTGTAGGTTGCACATAACAGATAACTCAAGTCCCCAGAGCTTTGCAAAGGCAAAAAAAAAAAAAAAATTTCCTCTGGGTGTTTTAGATATAATCAGCCCTGTACACCACATCTCATTTGTAAGTTGCTTTGGGTATTCACATCTGCTGAATGACATGTAAATGACCAGGAGTTAAAGATGGAATTCTGCAGGCTGCATCATTTTTTTTATAGAACACTTGTACAGTACATGAAAAAAAAAATGCTCCTTATACTAGATAATATTAAACAGCTTGGTTGCATCTAGACAGTCAGAGAATGCTGGAATTGAAAGACCGACAAGGTGAAAAGCAGTTAAAAGAGAAATGAATCAAAGCTTGAGAGAAGTCAAGACAAGAGGGATGACATTAAAGCAAATGTAAGTGAAGCCTACAGTGACAGACAGCTAAACCAGCACTGAAACACAGCCTTTGGCAAAGTAAATAATGAAAACAAACACCCCAGTCTAACGACACACAGAGCAAGGGTTCTTTTTTCACTTTTAAATACACCTTCATCTGAATACATGTGTACAAGTTTGTCATTTGTGGCAGGGTGCAATATTGATGAAATCTCAGTGCTTTGATGCTTATACTCACACAGTGACACTGCGTTTCAGCTTCCACCGAAGTACAATACTACCACAGGCCTTAAACCATAGATATGTATACACATATTCCACATTGAACTGCTTAGACACATCATCATGTTTGCCATCTTGGAACATCAGCATGAAAACGTAAAAATGTCTAATTAAAATTTAAATGCATTTTAGGTCATTTACATACACCTTGCAGAATCAGCAAAATGTTAATTGTTTTACCAAAATAAGAGGGATCATACATAATTTGCATTTAGTAATGACCTGAATAAGATATTTCACATAAAAGACATTTACATATGAAGAGTTCAGATGCAAAAGCCTCTCAGTGCCATTAGAAAAATTCCTCTAAAATAAGCATTTTTTTCAGGCTCCTATGTTTATGCTCTGTTATTTCACTTCAGTGGCAATGAAAAGAACCTATTCAATGCTACTAAAGTGAAATTACTGAGCCTATGAGCTTGATTAAATAAAAACCAACAAACAAACAAAAAAAAAGCTAATTTTAGAAGAAAATTTCAAACAGCACTTAGAGGCTTTTGCATCTGAACTCTTCATATAGTCCACAAGAGAAAATAATAGTTGAATTTATAAAAAAAATAACCCCACTCAAAAGTTTACATATGCTTGATTCTCATTGTGTTGTTACCTGAATGATCCACAGCTGTTGTTGTTGTTTTGTTGTTCATGAGTCCCTTGTTTGTCCTGGACAGATAAACTGCCTGTTGTTCTTCAGAAAAATCTTTCAGGTCTCACAAATGATTTTGTTTTTCAGTATTTTAGTGTATTTGAACCCTTTCCAACAGTGACTGTATGATTTTTGGAATCCATCTTTTCACACTGAGAACAAGTGAGGGACTCATATACAATGGTCAATTACATTGAAATATCTACTTAAGTCCTAGTAAGTCAAGTGTCAACTAATTGCATTAATATAAATGTAAACTATAATACATGTTAATTTAATTTTAAATGGCTTATGATGTGGATTTATTATTATTATTATTATTATTATTATTATTATTATTATTATTATTACTATTACTATTGTTTTTATATGTTCCTTGAGGTTTACTTATAATGTTTTTGCACTAACTAAATAAATAAATAAATAAATAAATTTGTAAATTAGTGAAAAAAAAAAAAAAGATTATTTCCAGCCCTCATTCTGACTCTCTGTCTGGATGCAACAATATAGTTGGTCCACGGTTCAATATACGTACCTTGGTTTTTAACCATGGTTTTCGGTTCGGTTCGGTTCTGATAGCTTGCCACATCAGTGTTTTTTTTTTTTTTTGCATCCAATTAACAACAAAATACAGAGGTATTATTTTTCTGATTTTTACGCAAAATAGGATGGGTTTCATTCATACTGGATGCCAGAGGGTGCCCTCATGCAGAAAATCCACATATGCGTTAAAGAGATAACACTGATGATGTTCCAGCCAGGAGATCTCTAATATGGATAAAGGCATCGTTATTGCTGTAACTGAATAAAAACAAAATATAGTGTAAAACATTTTGAATAATGAAATGTAAGGACAATAAACACTCGTCTGCAATAGTATATGGTTTATCTGTGTTCTTCAAGGCATCTCGAGTATTTTCATAATGATTAAGTATATTTGAAAGCCATTGCTAATCAACATACAGTATAGAATATATTGTTTGCCTCATTCTATGATTCACATCAGATCACAAAAGGAAGTTATTTCAAACACTTGACATGCTGTGAAGTAAAAATAAGTTATAATGTTCTCTTTTGTTGGACAAGTTTAGAAAGGCTTATCATTGCATTTCATTAGAAGGGAAGATGCTCTGCAAGTGTTGCTGTTTTTTTTTTAAATATAAACGGGGAGGTGTTTCTTTATCTCAGCATGTGAAATCACAGGCACACACACAGCAAATTTCGAGAGAAATAAAAGTTATTTCCAGACATAGCATTATGAAATCTAGCAGCAAATGTTTCTTTGTGAACACTCCACAACACTGTGCCTCGATTGAAAAACAAAAAGCTCCAAAGTCCAAACAATCCTCTGACACAGCGTGTCAGTGGGCAGGGCCTATGGTGAGAAGATAACTATTCGTCGATGCCTTGCTCTGGAGGCAGTGTTTATGCAAACGACTGCACCCGGGTGACATCACCCTGGAACCTTAGGTCCAAACGAGCTGTTTTTGGAGATTGATTAAAGAGGTCCTATTATGCTTTTTCACTTTTTGAGTTTTAGTCAGTGTGTGGTGTGTATGTTAGGGCATAAAAAAAGATCTACAAAGTTACAAATCTCAAAGTCCACTCCAAAGGGGTGAAAAAAATCCCTTTCCAAGAACTACAACGAACAGCTCCTTTGGACTACAGTGTTGTTTTTTGGGTGTTAAGATGTCACAACATTAGAATTAGAACCCATTAGAATATCATTCAAATAAATCCCACCCACTTAAATTAGAATGGTTGGGGGGTGGGTAGGGACGAGGTGGGGGATTAGCCTTACTTTAGCGATGCAGTGCGGAGAGCCACTTCTGGGAGCTTTAACAAGCCATGGTGCTGTTGGTATAAATGCAAGCATTGGCTAGAGTGGCCACGATCAGCTCCAGTGGCCGTGTCGGAGCCGTAACGCGCCGCAGACGTGTGCAGTATAGGGGGTCAAAACACATGCAGAGGGGCGGCTGGTATAAACACAAGCATTGACTAGAGGGACGATCGGCGCCGGTGGCCCTGTCGGAGCGTAACGCGCTGCAGACATGCGCAGTGTGTGGCAAGAGATTTTTTTTAATGCATAAACTTGCACTAGACTAGGCTAGGCTAATCAGTGATGATGTTATTTGCTCGTTTTCTGTAGCTGCTTTTTGAATAACTAAGGAAATGTAAGCATTACACTGTAATTAGTAACTTACAATGTTTTTATTCCATTGTTGTCATGTTAAATACAAATTAAGTAATATTAAAAACATTAGGCTGCTTTTAGCCTTATGCTGGAGCTGGTTTAGGCAATGAAACTATGTACATAAATAATTTGAGAAATTAGCTCGATAATATCATGTATCTACAATCTCGTAGGCTGACGATAGGACCTAACACTACTGTAGCATCAATTATATCCTCAATATATCCTTAACTATAATGGAGCAGATAGAACTTGCTGCTTTGGCAAAGGGCACGGCAGTACTGAAACACTGTCTAAGCTGTTCGCCAATCACAACACAGTGGGACAGCTAACGAATCGCAACACATTTTGTTTTTCGGAAGACGGAACTTCATTAAACCCGGAACTAATCGAGTCATTTGTGCCAGGCACGTGCGTTTTTTGAACCACCAAGCATGAGAGCATGTTCTGCTCCACCCCAAAACAAAATCAGGATTTTGTAATAGAGCATAATAGGACCCCTTTAAATAAATGCTTTGTCAGTAATGAGGAGGATGTTTTAAACTTGCAGGATGTTTTAATGGTACAAATACCACTTACACCCCAAAAGAACAAGGCAAATTTGATTTCTCAAGTCATGGCCCCTATATACAATGCAAATAAATGTCTGACAACAGTACATTCGGCCAATCAGTGTTGTAATAATATCATTCTTCAGTGGCTCCAGAGTGTTACATGGCAGTTATTTATTACTAAAAACAAAAACAACAACAACAACAACAAATGTAAAGGTGGCCATATGGATGTTGTATACTTTAAGAGTAACATGAGCCAGCTGAGCAACTGCCATTGATATAATAGATTCCAACAGAAGCTTTCCAGGCTGGATATGGGGTGTGTGTGGTTTGAACTTAAAGGAGCAGTCCACTTCCAGAACAAATATTTACAGATAACCCCCTTGTCATCCAAGATGTTCATGTTTTTCTTTACTCAGTCATAAAGAAATATGTTTTTTCAGGATTTTTCTCCATATAATGGGCTGCTATGGTGCCCTGAGTTTGAACTTCCAAAATGCTGTTTAAATGCGGCTTCAAACGATCCCAAATCCCAGCCGAGGAAGAAGGGTCTTATCTAGCAAAAAAATCAGTTATTTTCATTACAAAAATACAATTTAAATACTTTTTAATCTCAAACACTCGTCTTGTCTTGCTCTCCCTGAACTCTATGTACTCCGGCTTAAGACAGTTAGGGTATGTTGAAAAACTCGTATTTTCTCCCTTAACTTCAAAAATCATTTCAAAATCGCCCTACATCAATGCAGAAGTACCGACCCAGTCTTTGCAAAGTGAACATGCAAAGAAGATCAAACACCCTTAACAAAAAAGGTAAAACAGTGATATAGGGTGATTTTGAAATTGAGGGAGAACATGAGATGGGAGTTTTTCGACATACCTTAACTGTCACGAACCGCAAAAAAAAATAGTTCAGGGAGAGTAAGACAAGACAAGCGTTTGGCATTAAAAAGTATATAAATTGTATTATTCTTATGAAGATAAGCGATTGTTTCACTAGATAAGACCCTTCTCTCTTGGCTGGGATCGTTTACAACCGCATTTCGGATCGTTTGAAGCCGCATTTAAACTACATTTTGGAAGTTCAAATACGGGGCACCATAGAAGTCCACTATATGGAGAAAAATGCTGAAATGTTTTCCCTCAAAACACATAATTTCTTTACGACTGAAGAAAGAAAGACATGAACATCTTGGATGACAAGGGGGTGAGTATATTATCTGTAAATCTTTGTTCTAGAAGTGGACTTCTCCTTTAACAAAAAAGAAAGAAAAATAGAAAGAGCTTCAAATCGCTTACATCACATCTAAGAAAACAAAACAATAAGTATTTATCTAATGGGGTTTTAATCAGTATTTAGATGTCTTTTTAATGTGGACGTAAATCAATTTTACCCTTGTCTATACATCATGAAATTTTGATTTGAACTCCCTAGGAGACTGGCCTCTGACATCATTTCAAAGGATAGTTAATGTTTATGGACACAACGCTGTCGGTCTGAAGTGAGAGCACGAGCACTTGTTACCGTGGTGACTAGAGATTTCCCATGCACCCTGTAGAGATGAGAGGAGACATGAAAAAAGAAAATAAGCGTGTAGAGATTGCTGTGGAAATCTTGATGCCTCTCAGCTTAGTCCATTAGTACATCAGCAAAACTCATAACAAAAGCATCTTACCTGTCAGTTTGTTTGCTGTTTTGTTTTAACGTTACATAAACTCCCACAGATCTGGGGCTTAAAGGGCTGCTTTTAAATTAATTGCAGGTAACCCAAATCTGAAAAACAACATACTAGATTGGTGCTCTGAAATTCCCCTAACATTAGGTCTGGATTTTTATCAACAATAATAAAAATAGTAGTAGTACAATTGAAGACTGAGGCACGTTATCACACTTTGCTCTGGTGAATATTTCTTGGTATTGATTTATAGTTGAAAGACTAGAGTTAAAGAGTAGAGTTGAAATTTCTGTATAGACACACATTTCCACCATTGTTCCCAGGAAAAAAAAAGATACAGCTTAGTGAGCACATCTAAAATCTATAGCGAGTCACATTGCAGTATATCAACCAGTTCTCATTCCCAAGGTACCTAAAACTGAAGCATGGCCAAGTATCCTGTGCATCACAGTCTGATGACTGTGAAAGTAACCCATAGACAAGCACAACAAACAAATAAGCAAGCTAAAAAAAAAAAAAAAAAAGCACATGAACAGCATTCATTCCATTGCATGCCTTAGGCATTTCTTACTCTGCACATTTCATGTTTTGGAATGCCAATGTAAATGTCTTCTTATATATGTTTATGGTAACTCTTTAGATTAGAGAACACATGTTCACTTTTAATTTAGAGTTTTCCCTCAAACTCCTAATTTGCTGCTTATTGAAAATAAGAAAGGCACTGTGGTTGTAGTAGTAGTTATATTTAGATATTGGGGTAATTAGGGTTTAAGGAATCGCATTAATATGTGTTTTATAAGTACTAATAAACACCCAATATCCAAGTAATATGCATGATAATAATGAGCAACTAGATGATAGTGAATTGTGTTCTTTAATGTAAAGTGTTACATTTTTTTTTTATTAATATTTAGTTTTTAATTTATAGCATTATTATTGTAAAACACTAAATTAACTACTTAACATTTTGTTTTGAAAGTTAAAGTAAATAAGTAAACTGTTGAAAGAGAAAGCAGAATCATTACAAGGTAAGAGATTCATCTGAAAGTTTATTCTAAGAGATATACTGGCATACAAATATTTGCACTATTAATTGATCATATATATATATATATATATATATATATATATATATATATATATATATATATAATGGTGGGTGTGGTGGTCTTCCCTCATCTTATATATGAAGAGTTCAGAAATTGGCATTTCTTTCTGCCTACTTTGTATAGGTTTCTATGTAAGTACTGGTACTTCTGATTGGGCCGAGGCTGGAATTTAGTGAGTTTTAAGTAAAAGTATTAGATGGACGTATACTATGTGTCAGGAGCATTTATTCAGAATCATCATCTCATTTTTGACCGAGATGGCTTTTAGCTGGTTTTGCATCTGAACTCTTCATATATTTCAGCAATTTTTGAATATATGAGGAATTTGAGCACTATGGCAGATAAAGAGAGTGATCTGTTTTGACCAGTTCTGTTACTCACATAAAGCCGTCATTTTTAGGGTTGGGTATTGTTTGAATTTTATCGTTTCCGATTCCAATTCTGCTTATCGATTCTGATTCTTAACGATTCCTAGTTTCGATTCCAATAACATAAAAAAAAGAGTCAATAAAAAATGAAGTCAAACATTTTTATTCGGATTTTTTACAAAGCCTTCTGCTGCAGCTGAATAACATGAGCAAAAATCAGCAGCCTACAGAACACTTAGGCCTAAGTGTTGATCTGTTTTAATAAAAAAATACCACTGCAGAAACAACTAGACTAATATGAATTTCAAACATTAAATTGTTAAAGACCAGTAAACAGTTGGTAAAATAGGAACAAGCAAATAAATTAGCAATAGCATAAATAAATACAACTGAACAAATTGCAGGAACAGAAATTTCAATCAAAAGTTTAAAACCGCTGCACACTTTGCATTTCATAAATAAAATATAGAGTAATCCTCATTAAAGTTATAAAAGATATTCAGTCAAGATCGGTGAATGATTTTTTGCTGTTGCTGTTGTTGTTGTCTTGGATTAACATTAACGACAGGCAACATGATTATTAGGCTGCTGTCTCTATAACACAGAATGCGTGCGGATCTAAAAATACTGTTACACATGCATTTTCTTTCTCATCTGTTTACTTTCACTTTGGACAAAAAAAAAACAAAAAAAAAACAGCTGTGTTTGTGATGATATTCTGACATATGTTTGTGCATTTTGGGCAGTAAATGTCAAAGAGGAGTCAGATATAGCCAGGAACTAGCGATGGGCAATATCTTTTCGTTTGCGATATACCGGTAAAAATGTTCCCCACAGTAAGAATTTGTCTTCCTGCGATAATAACGATAAAGTCTAGTTGTTGGCATATTTCTGTGTGCGACAGTGCAGAGTGACATGCTGAAGGCGGATGTGAAACTAGTATATCGCTAAATGAAGAGCTCCAATCTGGAACTGGTTTGGTCAAAACTGTGCAGTGGTCCCTCCTGCGCTTAAATCGTTTGATTGTAAACTTTAAATATCAAAATAAAATGCGAACACAGGAATCGTTAAGCAGAACCGAAATGCCTGTGTCTTATCAAATACCTGATTCTTGGACATTTGGAACCAGTTCTCAATACCCAATCCTAGTCATTTGTCTGATGGCTTTGTGATTGTACATGTAACAGTGTGTATTATACATATACACTGGGTATTGCTCAACCATGCTTCTTTTTTTGATGCTTTGGGAGTGAGAACTGGTTAAATATATGGGGAAGCCAAGTGGCCAAGCAAGCAATCAATCAATCAGTACTTTGCTTGGAATATGAAATACTATATTCTACAGAATATCTTAAAGGGGTCATCGGATGCTAAGTTGACTTTTTCATGTTGTTTGAACATTAATGTGAATGGAATGCGCCTCCCGATCTACATATATCCCTCTATGATCGCGCGAATCATTCATGATACAGCTTCACTTACAGCAGAAGTGAGTATAAGCGTTTTTTAATGAATCTTTGCGATCGCCTTTCCTTATAACGTGGTAGTTAGCAAGTTTAGCGACTAAACGGGTTAAATGCGGCTAAATGCGGCTAATGTAAACAAGACCGTCTTTCCACAGAGAGAAGAGAGGGGCGTGGCGAGCAGAGCTCATTTGCATTTAAAGGAACAATCCCTTAGAATGAGACGAGTTTTGCAGAGCTCATTTTGACAAGGTAAAAAGGGTGTTGTTTTACAAAACCATTGAGAATTTTTAATCAAAGTATATTAGAGACTTTTCATTAAGACCCTAAAGAATCATATCAACTTGTGGAAAATGGGCATCCGATGATTTGTTTTAAAAATTGTTAGTGGATTGTCACAATTCAGAAACCTCCAACATGACTTCCAACACATGCCTCTACAAATGATCCAGAATGCAGCAGCGCGACTGGTCTTCAAAGAACCCAAGAAAGCTCACTTCACACCTTTCTTTATATCTCTGCACTGCCTACCAGTTGCCGCTTGCATTGAGTTTAAGACACTGATACTTGCCTAAAGAACAGCCTCAGGCTCTGCACCCTCCTACCTTCAATCTCTCTCTCTCTCTGTTATGAGTCTACATCCCCTCTAGAAGCCTGCAAGGCACAAAATTTCCAGAACGTTTTCATTCACTGTTCTGACTGGTGTAATTATTTTCCCAACCCTATCCGGACAGTCGAATATCTGACAATATTCAAGAAACAACTGAATACTCATTTCTTCTGTGAGTATTTAACTGCATCCTATGCTTTTACTATTCTTATACCCCTCCTTCTTCTAGCTTCTACTCTTCAAAAATGCAGAAAAAACTGTAATATTTTGAAATATGATTACAATTTAAAATAATGGTTTCTATTTTAATATACCTTAAAATAGTAATTATTTCTGTGATGTAAAGCTGAATTTTCATAAGCCATTATTCCAGTCTTCAGTGTCAAATGATCCTTCAAAAATAATTCTATTATGCTGATTTATTAGAAATATTGGACACAGTTGTGAAGCTTCATTCATTTGAACAATTTAAGTCTTTACTATCACATACTTTACCATTTTTATCAATTTAAGACATCTTTGCTGAATAAAAGTATTCATTTATTTCAAACAAGAAAGAAAAATATTTACTGACGCCAAACTTTTGAACAGTAGTTTACTGTTTCAAATAAATGCTGATCTTTTCAACTTTTCATTCATCAAAGAATGCTAAAATCATCACAGGTTCCAAAAAAATATTAAGTAGCACAACAGTTTCCAACACTGATTAAAAATCAGAATACTAAAATGATTTCTGAAGGATTATGAGACACTGAAGACTGAAGTAAAGGTGATGAAAATCCATCTTTGCATCACAGGAATAAATTATATTTTTAAAGTATATTGTCATAGAAAACAATCATTTTTGTATTTGAAAATCTGACGGACCTTACCCTTGGTTCCTGAAATACAGACCAAAAAAATGAAATGAAATGTGTTTTTCAACTGGAAGTAAAGGAACACTCTTTTGCTGGCCAGCATGTAAAACAAATGCTTGGCAGTACATTGTTACTGCAGCCACAGGAAAGCTCTTATGCAAATCATCCAATGTTTATCTGAGAGGGGCTGAAGCATGTTTCTCATTCACACAGTATTCAGCCTCAAACTTCATAGCCCAGATCTGTCCAAATACAAGCACAGTCGAGGCACTGAAAAAAAGGGACTGAAATTGTTTATTGAAAACACTGAGAGGCACTAAAATTGTTTGTTGAATAGAACTGTGAACATAAAATTAGGCTGTTCACAGTAATGCCATCTACAGAAAAATATTGTTCACTTTGTTATATTTGAGTGACATATGTCAATTATATTATATTATATTATATTATATTATATTATATTATATTATACAAGAGTTCTTTCTGGTCCTCGAATCTGATTGGCTGATAAAAGTGCGATATTAGAGTGATGCCAGAACTCCAACTGCCGTTTCAGTTTTTAATCGTATGACTCCATTTGCGGTACTTCTTACAGCGAGTGTCATGGCGGACACCCAAATACAGTAACATTTTATAAACATTACTGTTTTTGTGTCACGGAATGTAGTTTTAAGAGGTCTCAAGAGGTACTTGTTTGTAGTTCAAAAATGCAGTTTGATAAAGATAACATCTCTTTGAAAAATTGCTTCAAAGTTTTTAGACGTGAGCTCCAGATGATGGGCCACATTTTCTGGAATTTACCGCTGGTTCTGATGTCTCTGTAGTGGTTAAACATGAGATGTATTTAGTTTTGAGTAAATCTAACAGGCAGTCTTTGGTCTCATTAATCTATTATTTGTTCCAGAGAAGAAAAATCTCATGTTTATGTAAATTCACTGCTGTTCATTTTGACTGACTTTCCTGATATGGATGTGCAGATTTGCATAGCTAGCCACGCCCCATACATCCGGGTATAAGTAGGGCAGCGCATGCTCTGCTCACTCGTTCTGTTCTGAGGAGTCGAAGCGTCTCAACTCACTCAGAGGTGGTCTGGAGTCGTGGCATGGAGGACACAACGTCTCCATTCCCTCCATCAGGGAACGAGGGTTACCATACGTAACCGAGACATTCCCTATCTGTCGTACACTCCGCGTTGTGTACGACACTAGGGGTCCCTATATAAGCACGCCACAACTCGGACCACGTCACGAGTGCTCGGGCGCAGATAGTAACAAGCCAAAGTGTTAACATAAGTGCAGCTCACCTCTTCGTGACCTTCCAACATCCAAGAACTGAACTGTCAGGCAGGGTTCCCTGCAGCCGGGCCTTTCCTCAGTGGAGCGGCTGAGTGTCTTGAGAACGTTGGGAAAGTGCCCGTTTCCCGTAGGAAAAAAGGGCACTACGGAGATCACAACCTGCCCAGAGGGGGGGTATAAAGTGAATATCATTAGTGAAGGGACCTGAGGTGGGCCACACCCTAGGGGGCACTACCAAGCTCAGACCCTAGAGACAGGCATGTCTCAGGGGAAACACCGCACCTCGGAGAGTTATAGGTGGAAATTACACACATGGGGCCACATGAGGAGCCACTACATATGGGGCACGAATCCAAACAAGAGTTAGCAAAAGTAACCTTACCTTGTGCTGGATTCTTGTAGCAAGTTCCTCCGCTAAACCCAGCTACGTCCAGGAGTGCCAAGTGATGGAAAAGATGTTCAGGGTTCACGCCAGGAAACCTACTGAACTAGAGGAGCATATTGACTGTGAGGGGAAGCGCTTAAGCAAGCTCTACACCAAACCAGAGTGCTAAGTCGAGGAGCTTGCGTTCAAGACTCTTAGCAGATACTGGTTCCATGCACAGGTTGTAAAATCTGATGAGTGTATTAGGTGTAGCCCAGCCTGCAGCTCTTATGAATGGGGCCAAGGCAGCGACACCCCTGGTCGAGTGGGTTCTCACTCCCAGCCACCTGATCTCTGAAGGAGTGGTGGGTACCGTGGGCACATTATTCAGGGCGGGTTCTCAGAGCCACGTAAGAGTTTGCAGGCCTGAATTCCAGGCACGAATGTTGACGGCTTGAAGATTTCCTGCTCTTAACAGAGATGAGCGCAGTCAGGGAAGCCGTCACTATGGAGAGGGCACAGAACCAACTGACTGAGGGGCTCAATGGATCTTACTGTAGGCCAGAAGGACCACAGACAGATCAAGAGGGGATGTGGTGCAACCAGGGAGGGTTCCACTTCCGGGTACCTCTAAGAACCTGATAACAAATCGTGCCCCACCGATCTGCCTTCTACCAGGTCACAGTAGCTGTACCTGGACCTTGGTGTAGAAGCAGAAAGGTGCCTATCCAGGCCTCCTTAGAGGAGGGATAGCACAGATTTGATGCCGCAACTCCCTGGGTTCTACCCTAAGGAAGAACGCCTGCGCCATTTCCTGGACATGCCACCGCCTAGTGGAGGGGGCTCAGTCCTGTATAAGGTGCTTACCACCGCGGGTGGAAGGTTTCTGGAGGCTTCCTGGTCGCATCCAGGGACCATAGAAGGAATTTCCAGAGGTCTGGGCACGGGTGCCAGATTGTGCCCTTCCCCTGAGGAAGGAGGTTCTTTCTCAGGGGGATGTGTCAGGAAGGAAACGATGGTAGGAGCACGAGCTCCGAGAACCAAGTTTCATTGGGCCAAACAGGGCTACCAGGAGAATCTGTTCTGAGTCCTTCCTGACATTGCACCATGTCTGTGCAATAAGGCTCACTGGGGAATAAGCCGCTTGGTCAGCTGAGTGCCAATGGATCTAAACCGAGGGAATCCTTGGTCAGACCGTACCACTACTGGCAATGAGTGGATTCTGGTGAGGCAACAGATCTACCTGTGCCTGGCCGAATCAACTCCAAAACAGCCGGACCGTCTGAGGGTGGAGCCTCCATTCACCTCGGAGCAGACCTGTCGTCTGGAAAGTGAGTGGCACACAGAAGCTTGAGTCTGTGCTGGCTCCGGAGCAGGAGATAGCGGGTCAGTTGTGACATGCGAAAGTAGCGTACATGATCCTGGTGGTCGATGTACATCACAGTCGCTGTGTTGTCAGAGCAGAACAACACATGCTCACCCTAAACAAGGCCGAAACCCCTTCAGGCCCCCAAGCGTTGTCAACAACTCCAAGCAATTGAATGCCAAAGCAGCCGAGGAAGTAACCGGACCCTGAGGCTGCACACCTGTTTCACATGGCGCCCCAGCTTGACTTGGAAGCAACTGTTGAGACACAGTGCGTCTAGACACTTGTCCCAGGGGCACCCTTGCCCGCAGAACCAATGTGCCCCCAAGGGCTGAAGGTTTGCAACGCAAAGTATGATGTACACACGATGTGTGCCTGGGCACCACGGCCATCTCGGGACTCGGTATGAAGTCAGTGCTACAGCAGCTCCATATGCATCGGGTCCAGCAGCGTGACCGTGAGGATGCCATATGTCCCAGAAGCCCTGGTACATAAAAGGAGCCGCTGTACTGAATCTGAGTGCTGTCATGCATTGCAGTACCGAATATGTACAGTCTTGGCAAGACGTGAAGAACAGTGACCGAGTCCACACAGAGAAAAGACTGAGGAGAGTTTACTCTTTTCCCAGACGACCTGAAGTCCCAATCAAGCCAGGTGGTTGAGAACCACATCCCTGAGAGTGCAAACCGAACCTCGTGAGTGCGCTAGAATCAGCCAGTCACTGAGAATGCATAAGCCTTGCCCGGAGAGAACTTACAGGCCCTGGATGGGAGCCATGGGAGGAACCCATCAAGCGGCTGCATTTTGTGGGGAGTACACCGCAATTGCCCTCTCCGCATGGGAAACCTCCAAGCCCCCTCGCTGGACCCCCATTGAGGGTGGTGAAGGAGGAGGAGTTGGTATATCGCGTTCTGACCGTTTTTTTTTTTTTTTTTCAACTTCTCGCGCACTTCCGGGAAACAGGCACTGGAAATGAGTGTACAGGTCGTTACCCAGATGTACATTTATCAGCCCCTACTTGGCTGCCCATTTTAGGCACGGCCGCCATGTTAGCGTCCGCCTCAAACTGAGAATCAGCCCCCCGCAGAGGCTTGCTCAGCTGAAGCTTCAGCTTCAAACGGCTCACGGCCTCCTAGTGATGCTGCCGCTGACCATTCCGCCCGTTTAGGAGCTCTGAATAAAAAGCCAGCCGTACTGAGACAGACTAACAAATTCATCTGGAAGCTCGATCGAGGGACGTGAGGAGCGAGAGGTGTGCGGGGTTTACCCGGCGGAATCTTCTTCGCTTCATATTGCTCCACATCGACACACACATTGCATCAGCCTCGAGGTGAGCCGCAGCTTCATGTTAAAGCACACGGCTCGCGAGCAAAGCGTGCCCATGATCACGTTTTTTGCAAGCAAAACATGAATCAACAACAAGCGCTGCATCAGCGTGGGCATATCCCAACACTGAACACAATGGTCGTTTTAGAGAACTTGCTCTTTTAGGAGGAAGATTGCTCTTCAAGATCGCCGTCGAAGCACCCAGGGGAACTCTCACAACACTTATCTGTGTTTGAGAAGGGATAGACCACTGCTTGCGGCATAGATCCAACGACGAAGAGGTGAATGGTGCAGCTTCTATATGGCGAGCCATATAATGAGTGAGCCAGCAGTAAAGACTTTTACACTGAAAAGTTATAAAGCCTGTGAGCGGAAGTTATTTTTTAGTTTCAACCACAGCTTGACACAGCAAACAAAAGCACTGAGCAGCAAAATCACAGAGCAGCCAAATCACCCTTAACAGATGAAAGGATATTAACATTATGACAAAGATAACGCTTCCCTCAGCAGACATTCAAACTAACAGGGCCGGCCCGTGGCATAAGCAAATGCTAGGGGTGCTGCCGATCCCTATTGGTGTCAAAATGCCAGTTGGTGTTTTGTTTTTAATATTTGCTTTTTTATTGCCAATACTATTTCAATCCTATGAATTTAAAATATTACAAGAAAAGCATCCCACAAAACATAACTATTTCGTTGCTCTCCCGGCTGAGTTCGAAGCATGATCTAATCAATCTAGTCGCTAATATACTACATAATAAAAAAAGAGAAGAAGAACAAAAACGGGACAAAGACAGAGGTAATGTGCTGTAATGAATGATGATCATATAAAAAAACGAGATAAGGTAAAAGTTTGTGAACAAACTTAATGATCGCCTAGTCTAGAAAGCCTAGTCTAAAAGTTTAAAATAGTGTTATAACGATGTCTAGAGTTCCAAAGATCCGAGATTTTTTGTGTCACATGATAACATGTTTTAATTATATTTTTACGTTATAGTTGTGTTGTGTTTGGGTATTTATGGTATTTTTAATTTGAATTGGCTAATTTAGTAATGTTTGTATATAACTGGGCTTAATAAAAATAGCAACATTTTATGTAAAATTCACTTTAAATAAGTATGTTTCTCAGTTTAATTTGCGGTGATAACGTTAGAAAGGGCTATCGTTGCTGTCTGAATTCTGTATCAGGTGCAAGTACGTTAATCAGTGAGCTTTTACTGCAGTAAAACAATAAGCTTTCAACAAAGCAACTCAACGTTCCCTCGTTACTAGTTCTAAAGTGCAGTTTTGGAATTAGTAACAGAGACTTGGCTCAGCTGTCCAACTTTGATTTCAAACCGTGGCGGAAGGAAGTAGTTCGCACAAAAGAGGGCTTTTAAAGACACTCAGATATATTATGTATTTACACACTTGTGCTATCAAACTGTTGTAGAAGTAGACGTAGATGTAGACGTGAAATATGGCTGTATATCTGATGGAATCTGCTGTGCCAGCCACAATTGCAAATGTACAAACAAGTGAAAATGTCTCACGAGCATATTCAAGCAAAAGCCAGCATACATTAGTTCTGTAAAGGAAAGCAAAACTAATGTAACTCACCTATGAAGAAGAAACAAAGTAACCTCGGCATCTGACCGCAGGCATTCCCGCCCCTTTAGTTCTCTCCAGTGCTGGAAAGCTGGTCCGATATTTACACGGGTCCTACTTCTTGCCTTATTGCAGCGTTTCCCAATACCAGTCCACGCTCCATGATTCCAGTTTGAAACGAGTGTGAATGTTCCATTCAGAGGGCATTAAAGTGTGTGAGACGTGAATGCAAATTGTATTTATTTACAGAGGTGTGATGTCACAGGTCACACTTCTCTTAAGTTTTGTCTGTGTGTGAAGATGCTGCAGGCGTCGGCGCACCGCAAATTTATGAATAAATGTTCCGAAGTGAAGTACACTCCAACGGATTTCCCCTGCTCATGGAATAGGGAACAATGAACACTGTGTAGGGATCATATCAATCAGAACACAATTCATGTACATAGCTCTCTTCTAACGAGCTGGTTATCTGAATCAGGTGTATCAGCTAAGAAAGACTTACAAAAAATGCAGAGGGGGGGACGCGAGGACTAGGACTGAACCGCTGCCTTATCGTAAGCCTTCTTTTGTTCTTTTTTTTTTTTTTTTTGTTCGTCATCTCTATCTTTCTGTCGTCACTCGGCTCGGTTAATGGCTCCTGTGCACTGAGCACTCTCTCCTTCCCATCATGAGTAGACACCCCCCTTACTGCTGATTGGCTACAAGTATATACAAGTACATACCCTATCTTTAAGCTAATCACTAAAAAAAAAAAAAAAATTGTCTACTAAGCAATTTTTTTTTTAAACTATTATCTAATATTAATGATTATAGCATTAAAGGCAGTACACACTGCCCATTCGAAATGCTGATTTTTCCCTGTTGTCACTGGTCTTGTTTTTCACTGTTGTGGAAAACTGCAGTTAATGTCAGCGCCGATAGCCTTGTGGGCAGTGCGCCGACATGCAATACTGTTGCGCTATGGGCGTCCTGAGTTCGAATCCCGGCTTGAGGACCTTTCCTGATCCCGCCCCCTTCTCTCTCTCCCACTTTGCTTCCTGTCCTATCATAATAAAGGCCAAAAATAAAATCTTATAATAATTTGCAGCTAATCTGTTATTTATCACCTAAACTGATATTCATTTAAATTAAACAAAAGCCCACACATTCTGTACACGCTCATTTTACAGAATAATTTCCCTCTGAAAAATGAAAGTTTTCACAAAACTTTGACATCCAGAGCTCTTTGTAGTCTGAAAATTGTCATTTGGACCCTGTATACAAGGTACAAAAAATGATTTTATTTCCATTTCTCTATTTTCACATAAATTGCATGGTGATGGAATTCATCAAGGACAACCATTCACTCTTGTTATCAAAGTTTTTGTAGGAAAACAATGAAAACAGAAATTATTTTCTTTTACTTTTTCTCCCTGTTAACAAATATTTTATTGAATGTTACTGGGCCATTGAACCATTTTTCCATTATTGTGGAAATACTCAAGATCTGCATTGGACAGGCCACTAAGTGGTATTGTAGGAAAATATCACCATCTTTTTGAACAATGATGCTTAGTTGAAGTCAGCAAAATCACAAGTAGAAAGCGTAGAGAAAATAAAGTAACTGTGAGATTTTTAGTGCTCTACAAACTACTGGACAAAGTTACACCAAAGCATCTGCCATCTTTCTCCAGCTGTATGGAAAATGTAGTTTATATAGTAATTCATATAATAAATATAATATAATATAATATAATAAAGTGTCAGTATTCTTGGATGTTGTTGTTGTGTCATGTCTCTGATTTGCTGTGTAGAAAAGTACTTTCTCTTTCCCCTGGTCTCACAGATATTCACCACTTCATCTTACCTAAGTAACTCTCCCATGATATTTGAACCACTGATATCAATATTTAGTTCAATCTCTTCTTTATTCTCTGTGATCTCAGATGGTTCTCTGTGACATTAACTTAATATGCTTTGAAACAGTGCACATCATCCCCCTATTACTTTTATTCCACAAATTATAGAAAAAGTTATTTATTAAAGGGAAAGTTCACCCAAAAAATCTGTCATGCCCATGATATTCCTACCTCATATAACTCAACCTATACATAAATCACTTTAAATTTTAATATGCTTGTATTGTCTTCTAGACATAATACTCTGAAATAGTTGTATTTTTTTGTCACCGTTACTGAGATTGTTCTATAGTTTGATATTCCACATGCAGCTGGACATTATTAGTGCATCACTCAATGGAAACTTAATAAGCATTGCTCATATCTCTGCTAACAGCAATAAAACCTTCAGCTGTGAGTTATTGGACTTGGCATGTCAAAATCAAGAATTTGAATCTAGCTTGTAGAGATATCGTCAGAAATACATTATGCATGGTCATTGTCCCTCAATTAAGGTCTTTAGTAAATGCAATATTGTGCAAAAATTGCATGTGCTAATCAGCGCTCTAAGAAAATAACCTATTAGCACAGTATGAGCAATGTACATGCCGAGCTCTGATGCAGATAATGTGTCATTGATTGGATTGCTGTGACTGACATTAGCTAGAGGTTATGTGTCAATTTAATTAAATCTCATCAGTTAGAAGACCAACTGTTGTGCATTATAGCTGTCATAGCTTAACCGCTTTTCACTTCAGTCTTCTTTATGACTAAGTTCAACAGAATCTGGAGCTGATGCAATGGCACAAACCATAGGGGAAAACTACAGCAATGCTATATTTTGTTACTCTGTTGGTTTCTAATAGCAGGAAAGAAATCTTCATTTCCATACCTAAATATTTAATAAGATTCAGTGCTTAACATCTCGATTTGAAAGGGTTTGCATAAGATGATCAGATTTGCATAATAATACAATTGTACAGTTTTTATCAAGCTTTCAAAATGACTTGCTCACATTTTATTTCACACTTAATAATGACTGCTGAACTAAAATGGTGAAAACCCTGAAGGAATGTCTGAATCATATTTCACAATCAAAAGGAGGTTTTTAAAGGATTAGGCCTTGTTTGCTCCAAATTGAAAATTGACTCAATATTTATTCACCCTCCAAAATGTAGATGAGTTAGTTTCTTGATCAGAACAGACTTGCTCACCAATGGATTCTCTACAGTGAATGGGTGCTGTCAGAATGAGAGTCCAAACTGCTGATAAAAGCATCAAAATAATCCACAAGATATGCACACAACTCCAGTCCTTTGGTTAATGTCTTGTGAAGTAAAAAAAAAAATAAAAAAAAAAAACAATCATTAAGACTCTTAAACATTAATTAATTAAAACAAAAATGTTTGTCAATCTTTGTTAATATTAGTTAATACAAATATGACTGTTCATTGTTAGCTAATGTTAGCTATGTAAATATATTTGTTAGCACATAAATAAAGTCATTGTCTCACAAAATAAAGAATTGACTCTGTACAGCCAAAACAAGCCGTTAGTAATTCGAATCCCACTTCTGTGATGGCTACTAGTCACGGGGTAACACATTTGCATAAATTCCTGGCCCATGGTCTACGTTGGCCAGCCTCCTAACAACTTGACCTTGCCCACAGGTTTAATGATGACAGCTTCTCTAATCTCAGGGAGTTCAATGCGTATTTACAAAACTCTTGCTCTTGAAAGATGATTCAGTACCTAGTTTATTTGGACCAGCTGACTCTACTAAATCACAACCTGTAAGTATGATCAATAACAGATGTTTTTGATGCTATCTGGGAAAACACGTCGGATATTGCAATGGGAAATCATTTTTCTTATGTTAAGAATGCGCTGCGGAGGTGCTTTCTCTGAACACCACAAAAACAAATAACCCTTTAACTGTCACCGTCCACCCTTACTTCACCATATTACAAATAAATCCTAAACTAATCATGACAAACTATACATTGTTGGAAAGGTTTAAGACTCCTAAATATATATTTTACCATATTTTTGTGTCACAAATTATGTATGAAAAGTAATAGATTAATACAGTCAAGAGTGCAACTTAAAAAATCTACATCATAATATGAGTTCTGACCTTTGTCACAAAAGACTTTTTTTGTTGTCTTTTCTCTATTACACTTTAGAAATCCTAAAAAATTATATATCAGTTCAAAACTTAAAATCTCAAAATTCATCCTTTGAAAGACATTTTAAAATCAGACATTGCATTACCACGGAAAATGAACATCAAAGTCATATTACAAATGTTTTCATTCATGAATTATAAAAAATTAAGTCTGGATAGTGCATTTTTATGTCTGTGTTCAAAAATGGGAGTAACAGTTAAATGGTTAACCTATCAAAATAAACCATGTAACATATTTAATAAAGGTGTATCAATGCACATTCCCAACCATTCCTGTGTAAACTACGGCACGCAAATTTAAAAAAAATTATTTGTTTTTTAATATTGTGAGATGACAGAGCGGAACAATGCAGTCTGAGGTACTGTAGCTGCTCACTTAAATCTTACTTGTCTTAATCTGCTCAGTCTTGGTGATGTCAGTGCCCTAAATAATGTTATAATGGACTATTTCACATCCAGAGATGAAGGATCGGATGATGAAGTTACTAAAGAGGAAGAGTCCGATGACAGTCTGTTATATGCACAGAGCGCAAAAAATTGCACTGCGCTCACTTTTCTAAATGTAAACTACAAGGTACACTTTTCATGCTATCTAAACATACAAGGGGTGATCAAAAATTCAGAGACTATGCCCATAATAAACAACAGAAAACAGACGTTAGTCTGTTTGTGTAATGATGCAGTGTAACGCTCCTGACTTGACAGACAGTTCTCGTTAATCCTGAGATAAAAGTGAAAGCAGTCTCACTTTTTCTCAAAATTTAATTCCTGAAATTCATAGCTATCAGCCAACTTAAGATAGCCATAACTTTTGTTATGTTCAAGGTATGGACAATATGAAAACCCAACATGGAAAGGGCCTAGCTTTCATATGGTATTAAAAACTAAAAAAGGTCAAATTTCACCGTGTGTTGGGTTTTCCTAGATCGCACCACATATTTTCAATCAAGTGTTCAAAATACAGAACTATGGTAATAGGCGTATGGTTTCCGACACAAATTGTATGCGGTAGAACAGTCACAACAGACTGGGCCATCTGACCAATCAGAGCAGAGTAGGCTCACAGAAAGGAGGGGTTTAGAGAAACTGAATCTTTGAACTGCTTTGAACGAATTGTTTGAAAATCTGTGCTGCAAAATAAGGTGATGTTAAATGTATATTTTGAGAAAACAAAAGAGTTTTTTTGACCTTGCAACCTATTTTAGGAGACTCCCAAAACAATATTAGGAACCTTAAAAATGGCATAATAGTGGCACTTCCATAATACTTTTCTTTTTCTTTCCATACTATGAAAGTCAACTGTTTGTTTACAAACATTCTTTAAAATAGTTTCTTTTGTGCTCAACAGAAGAAAGAAATACATGATGAAAAAAACACACTGTCCCTTTAACAAATGTAACATTATTGTAAATAGTTACCAAAATTATATCTTGAATATTTTGCATTAATAAAAAGTCTACTTTAGGCTTTTTAGACTGTCAGTGTGATTCATAAATATTTCAATATCTAGGCCTATTTAAGCTAATTTTTTAACTACTAAAACCTAACAACTGATTAACCAATATGTAATTAATTAATGTTTTGCTCTTGAAAAAAAAAAAAACAAAAAAAACTTTAGGCATGACAACAGTTTAAGTTTAAGTATGGCTAAAATGTAGGGTGGTTGCAAACTTTTTGCACTTTGGACTGTGTATTAAAATGAAATTACTTTTTGTTTGCTCATCGGTGCATCTGACATTTTGAGTTCTACACAAGCCACTGGTATTGACTTGGTCCTCATACATAGTAACATGCCGTTGTATTTCATCAGGCCTTAGATTCAGTAATCCAATCCCCTCTTTTCTGAGTGTGATGGTAATAAGAAATTTTCAGTCTCTATGGTGGCGCCTGTGTCATTTGGGGTTGATTAGATGTAATCTATATGCAGTAATGGCCTTGCAGTCTGCTGTTCTGAATTTGCTGTATGTAAATCTATCACACTACACGCATCCTCTGTCGATCTGGCCTTTTTCTTTACCCTACAATTTACATAGGAAGACAACAAGGATTTACCTTCCTTTCACATCAAGGCAACAGCAAACACAATAAAAGAGTGAATGTGAAAGGGCTCCTTTATTCCTGGTATTATGTGTTTTGTATCCGGATCGTATCGGGGTATTTTTTAGCAGGATTTCATTTACACCTCACATCCCAGTGCATCCTCCAGTGTCATCGGATTGAGCTCCAAACCCACATATCAGCAAAAAATGAAAACACAAAATACATCAAAGGATGAAAACTGGAATTTCCCATCATTTCAAGTATTTTAACAATATTCACAGATAATTCTGTCAGTTTGGCAAATAAAAAAAAGCAGGTGCTCTACTGTTTCCCTACTTTAGAAGCATTCCCTTGAGTAAAGGATGCTAAAAGAGATTAGATGTGGAAAAAAAAAAAAAAAAAATAGGTTTTAAGGCACCTCAGCAAAACTAGACCATGAGAAATGTGAGTGAGAATTTGAAGAGAGATATGACAGAGACAATATGTAGTCCAGTGGAATAATTTATGGGATCTGTTTTATTAAATGGTGGGAATGTCTTTGTCAAAAACCACAACACAGCACTAAAACAGCACATCAAAGTAATAGATAATGATTATTTGTAGTGCACCTTTTACTTACTGTAACATTGTAAATTACTGTACTGTACCGTACTTACTGTAACAACAGATAAAATGCATTTGGATTTACACTTTTAGATGAACAGAACTCGTTCCTGATTATGATCTGATTACAGAAAACACGTTAAAGGGATCATCAGATGCCCATTTTCCACGAGTTGATAGGATTCTTTAGGGTCTTAATGAAAAGTCTATAACATGCTTTGATTAAAATTATTTCTCAATGGTAGTGTAAATAACACCATTTTTACCTTGCCAAAATCAGCTCTGCAAAAATGATCCTGTTCTGGTCAAGGTTTAAATGTTAATGAGCTCTGCTCGCCCCGCCCCTCTCTTCTCTTTGTGGAGTAAGGAGCCTGTTTACTTTAGCCGCATTTAGCCACATTTAGCTGATAAACTTGCTAACTAGCACGTTATTAGGAAAGGCGATCGCAAAAATTCATAAAAAAAAAAAAAAAAAAAAAAAAAAACTTTTACTCACTTCTGCTGTAAGTGAAGCTGGATCATGAATGATATGCGCGAACATAGACGGATATATGAAGAGTTCAGATGCAAAACCAGCTAAAAGCCATCTCGGTCAAAAATTAGATAATGATACTGAGTGAATGCTCCTGACACATAGTATACGTCCATCAAATACTTTTACTTCAAACTCACTAAATTACACCCTCAGCCCAATCAAAAGTGCCAGTACTTACATAGAAACCTATACAAAGTAGCCAGAAAGAAATGCTAATTTTAAAGAAATACGTCAGATGGATGTAGAGGCTTTTGCATCTGAACTCTTCACCACTGCAGGGATTTTTATCATTATAGGGTAGATGTGTACATACACTGCCAACACAGATCAATGTTCAAACAACATGTTAAAGTGAAAAAACTTTGCATTAGATGAACCCTTTAAAGCTGATTGTAAAGGATGCCTCTTTTCTCAAAGGAAATGCAGATGGATTGATCCTGTTGTTTTCTGAGGCTTGCTGCTGCTGACTATTTCATTACAGGTTGTATCCTTTTTTTAAAAAAAGCATACAAAGCCGTTTATGCTCAGTATTCATCTGACGTTCTTGACCACAGACAAAAGAGAAAAAAAGAGAGCCCAGTGCATTCATCAATAAAAGAAGCTTGATGTGAGAATACTAAATACATTTATATTCATTCTCCGGCTGAGAAAGACCCGGCCTTCAAAGTCCTCTGGGCTAGTGAATGAAACATACAGGCAGCAGCCACAACAAAAACCTTGTGTCTCAGTAAGCTAATTAAAGATATGTTCACTTATTATTACACATTGTAGACTTCATTATTGTAGAGAAATTACATAAGAACCAAGTAATTTGAATTGCTACCTGCTAGTCCATAGAGAGGGACCATCTCATTCTCAAGAATTTATTAGACAAAACTGGTGCAGTGCAAAATGAGTCATTAATATTTTCCCTTAAGACAAAAAAGACAAATCCATTTTAAATGTAAAAAAGCTGAAAAAGTGCTTTTTGTGAATGTTTAGGGATACACAAATGCAATGTTGTCTTAGAGCTAACAGACTTATACTGAAAGTCTAATGGCCATGAAAATTTTACTTGATTTTGCAACACAGGCACATTGGAAGAAGTGTCTGTGGTGATGTTTCTGCATAATTATTTCTTTGCTTCTTGCACTTTCACAGCACTTTCAATGAAATGTCCAGTGAGTGGTGATAAAAGTGTGTTCAGTTTTATCCAAAACAGTGGAACTTGAATGTGGCAACATTTTATTACATTGGTTGGTGTATGTATAAATAAACAGCCACCAAGAGGCACCAAAAGGTGTATGCACTATTGCATTTGAAAATAATTTACCATACTAAACCCTATCCTAAACCTAACTGATCGTGTTAACAGAGTTAACGCAGGATAAAAATGCATCCTGTAGTAGTGGTGACTTCTATTATCCCCATGGAGGAATTTTGTTCAATGCCTTCACACAAAAAAACAAACAATTTATACATCAAAACAAACAATTGGTAAAAAAAAAAAAAAAAAAGGAAAGAAACCATGCCATTTTTGTCACACTACACTAATATGAAGGAGCAAGGAACGAGGAGACACGGCTGAAACAAACAAAAGTCTTTAACCTTTTAACTGTCACTCCCATTTTTGAACACAGACATGAAAATGCACTATCCAGACTTAAATTTTTATAATTTATGAATGAAAACATTTTGTAATATGATTTTGATGTACATTTTTCATGGTAATGCAATGTCTGATTTTAAAATGCCCTTCAAAGGATGAATTTTGAGATTTTAAGTTTTGAACTGATATATAATTTCTTATGATATCTAAAGCGTGAAAGGAAAAAAGGAAATGAAGAAAGTCTTTTGTGACGAAGGTCAGAAGTCATGTTATTATGTAGATTTTTTTAAGTTGCACTCTTGACATATATTAATCTATTACTTTTCCTACATAATTTGTAACACAAAAATATGGTAAAATATCTATTTAGGACTTAGGTCTTCGACCTTTTTTATGATTAGATTAGGATTTATTTGTAATATGGTGAAGTAAACTTTTCAGCGTCCCACAGAGTGGACGGTGACAGTTAAAGGGTTAATAATCCAAATACGGGGTACACAGGATCACTGGGGAGGAAATCAAATGCACTGACAGTCCATGGACGTGACATATCGCACCCCCCCCCCTGTAGAAACTGTTGAAACTGCTGTAGAAACAACATAGCAAGAGACGGGTGGGAACTTGGGAGGAGGCTCGGGAGAATGATGAACAGAGTCCAGGGTGGAGACAACGGAGGAAGCAGCCAAGGAGGAAACAGGAGGAGCCAGGGTGGATCAGACGGAGGAAGGAGCCAGGGAGATGACAGGAAGGACTTGGAGCTGGAGGAGCCATGTGGGACCCAGGCCACAGCTGGGTAGGCGACCCTTGGTGGAGCCGATGGAGGGAGGACCATGGAGGAGGAAGGGCTGATGACTCCAGGGGGCTGACTGATGGCAGAGGAGCAGGTGGCGAAAGAACTTAAGGCAGAGATGGTGAGACAATGAATCAGGGTGATGAGGAGGGTCTGGAGGGCCAAGGTGGAACAAAAAGCTTCGCCGACCGATGCAGAGTCATGGATCTGGAAGGCCCTGCCTGTCTGACTACATTGTGTTTAATAAAGCTCGCAATTGAATCTATTCACGCTTCTCACGAATCCCGTTACAGAATACTTCGCCTCCCACAGATCCAGCAGCTTTCAGAACACAGATCCACCATGGATCCAGCATCACGCCTCTTCCGCCTCTGCCAAGGTGACCAGCCTATTGAGGGTTATGTTACTGATTTTTGTGAGCTGTGTTATTTGGTGACTTTTAATGATGTGGCACTTAAGGACATTTTCCGCCACGGATTAAACAAACCCATTCGTTCCTACCTACCTGGAGGGAAAATTCACTGGTCTCTGGAACAGTATACTGATTATGCTCTGAGGCTAAGTGGATACTCGTTTACTGTGGGGATTGCAGATGAGGAGCCCTGCAATCCTACAGCACCAATTAAACCAGAGCATTTTCACACCTCAACCTTCATGACGTGACTTGAGCAGGCTTTGGCCTGCCCAGAGCCCCATCTTGCAATGGGGCTCTGGAGTGGTTGGCACGACGTGAACCACTCCAGAGCCCCATTGCAAGATGGCTGCTATCCCACAGTCTACTCACAAGATGGCTGCCATTTCAAAGCCTGCTCACGTCATCCCTGCTAAATCAAAGCCTGTTCATGTCATACCTACCCCACCAAAGCCTGCTCAAGTCATGTCCACCAAGCCAAAACCTGCTCAAGTCATGTCTGCCAAACCACAGCCTGTGCTCGTCACGTCTGCCAAGTCACAGCCAGCTCACACCATGCCTACCACTCCAGGGCCTGCTCACGCCATGCCTGCCGCTCCAGCGCTTGTCCACAAGATAGCCGTCCTCCCCAAGCCTGTTCACAAGATGGCCGCCATCCCCAAGTCAGTTCACAAGATGGCCACCCCATCTGAGTCCCCGGTCAAGATGGCTGCTACGCCTGAGCCTCATCAGTCCAAAATCATCTCATCCAAATCTCATCTCGCCATGTCTGCCACACCCAAAACAAATCAAGTGATGGCTGATCCTCTGATGTCAAGTCAAGTAAGGGCTGCATTTTCAGCGCCAAGTCAAGTGACAGCTGTGTTTCCTGAGCCAAGCCACGTTACAGCTGTTGTTCCTGAGTCAAATCACGTTACAGCTGTTGTTCCTGAATCAAGTCAAGTTACAACTGGGTTGTCTATGTTAAGCCAAACCACAGCTGATCTCCATGAGCCAAGCCAAGTTACAGCAGCTCTTCATGAGCCAAGTCAAGTTACTGCTGTTGTTCCTGAGCCAAGTCAAGCCACAGCTGATCTTCCTGAGCCAAGTCAAGTCACAGCTGACCTTCATGAGCCAAGTCAAGTCACAGCTGGTCTTCACGAGCCAGGTCAAGTCACAGCTGTTCTTCACAAGTTGAGTCAAGTCATTGTTGATTTTTCTGAGTCAAGTCAGGTCACGGCAGACTTCCCTGAGTCAAGTCAAGTCACAGCAGACCTCCCTGAGTCAAGTCAAGTCACGGCAGACCTCCCTGAGTCAAGTCAAGTCACGGCAGACCTCCCTGAGTCAAGTCAAGTCACGACAGACCTTCCTGAATCAAGTCAAGACACAGCTGCACTCTTAACAGAGCCTCTTCACAACATGGCTACTAGTATAGAGCCTCGCTAAGCCATGGCCGTCATGCCAGAACCTCACCAGGTCCCGTCTGACCTTCCAAAGCCACGACAAGTCTCAGCTGACCTCCTAGAGCCTCGTCATGTCTCAGCTGACCCCCCAGAGCCTCGTCACGTATCAGCTGACATCTTAGAGCCTTGTCAGGTCTTAGCCGTCCTTCCAAAGCCTCGCCAAGTCTCGTCTTATCTCCCAAGCCACGCAGAGCCCACGCTCCCAAGCCATGCAGAGCCCACATTCCCAAGCCACGCAGAGCCCATGCTCTCTAACCCCACAGCCTCAACACCCTCAAGCCCGGCAGGCATCCCACTATCTTCTGTGCTGCCTGTCATGGCGATCGCCATTTTAAGCGTGTGGGCTACACACTGTACTCCAGAGGCCTCGCCTCGAGTCTGCTCCAGAGACCTTGTTTGACCACAGGTCTGCTCCAGAGGCCTCGTCTGACCACAAGTCTGCTCCAGAGGCCTCATCTGTCCACGAGTCTGTGCCAGATGCCTCTCCTGTCTATGAATTTGCGCCAATGCCTCCAGAGGTGTCAGCGTACGCTGTAGAACCTCCCAAGGAGGTGGCATCCTTTCATGAACTCACTGCCACGTCTGACCACTAGTCTGCTCCAGAGATCTCGTCAGACCATGAGTCTGCGCCAATGCCCCCGGAGGTGGCGTCTCCGGCTGCAGAACCTCCTAAAGGGGCGGTGTCCTACTATGAACTCTCTGCTCATCATGTCATGGCCAAGAAGACCTGTCATGAACTCTCTGCCTGTCATGTCACAGCTAAGGAGGCCAATCATGAACTCTCTGCTCTGCTATGGATGTCATTTGTTCCACTGTGGGTATCTTTGCTCCTGTCTGCTCTGTCTGCTCTGCCTGCCCCGCCATGGCTCCCTGTTCTGTCTGCTTTGCCTGCCCTGCCATGGCTCCCTGCTCTGTCTGCCCCGCCATGGCTCCCTGCTCCGCCATGGTTCCAGATTCCTCAGAATCAAACATGGTGGACTTCTGCTCCAGTGCTCCACGGTCCAGGTCCTGCAAGGTTCCATTGTCTGCCACAGCTCCACGGCCCAGGTCCTCCAGGGTTCCACTGTTTGCCACTGTTCCACGGCCCAGGTCCTCCAGTGTTTCACTGTTGGCCACTGCTCCATGGCCCAGGTCCTCCAGTGTTTCACTGTTGGCCACTGCTCCATGGCCCAGGTCCTCCAGGGTTCCACTGTCTGCCACTGCTCCACAGCCCCGGTCCTCCAGGGTTCCACTGTCTGCCACTGCTCCACGGCCCAGGTCCACCAGTGTTCCACTGTCTGCTACTGTTCCATGGCCCAGGTCCTCCAGTGCTTCACTGTCTGTCACTGCTCCATGATCCAGGCCCACCTCCTCTGCACGGACCTGGCCCTCCGTCCCACCCCCTGATTTGCCTCTGTTCCCCCACCCTCCTGGACTGTTGTTCTTGCTTGAGCGCCAGGAGTCGCTCCTAGAGGGGGGGATTCTGTAATGCCACGCCAGCAGAGGGAGCCCTCACCCATGGACTGATCGCTCCCTCTGCTGCTTCTTTGGTTACTTCCTGTTTGGTGGACATTTAAGGAGGCCCATACCAAACAGGCCTCGCAAAGTATTGTTTTGCCTGTGCGGACTCTACCAAGCGTTTTCCCTGTTTTTCTTGCCTTGTTTTGTTATTGCCACGGTTATTGTTTTGTTCCATAGTCATAGTTTTTGCCCTGTTTCATTGCCATAGTTTTGTCTTGTTCCATTGCCTTGTTTATTTGTTACTTTTGGATTGCAGTTTCTTGGCAGTTTGACCTTCTGCCTGATTTCTGGATTTCGCTACTGTTTTTGCCATGGATATTACTATTTGTTTGGAGATCGACCCTGCCTGTCTGACCACGTTGTGTTTAATAAAGCTTGCAATTGGATCTATTCACGCTTCTCACGAGTCCCGTTACAAAATACTACATATTATATCAAATTAATGTCAGATATAGGCTGTAAAATCTGCAGTACATGTATACATACAAGGAATAAATACTTGAAATATATTTAATTTAATTAACTGATAGACAAGGAGATAGAAAGGAAACTCAAATGGCAGAAAGCGACATTCTATTTGTTTTTTGGTTAAGTTGATTTTGTTGGTATGAGGAAAGTTGAAGTAATCGCGCCGGTGCACACAAACACATATCAGTTCCAGGCGTCTAGCATTGCTAACTTGACAGTGCAGTTGTTACTTTATCAAAATAAAACAGTGAACCAAACATCAGTGCGCCCGCCTCACTGTGTCAATGTAGGAACACGACTGAAGTACAAAGCCTATAATTTACATAATAAATAATAATTTAGCATTTGGATGCATCGCAAATATGGAAATATTATGGAATATTTGGATTTGTGCCAAATGAGAGAGGTAGGATACAAGAGCACAAAGCTCAATTTCGCAATTTCGCTCCTTTGTCAGTGAGAGACGCGTGCAGAATCAGCACTGTCTAGTGGGCTTTGTTTTCAAGTGCGCAACTCCTGGCATTTGTTATTCTCCTGCCGGCGGTTATCAAACAGAGTTGCATTACTGTGGGCGCCCCCTTCTGGATTGAGGGGTTATTGCCTGTATTCGTTGTAAGGCCTCATGCACCGAACGGTTCGGTACGAATATATGTATCGTTACACCCCTACTGGTAACATAAGCAAGGGCCAGGAACCAATTCTCCAGCAAGAGAAGAAGGTATTCCGGATGAAACACAGATGAAACATAAGCAACAGTCTTTAATAATCCAAATGCGAGGCACACGGCAGGCAGGAACAGACATGTAGCTCAGATTTTGACGTAAGACACTGGACAGAAAGCAAGGTGCAGACCATACTATAAATACACAACTCAACAAGATAATACAGGGGAACGGAATGACCAATTAGACAAGGAAGAAACTAGGTCACTGGAAGCACATGGGGAGGAAAACGTGTCATGTGCGTGACAATTTTAGCCCTCAAGCTCTTTTATTGTAGCACTAGTACGACACTGTACTAGGTGAGCTACTGAGCAAGTTTACAAAATCGAAATGTATTTGTTTATTATGCTAAGGTCATTATAACATTGTGCAAAGAACCACATGAAGATAAAACTTGTTGGTGTTTTATTGCCACTAGTGTACCTTTCAGCTGGAAACTGCAGTGAGCTGCATGTTAGTGTTTTGCAAAAAAAAAAAATGTAGGTAGGTATGTTGTGATTTTATGATGATTTTAGAGCATTATTTTAAGTGAATAACCACAATAAAAAGCCAATGTACAGTTCAATACACTCTCTCATACGTCTGCCAAATGAAAATGGGTTTTGGCTTTCAGGATTTGGAAGAAGTCCCATCCATTCTAAATATATGGACATGTACTACAATCAAAATTCAACAAAAGGCCTATTTGTTTTCAAATCTTCTGTAAATACTATGGTACATACTCTCAATGACCAGGATGTGCACTGCATAATACAGCAATTAGAAGTCAGAATGATATTTACACTTGTCATACTCCTATACTGGTGTTGATAGAAGTCTTCTGATTATTGTTTGCTAAAGGTTAAACTCTTGTTTTGTTAAATACATTTCACTGACATTTACATTTATGCATTTGGAATATGCATTTATTCAAAGCAAAGCTTGCATTTTATTAGTTCATGCATTGTATAGCTATCAAACCCATGATTTGTAATGGACTCATAATGTACACCTCATAATATATGCAGTTAATATCATGTGTTTGTGATTTGAATAGCCTGATATTAACACTTACAGTCTGGTGCATATATTATGAAAGCTCTTTGTATTTTGTATCACTGTATGTGATATGCATTCTACATATGATCTGCATAGGAATGTACCCAAATCCAAAATGACTGGGGGCTAAATTAGAAAGTGTGTGTGTGTGTGTGTGTGTGTGTGTGTGTGTGTGTGTGTGTGTGTGTGTGTGTGTGTGTGTGGTTTAAAGGGCGCACAAACAAACAACTGCCAGTAATTACTCTTGTGTGAGCTGTAAGCAGACATGAGCTGTGGAATGTGTGATTAAAACCCTCTTTAGAGCAGCTAGGCAATTATGAGTTATAAGCGCTGTAGGTTTGTATGAATGGATCAATAGCCAAGCACTTGATGTGACTTGATGCAGAACAGCCACGATCAGATTAAGACCTAAAATGGCTGACTGCAGCATGCGAATAAGCTTTGTGTTTTTCACAAACTGCAGTGGATCAGTTGCCTGTGGGGTTGCAACGCCTCATAATTTAAGACCGAGGCTGTTTTTTATGTCTTCTTTGGTTTGTTTGAGTTTGTGTTTTTGTGAGGACAAAACTGTAGAGTGGGATTGGTTTTCTATCTCCCAAGCTTCTTAGATTTAGAAAATGCTATACATATATATGAGACTTCAATTTTACGCTGCAGGGAAGTATTGACAAAGCAAACGTACGATAAGAAAGTAAGTCGTATTTACCGCAGTATTTGTTTATCCCACCTCAAAGCAAAAGCGTACTTCTGTTAACCTGAGACCATGGAATGAGATTTGAATTGACTACTGTTCACACATTTTTTTTAAAGGTCTATGCATGTTGCTCCAAAACAACCTTTGGGAAACAGGCGTTCTCAATAATGCATTGTGTTATAGGAAACTGTACTCAGGGCTCAAGACCCCCTCAACACACTGAAATTCTATGGTCTTAAGAAAGAATAGCTTCTGGACTATTTTTTTCACTTCTACAGATGTGAAAAGTATTAATAAAAAGTGATTCCATGGTTATATAAAGCTTCAAGTCTTTGAAGAGTCTGAAATAAATAAGTAAATAAAGATTTAAACATAACTCTGATGCCAGAATAGAAACAGTGCAAGTGTGCCTTTATATGAGCCTGGCACTTTGAAAGGGTGAAATGAATATATTAATAAATAATGTGATTGATTTTTTTTTTCTTTTTATGTATTCACAAGGTGGCCAGACGTGAAGGCTTTGAAGGGGTCTATTTTTGCTCTATGTTTCAGTCCAGAGATGAATTAGATACGACTGGCAGATATTCTAGCAGCTTTATTTGCGCAGTCCAATCAGCCTGCAACTGCATCTGCTGAAGATATTAAATCATACATGCAGAATATATAATGCAAGTGGTGATTCATTTGTTGTCATCTCAGTTGTTGAAGAGTGAAGTTAACTTTGACCTTGCTCTCAGCTAGTTATTTCTTCAGTCTTGTAATTATACATGTGATTTTCTTGATAAAATAAAGATGCACCAAAGACCTTGAGAGTCAAAACGTGCCTGAAAATGCTAGATTTGAAGCCATGAGTGGGTAATTATATATCATGTTGCATATTTATTGACTGGTTTGTAAAATCAAATAAATAAACTGCTTTCAAAGACCAGTAAATAGGTAATATTTTATAAAACTCTTCATTATTAAACAATGCAGAACATTTATAGTCATTAAATCCAATCAGCTGTGAGGCTCCAAGAGTTTTGATATTTTCATGCACAGAACAGCATTGGGATTTTCACTGTTTGCATCATTCCAATTGTCTGTGTTTGTGTATTCTAGACAGTATTGTTGGTGGGGATTTTTCCAACATGGGCTCAATAGAAAAACCATACCTATACATTTTTGCAAAACTCCAAAAAGATCGTTATATATGCAATTCACTGCAGTTTCCCGCTTAAATGAACACTAGTTGCCCCACCCTAAAAATTACTATACTTAATATCTACGGGAAGCACAGTCTCTCTCTGTCTCCCTTTCTCTCTCCAACACACAAGCACAAAAAGAACTGTTGTCAGTTCTGGGCTTGGCCTGTTATATGAATACAGAAAAGCTGCATTACAATTCTCAGTAATGAGGTAGTAACTGTTCCTTTTTTTAAAAATCAGGTGTGCTTTATATTTCTGTAATTCTGGTTGTAAATTATGTAATCGTCATCGTCAGAAAAATAACATTTCTAATGTACACATCTTCAGCATCATATCATGTAACATGCTTAGTAGTGCTGTTAATGAAGTTCTTTGTAAACTCTTTCCAAATCATCCAGTCTTAAAATACTGTTCTGTGTACATTTTCACATGGTACCAGTTTCTCTGTCTGTTGCTTAAAACCCAGATCATTATCCAAAAACAAATGCTGTTTAGAGTCAAAACAAAAATTACGAGCTCATCTTGTTTTACAGATCAGTTTTGTCGTTTGAGAGAAGCAGCTCTGTTTACTTAAATAAGCAAGCTCCACTAAAATTGGTGTTATTTTGCAGTTCAATACATTTTCTGCCAGACATGTCTCTAATTTGTTGTTTTGCAAGTCAGAGTCAAGTCTTAAAGCTTATTCGGATGGGATTAGTTTTCAGAAAGTAAAGTTATTGTTTCTGCAGATGTCTGCAATGTCTGTATACAACTAAGATGGCCATGTTCTGTTATTAATTATGCAGAAAATAATTAAAAAGAGTGTATATCTGGGATTATAAGGAGCAACTGATTTCAGGCAGAATGTAACATTTTTTTTTTTTTTACCAGAATGTCAATTTGCACATGATTGCTACCTTTACAGAAGGTGATTCCAACCACAGGGACTTTTAAATCTCGAGTAATGATAATAGAAGACTTCATATACACTTGGTTCTTGAAGCCCAAGAGACCAGACGGATTCCTGTTTGTACAGTATATTTGTGATTTGGACTTATGCACATGAAGCCCTCTGTTAGGCCGCAATGCAAGCTTTTGCACTCAGACTGCTACACAGTAGTTTATGTGGCATTACATCATCTAAGTGTGGACTCAGATATAGACCTCAAGGGCTGAGGACATTCGGTACAGAGCTTTGGAGAATTTGGGTGTTTTTTTACACTAGAGCTTTTGATGCTGACCTAAGAAAATTGCCTTTGTAGAGTAATTCACATTTTTTTGCATTGGTTGTAATGCATCCACAGCTCAAGTGCCATTCTGTGGGTGTAAAGATGTAGTAGTAAATCTAAAGGGACAAATACTTTAATAACACTGTGGGTTGTTACCTAGCAGTGGTAAATAACGGCTGCAAGTACTCACATAGGTACTCATTTTGATGACACAAACACACCATGGTTCAGGCTCAAATGTACAATATAAAAATAAACTTGTGAGGGCAAGGGGAAGGTGATAGAATTGAACTTTTGGACCAAGCAATCAAAAACAGAATGAAGTGTGAAAACAGCCATAGAGTATTAGAAATTAATAAATCAGACTGATATATTAAACTGGCATGTACTTTTGGAGCTAGAACAATGTTTTTCACAGCTCTTTTAAACATTAGAAATAATTCTGAACCTTGCACTGAGCAATTCCCTTTAGCTTTTAAGTAACATTTACATATCTAAAATAACTGGTTTTATTAAAGTCAAAATTATAATTTAATTTTACTGAATCAACCTAAATATATTCATTTCTACAAAAAAAAAAAAAAAAAAAAAAAAAAGTTAAAAAAGTAACACTCTATTTTAAGGTGTCTTTGTCACACTTACTATTATAATAACAATTAATAATGCATAATTACATGCAAGTAACCCAAAGCCAAACACTAACCACAGTGTAAGTACATGTAGTTAATTAATATTATATAGTACTTAAATGTATAATTACACTGTAATAAGGACACCTTAAAATAACGTGTGACCAAAACAAATCATGAACATGTCATATATCAATTACCCACATGCCAGTTTTAAGAAAAGGAGTTGTTCCGTGTATACATATCTACTTTTAAATACAGTATGAAAGAAGATCTGGCTCCTGTTGCATCATGTTTGCCTCAGCCGTTCTATTGCCATCCCAGATCTAGATTTACAACCAAATCAAGTCTGCAGGTGTCCCATGGCTACAGAGTACTGCTGTCAGCATTCCACAAGGTGTATCTGAAGCTAATTGCGCCATAAATGCAGCAGCACGCCTTTCTTATGTGGGACTGGACTGCACTGTGCATGCAAACACCGTCCTTGATGTCCAGGGAGGGCGCAACACAGCACAGGCAACACCATGACAGTGACAGCCTGACCCCACACCTCTGGATCCACCAGCCTTCTGTACAACCTGACCTTCATTTCCTCAAGCACAACAAGGCCAGCAAACCACACTGTTTTGTGAAACATTCATTTATTTTGATTTGTATTTCTATTTAAATAAAAAGTGTCTATTTAAATAAACCAGTGTGAGTGTCTTCAGTTAAGTTGATAATTTATAAAAAATAATGAATAGTTAATCCAATAATGAATATTCTGTCATCATTTTCTCATCATCATGTTGTTCTAAACCTGTATGAGATTATTTCATCTGTGCAGGAAGGTTTAGCAGAATGTCTAAGTGCCAGTAGCAACATTTCAGCAAAATGATATTGCGTTGCTTCTTGCACATTTGTGGAACTTTCCAACATGAAATGTCCAGTGAGTGGCTCTAAAAGCTCATTTAGTTTTCCTAGAAACAAATTAATATGCATGTGGCAACATTTTACTACTTAATTGTAGTAATTGTCCATATCATGGTAGTTCAGAAATTAAATGTCCAGCGTGTGGCGCTAAAAGGTTAATGCTATCACGGTTGAAAATACCATACTCCTTAAACTAAACACTACCCTTATCGAACTGAAAAGAGTGCACGTCACACCTCTGTTAGTCTCGCGTAGCCAGACCTCCAGACTGATGGCAGAACGTCTGAGAACCTTGACCGCTTTGAATGGGCAAGGAACGCCCAAGAGGCCATATGACTGACTGGTTAAGGAACCAATCATGTTTCGTTTTGTGCTGCATCATGTTTAGTGGCATGGAAATGTCCTCACAATAACACACCAGAAACTTTGAAAATACTGAAGTGTTTTCAATTTTGTGTACTATATGTATCAGGCGCTCAGCCAACGATCCATGGGTGTGACATCTGAGGCTAAGACTACACCTCTGTTCACCAATTTGCACTGGCTACCAATAGCCGCTCACAAAAAAATCAAGCCATTGATGTTTGCCTCCAAAACAACCACTAACACTAAAAACACTGACACTTTTCCAAGTCAAACCACAAATGTTCAGTTGGGTGAATTTGGAGGCCAATGGCATTAACAGAAATTCATCATCGAGTTTTCGAACCACTCCTTGACAATTCTCGCAGTGTGCCATAGCACATTATCCAGTTGGGAATGCCCATCTCTGGCAGGGAACACAGTTGCCATAAGTAAGTGCACTTGGTCTGCAATTATGTTCAGATACCTGACAGCTGTCAGAAATTGTGTTATTGGGAAAATGGGCAGCAACCTTCGGGAAACTTGTGAGAGAGACCAATCTACTTTGAGTATAAACTAAACGAGCCAATGCATATTGGCATGCGAGATTTGCATCTGATTGCCCCACCTTACAGCGCAAGTATAAATAGACAGCAGGTGCAACACATATTCACCTTTTTTTGCCTGCTTAGGCATGGTACAGCAACTGTGGCAACAGGACGTCTCCGTTCTCTCCTTCAGGAAACGAGGGTTACATACGTAACCGAGATGTTCCCTTTCAGTCGGTCACTTTCAACATCATGTCGTTGAACAATGAACTGGGAGTCAAAGCGTCACAAATACTGCCCCTTCCAGTGCCCCACGCAAGCCTCCTGTATCCCTTATTAGAAGATGGGACAGGGCTTACACCGGGAAGGCCAATCACTACTGTTCGTGCACTACCCACTCAGTGAGACTTGAATAGCACTGGGTAAATGTGCCCTTTCCAGTGGAAAAGGTATGCTGTGGAAACCACATTCTCCCTATTGGGGGAGGGGGCATATGGGATAACCCCTTATGGCCTCTCTACATATGAAAGATTTTAAGTTGGTTCAGACCTTTATAGAAATGGCAGAGTGGAACTGCCAGGAAAAACACAGGCTTAGAGCTATACCGTGGAAGAATACACATGTGGGATCCCATCAGGGTCATTACATATAACATCCAGCCTACTATCAGTTTTCAAGAATACAGCGAGTGTAGGCCTGGCACCAGATGCTTTGCCACGTCTGGCTAGCTGAGAGCGGCGGAGGAGCTCGACAGGATTTGCCCAACAGGCAAATCTCTGGAGAAAAATAGCACAAATTGTGACATAGCAAGCCATCACTAGACTAGGGCCTCTCGGTATCTTTTCCTGTTTGAGATGAGAACACATGAGGATACTAGCTCAACACGAAGGCCATGCGCCAGTGTCCAGGAAGATGCAATACTCCTAGTGGAGTGAGCTCGCAACCTGAACAGGCATGGCACACTTTGTGCTTGATAAGCCAAAGCGATGGCGTCTACTATCCAGTGGGCTATCCTCTGTTTGAAGATGGCTCTCCCCTTCTGTCAGCCTCCATAACAGACAAATAGCTGCTCTGAGGTCCACGCTTTGTGTCTGGTCCACATGCAGTCTTAAAGCGCGGATGGGACAGGGCAAAGCTAAGGCTGGGTCTGCCTCCTCTGGGGGCAGTGCTTGCAGGTTCACCACTTGATCCCTGAAGGGAGTGGTAGGAACCTTGGGCACATAGCCAGGCCGAGGTCTCAGAGTTACATGGGAGCCAGCCGGCTCAACTCTAGGCACAATTCCTCAACGGAAAATGCCAGCAGATCCCCTACCCTCTTGATGGAAGCCAAAGCAACCAGGATCAAAGTTTTCACTGACAGAAATTTCAGCTTGACTGATTGCAAGGGCTCAAATAGGACCTGCTGAAGTGCTCTGAGCACCAGACTCAGGTCCCAAGAGGGAACAGAGAGCGGTTGAGGAGGATTTAACCTTCTCGCTCCCCTAAGGAACCTGATGACCAGGTTGTGCTTCCCTACTGTCTAACCATTTACGAGGTTCTGGTGTGCAATAATCGCAACAATGTATACTTCGCTCCAATCCTTGCTGCAGAATGAAAAGCACAGCTCTGATCAAGCACCTTCAGAGAACATCACTCGACGAACAGGTCACACTTTCAGGCATAAGCGTGTCTTGTAGATGGTGCTTGAGCTGAAGTGATGGTGTCCATTACCTCTTGCGGTAGGTCACCTAGAACCTCCGTGTCCCATCCAGGGACCAGACATGAAGTTTCCAGAGGTCTTGACGTGAGTGTCATAGGGTGCCCTGTCTCTAAGAAAGTAAATCCTTCCTTAGAGGAATCCGCCTGGAAGGGGCTATCATGAGCTGCTCCTCGTCCTCCCTGATGAGTGTGTCTGTGCTAGTAGTCTCACTGGGGGGAATGCATATTTGTGATGCACAGACACAGGTGAGGCAATGATCATGACCATTGTCCAGCACCAGATAACAACCGCATCCAGAAATGCACGGGTGATACAACACCTTTAAAAAGATGCAATGCCGTATTTACAAAGACGCACTCGTGAACTCTTTCAGGAAGTGCTCTTTCAGTTGTGCTGAGGCACACAGGGGAGATGGCTGCCGCAACACTACAGAGGGTAGTGCAGCCCACACAACAAAGGATTCGGCCACCTGCTGCAACGCCGTAACACCCACACACAGAGGCTTCCTCGACTGACTCGTTTGAAACACTGAAGCTTGTTGGGGAGCAGAACGAAACAACTGCTTGGCTCCGAAGTGAAAAGCTGAATATGCATTGCACCTGTTGCCTATTTATACTCATGCTGCGAGGCGTGGCAGTCAGATGCGAAAATCACATACCAATGTGCACTGACTTGTTTAGTTTACACTCAAAGTAGATTGGTCTCTCTAGCGAGATTCCCAGTTCGTCTGTCATGGCGTGACATCGAAAGTGACTGCAACGATGTTCAGATACCTGACAGCTGTCAGAAATTGAGCTATTAGGGTAATGGGGTGTAAAGTGTCTCAAGAAAACACATAACCACCCCCAGCCTAGATGCAAATTTATTTATTTTATAATCAGTGTCTTTCATTAATAGCAATAATCTTTGAAATACTGTACATAAAATTAAATACTGTAACTTGGATATATTGCTCAATATCTTTTTTTAAATACAATAAAAAGGGGCTTTTGAGCACTGAATTTGCTACAGTCAATGTTAAATTTGGCAAGAAGTAATAAATTATTAATAATAAAAAATACTAATTTCTCACTCATTTTGTTTGTTTACTTTTTAGAAACCAAACAACACTGACAAGCCCAGAGTTAAGTTTTTAATTAAATTTATTAATTTGCAAAAATCAATCCAAAACCACCATGAAATGAGAAACTTGTCTCTATACATAATTATCTTTTTAAATAGAACTTGGGTTAGGATAAAGTTCATGTAGTAATTTAAAACACACCTCCCCTAATTTATTAGGTATTAGTTATAATGTGAGTATTATGTTTCCTATAAGTAATGTATTATATAGGAAACTACATAGGAAACTTTTTTTTCCTTCAGATCAACAGTACAGCAAAAGTTCTCCTAATAAAACAAAAAATATGGAACTGTTGAAAGCTCTTTTTGGAAAAAAAACATAATTGCAAAGTAGTTGACGAATGAGAGAAAGCAATTTCCATACAGGGATTTCAAATGCATCTAACAGAACCTGTCAGACTATTTAACAGTCCCCCAATCAGACATTTTGTCTGAATTGTGATGCATGCCACCAAGTACCACAAGAGCAAATCGACAGCAGTCAGCTGGCTTGCTGTGCCATTTTCTTTTTATAACACTTTTCATGTAATCTTAAAAATATATTTGTCACAATAAAGGCCTGATCACACCAATGATGATAATGATACCTATAGCTTTACCTATAGTTATTGTTCAAATTCTGTGACGATAGTAAAGTCCACATCGCCGCTATAGTGATAACAACAAAGAGGAACAATATCACTGAAATTACTTTCAGGATGTTTTTCCTTAATGGCTGATTGACATTGTCAGCAAATTAGAATCCATTCGGCTTTGAATTAAAATGGCAGGGCGTCCTTATAATAAACAGAATGGTATTGCGCATTGGTGTGAATGCTAATATAATTAGCATAATAGTTATCTTTATTTTTGTTGTTCTTGGTGTAAAGAGGTATTAAACTAATAATAATAATAAAAAAAAAAAGAAATAGACCCCACTTCATTGATATTTAAATCACACCATACTGTATCATATTTAAATCAAGTGTATCCTGACCTTTCTTTTTTGTATATAAACCTATTGAATAAATAGTTAATTGGAAAAATATTACATCTATTCCACTTTGTCTGCAGTAAAGTACACAAACACTTATATTTTTCTGTATGCAGATGAGAGTGTTGTTGACAGCACATCTCACATTTGCTCCACTATGTTTTCAAATGGGTGTCATATACAGGTGCATGGCATTCCCTAGTGACTGCCTGGGGCGACTGTGTTTTTGACTGGGTTGTAAGCTCTTATTTTTGCTTCCAGTTTTCTGTCATACATCACTTGGGACTGGTCACGTTGGGTGGCTGGGTGCTCTACAGCCTCCATTTGACATAGTACACAGTAAGTCTGTTGTTGATATTATCATCAAATGAGCTCTTTAAAGTGCTGACTAAATCTCTAATGCTTGTTTAAGAAGCAATTTAAAACTGAAATGATTTGTTTAAAGTCATCAGCTCAAGTCAAATCCTTGTAAGTATTCTGATACTTGTAAACACAAGTCTGGAATGTGTCTCTCTGGTTTCTGTATTCTTGTTGCTTCTCCCTTGTCAATCATCCAGACTAAACTCATGTATTCATGTTGCATGAAAAGTCATTAAAAATACTTACTTTTCTGTGCTTTAACTCTACTGAGAATACTGAAGACTAAATTAATCAGATGCTTGGTAGGATTTGCTGCAGGCAAAGTGTTTGCTATGCGGACTGGAATCTGATACATTCAAGTGCGGTAGCTGTGAAAATGAGTTGATTCGAGAGGTGGAGTGAATCTAACAGCATCTCACAAGGTCAAGTTCTCTTGGTTTAGAGTAAGTTTGGGTGGGGTAAGAAGTCAGACAGGGTAAGGTAATGATCAGAATGGAATACTAGATTGCTGCAGCCCATCGTATTTGATGAAAACATTCTTCCTTATTAACTGTGTTCTCTGATGGCTGTAGAACCCAACTCTTGATCTAAAAATATTATTGCATGCTGGACATGCGAACTCTGAGTTGGTGAGGCCTGAAATGATTGTAGTTCCCCTTAGTATTTTAGCTGTTTTGTTCTTGTTTCTCAAACCCGCTCTATTCCTCTGTGGCAGAGCTGTCATCAGGTAGAATGGTTAGCTGCTGCTTCCTTAACCCTGTATAGCCTTAAAAATAATAATAAAAAGAAAGAAAGACAGAAAGAAAGTTGCATTTGTTTTTGTTTTTTAGTATCATATTTGAAAGGTTTTTATGACTCATATAGTAGGAGAATATGGAGCTCATACTCAATTATAACAAATTATTATAACAGCACAGAAGACTACGCACATAAAAAGCATATAAATATCTGTTGTCACTCTATCTCTCCCAACAATATGTCTTAGTAAGATGATGTTTTATTGTGTCGTATGTTTTATGATCAAATCTCTGTAGTTTTCATTGTAGTGTATTAACATATAATGCAATGCAATACAATCATAATTGGGAGAGGGACAAATACACATTCCTCAAACACCTGATGTATGATTTGATACTCACATTTTAACATAATTTTGATTTTAATATTTTTTTTATGATTTTATTTATTTATTTTATTTAAATAATTAAGCACACCCCCTCTGAATAAATTTAAAAAGACATATTTTCTTAATGATCACTAATATAATTCATGGAAAGATGGCAAAATTTAAATGTATTAAACATACTTCATAAAAACAACAAAATATATGCCAATATTTTCTGTAAAATAAGTAATTAGCCAATTTTGTTTAAATAAAGGATTGCAGAAATGAGTACACCCTAGATGTAATTCAGCAAATGTATAATATTCTAGTACTTATTATGTCCGCCAGAATTTTAAGTATACTGCGCTGACTCTTCTTGGCACTGAGTTTATAAATTCATGACAAATTTTCACATCTGTCCTGTTTAACTCTTGGAGGACAACTTCCTTAAATGCCCTGGTCTTTAATGGGGAGTTTTGCTCAGCTCGTCTTGTCCACAGCTACTCAAGAATGTTAAGAATGAGTAAAATACATGTCCACTGAAGGATTTTTTTTTACCTTGGGAGAATAAATATCTTCATTGTCATGCTGAAAAAATGTCCAATAATGCAGGCAATGAGGGGAGGGTAGCATCTGCAGTTTTAGTTTTTTGTATTAGGTCACACGGTGTGAATTGATGACAGCATTGTGAAAGCACAACTTCCTCACACCTTCAGCACTCATACATCCCAATATAAGAGCTTTACTACCACTGAACGTCACTGTGGGTACCAGGCACTTCTCACTGTACTCCTCCTCTAGCAACACCAGAACATTTTGGATGCTTTTGGATCCGAAATGATTGACTTGGTCTTTTGAGACCAGATTATGGATTCCCAGAGAATTTGTAAATACGGGCCTTGGAAGAGGTTAAATGAGTTTATTGTGCTTTGGCTACAGTAGGTAATTCTAGAGGTAACAATAACCATGCATGTGACTTCTGGAGGCTGTGTCATACTCTGTGAGATAAAGTGTCACTCTTTTTTATAGCTTTTGCCAGCTCTGAGACACTTGCATGGTATTTCTCCGTCTCTTTTTGTAGCAAAAATTCACCCATCACTAAATGAAAACTTAAAGTGAAGACCTGAATGTTTCAGGAGCCTGGTCACAAGTCCATTGTTTTTGGATGTAGGTGCTACTTCTGCTATATTTTCACACTTAAAACAATAATTTGGTATTCCTCTTGTACCACTGTCCTCTTTTTCACTAAGAAATAAGTCACCTGGCAGTTGTCTTTCAAGTGCTTTCATTGTTGACAGCATTAAGTCTGTGTATAATTCCGTAGGCTGTAAAATGCCTTTAACTGTCAGAAAATTACTTGTCTTTAAAAGTTTTAGGTCAGTATACTTACCTGTTGATCATAATAGCCTTAAACCTACACTTTTCTCTTTTTTTAGTTTCATTTAGTAACTTTCAGGAGGGTGTATTCATTTTTGCAACACAACATTTTATCACTTTGATAAGAAAGTCTTATTTTGCTGAATAATTTTGACATTCTTCTTTGGTAATTGATCAAGAAGGCTTGTTGGAACATTATATCTCCAAAGAATCCTAACATGTCTTCTAAGTAAAGAGTAATTGCTGAATTTGTTTAGTTTTAGAGGGGGTGCACTCATTTATGCTGTGCACAATATATAATATATATCTGTATGGATAATCAAGTAACTTTTTTAAAGCAAAATTTGAACATATTGATAATTTAAATTCAAATTTTTCTTTTTTTTTTTTTTTTTTTTTTGGACCCCTTTTCTGACCCCTGTGGACCATCGGCCCATATCTTGAGGCACCTTGATAACACACCCAAGATTAATACAGACTGAATAAGAATAATATATACTGTAGATTTAGTGTGTAGCACAAAAGTGTTTTATAATGTAAGATATGTACGATTTATTCTAATTAAACCGTGTTTATCTTGTGACCTAGTGGTGAAGAGGGTTTTTTTTGGAATTTGATAGAAATATACAAGAGGTAAAAATGAACAGTGTTAAGGGTAATATGCTTGAAATATACAGTTTGCTTGAGGCTGTCTAGTTTACTTGCTACTTTGTACTATTTTCTGATGTAATTTCTTTAGAAAGCTTTTTTTTTTCTTTAGATACTGTAGAACCATCTTATGCAACACGTTGTCTTATGCTATCTTTTTTTTCCCTTTTAGCAGAGATACAATGTGTAAGACTTAGGTTCAGGGTCTCAAAAGGACTGAATACTACACAACACTATATACTGTACATTTAGTTTGTAACAACAAAAGTCTTAAAGTATGAGATTTCATTCTCAGTGAAGAGAAGGACTCTTTGGAGTTTGATAAAAATATGCGAAAAATGAACAGTGTTAAGGGAAATATGCTACAAGTAATGCGTGCAATCAATAAATTAAACAAAACTATTACCTTACATCATATCACAGTCACTTTTTTTCAAGTAACATGTATTTTGTTTTCTGTTTATTTTCTGATAAATACAGTGGTAATCATCTCCCTTCCTTGTGCTGAAAAATCCACCTCAGAGCAGCCGTGGATTTGCACTGTCACAGCAACTGGCAGCACAATTTTCCTACATCTTACCCTATACAGTATATCACATCCACAGTGGCACATATTTACTTCCATTTTCACGTTCTGGATATTTAAATTTGGCATGACCAGAATACACACAAAGGCTAATGAAGGCGCTTTTTATATTCCTTTTTTATAGGGCAGAGCAGAGGGAAAATTTTCGGTGGATAATTACTTGATTTGGACCGAGTCCTCACTCCCTTCTCTCTTTTTTTTTTTTTTTTTGTGTAGAACTAATCATCATATTGAGTCATCCTGCAATTAATTTCCCTTGCATGATCCACTAACTTCCCAGGCCTGATCCACACTGTGCGAATTCACCAATCTCTACAAAGCTAATTTTTTCTCACACTTCACACAGCCATTAGATGCTCTGGGATGCCTATTAAGCTCATGAATTCAGCTGCCAAGGATGTTTACCTCAGAATCTACACTGTGTGAGTAATTATGGCCAGTCAGAACATATATCCTAATCCTATCTGGATTACATAAAAATGTCAGTGCTTCAGCACCGGGAGCTACTCTGTGCTTCATTCAAAAAATATACACTTTCAGAGACATTTGAGATTTCATCTCCCGGTGGGCCAGCATCCTGCAACGGAGGCACTAACAAAGAGGACTCTACTCTTTGAGCAAAGCTGGTTTCTTCTTTGACCATCGCAATAAATTAGGCCTAGACCACTGAGAGTTTTGCCAACCATCCAGGCAGGAGAAACAACATCAATGATGGAGGCAGAAACAACAACACGGGTAGGGATCGTGCATGAGGATGCTACATCTGCATAACTGACATAAGCAGGGAAGATACACAAGCAGAGATGAGATGCATTAATGCTACTGCTTGTCTTGGAGAAATATGTTTTTGTGCTCTCTCACACACAAGATGTTGGCCACAGGTGTGGAGTGACACAATAATGTCTCATATTGTGAGGGTCATTCAAGTGACCTTTTCGAGAGGATGGTTACTAAGCGGAAAGATTGTCTACAGGCTGCCAAGCAACTACAAATCTCAGCTTGCAAAATCTACTAGGCTAGTATTACTCCTCAAATCTGCACTGTTAGTTTTACTAGATCTTAGTGCAGCATTCGACACAATATATCATGAGACACTCATGGATCAACTACAAAACTGTGGTACTCAAGGGCATGCTTTAACATGGTTTAGATCCTACCTGTCCAATCGCTACTACTTTGTTTATTTAAATGGGGAGTCTTTCTTAATTATCATGAGTAAAGTATGGAGTGCCACAAGGATCTGTCCTAAGTCCTCTGCTATTTTCAATATACATGCTGCCTCTTGGTAATATTATTAGAAAATACGGGATTAGTTTCGTCTCGGTTACGTATGGTAACCCTCGTTCCCTGATGGAGGGAACGGAGACGTTGTGTCCTTGGGAGCCCAAACACCTCTGATAGTTTGAAAAAAGGCCAATGAAATTGGGTGAGCAAAATTTGCATAGCTGGCCACGCCCGGGAGATCCGGGCATAAATAGGGCAGCGTATGCACTGCTCACTCATTCTGTTCTGAGGAGTCTCAACTCACTCAGAGGCAGTCCAGAGTTGTGGCATGGAGGACACAATGTCTCCGTTCCCTCCATCAGGGAACAAGGGTTACCATACGTAACCGAGACGTTCCCTGTCTGTCGTACACTCCGAGTTGTGTCCAGTGTACGACACTAGGGGTCCCTATGAAAACACGCCACAAGTCTGGCCGCGTCACAAGTGATAGGGCGCAGATAGTAACAAGACAAGGTGTTAACATAAGTGCAGCTCACCTCTTCGTGACCTTCCAATGTCCAAGAACTGACCTGTCACAGGCAGGGTTACCTGCAGCTGGGCCTTCCTAGGTTGAGCAGCTGAGCGTCTTGAGAACGTTGGGAAAGTGCCTGTTTCCCGTAGAAAAAGGCACTACGGAGATCACAACCTGCCCAGAGAGGGGGTATAAAGTGAATAAGATTAGTGAAAAAACCTGAGGTGGGCCCCACCCTAGGGGGGAACTACCAAACTCAGGACCTAGAGACAGGCATGTCTCAGGGGAAACACCGCACCACAGAGAGTTATAGGTGGAAATTACACACATGGGTCCACATGAGAAGCCACTACATATGGGGCACAAATCCAACCAAGAGTTAGAAAAGTAACCTTACCTTATGTTGGATTTTTGTAGCGATTTCCTCTGCCAAACTTCGCCACATCCAGAAGTGCCAAATGATGGAGAGATGTCCAGGGTTCACGTCAGGGAACCTACTGAAACTTAGAAGCGTAATCACCGTGAGGGGAAGCGCTTAAGCAAGCATTACACCAAACCAGAGTGCTGAGATGAAGGGCTTGTGTTCAAGACTCTTAGCGGATACTGGTTCCATGCACAGGTTGTAATCTGGCGAGTGTATAGGTGTAGCCCAACCTGCAGCTCTGTAGACGTCTGTTAACGAGGGTAAGCCTCTGGCCCGGTAGGCCATATGGATCGCATCCACAGCAAGCGGGAGATCCTTATTTGGAGACAGCTTCTCCCTTCTGCTGTGCTCCGTAACAGACAAAGAGCTGACCGGAACGTCTGAATGCTGAGCACGTTCCAGGTAAATGCGTGGGACACGGACCGGGCATAATAAGGTCAGGTTGGGGTCATCCTCCTGCTTGCTTGCAGGGTGACCACCTGATCCCCGAGGGGAGTGATGTTTACCGTGGGCACGTAGTCAGGCCGGGCTCTCAGAACAATGTGAGAGTTACCGGTCTGATTTGCAGGCACGAAAGCTGTCGGAGAGGGCTTAGGATTCCCTGCTCTTACCAGAGGTGAGCACAGTTAGGGAGGCCATCTCCATGGAGAGGGCACAGAACCATCCGACTGAAGGCTCAACGGATCTTACTGTAGGCCAGAAGGACCACAGATAGATCGGGAGGGGATGTGGTGCAATCAGGGAGGGTTCAACTTCCGGGCACTTCAGATAACAAATCGTGCCCCACCGTTCTGCCTTCTACCAAGTCACGGTAGCTGTACCTGGACATGGTGTGGAAGCAGAAGGGTGCCTATCCAGGCCTCTTTGGAGGAAGGATAGCACAGATTTGATGCCGCAACTCTGTGGGTTCTACCCTGAGGCAGAATGCCTGCGCCATTTCCAGGACATGTCACCGCCTAGTGGAGGGGGCTCAATCCTGTATAAGGTGCTTGCCACTGTGGGTGGATGGTTTCTGAAGGCTTCCCGGTCACATCAGGGACCACAGAAGTTCAGAGATCTGGGCGTGGGTGCCAGATTGTGCCCTTCCCCTGAGGAAGGAGGTTCCCTCTCAGGGGGATGTGTCAGGAAGGAGCACAAGCTCCAAGAACCAGTTCCGCTGGGCCAGATTAGGGCTACCAGGAGAATCTGTTCTGAGATCTTCCCGACATTGCACCGTGTCTGTGCAATAAGGGGGAGTAAGCCGCTCGGTCAGCTGCGTGCCAGTGGATCTGAACCAAGGGAATCCTTGGTCGGGCCGTACCACCACTGGCAATGAGTGAATTCTGGTGAGGCAACAGAACTACCCGTGCCTGGCCGAATCAACTCCAGAACAGCTGGACCGTCTCAGGGTGGAGCCTCCACTCACCTCGGAAAGTGAGTGGCACACAGAAGCTTGAGTCTGTGCTGGCTCCAGAGCAGGAGATGGCGGGTCAGTTGTGACATGCGAAAGTAGCATACACAAACTTGGCTGATATATGTCACAGTCGCTGTGTTGTTGGAGCGGAGCAACACATGCTTACCTTGAACAGGGCCGAGACCCCTTCAGGGCCCTAAGCATTGTCAACAACTTCCGGCAATTGAATGCCGAGCAGCCGAGGGACTAGAGAGATCCCGAGGTTGCATACCCGTTTCACATGGCGCCCCAGCTTGACTTGGAAGCAACTGTTGACACAGTGCGTCTAGACACCTGTCCCAGGGGCACCCCTGTCCGCAAAACCAAAGTGTCCCCAAGGGCTGAAGGTTGCAACACAAAGTATGATGTACACACGATGTGTGTCTGGGCGCCACGACCATCTCAGGACTCGGTATGAAGTCAGTGCTACAGCGGCTCCATATGCATCAGGTCCAGCAGCGTGACCGCTGCTGAAGATGCGACATGTCCCAGAACCCTGGTACATGAAAGGAGCTACTATACTGAATCTAGGCGTTCTCATGCATTGCAGTCCTGGCAAGACGTGAAGAACAGCGACCGAGTCCATACAGAGAAGAGAAAAACCCTGTACTGAGGAGAGTTTACTCTTATCCCAGACGACCCGAAGTCCCAGTCGGGTCGGGTGGCTGAGAACCACATCCCTGAGAGTGCAAACCGAAACTCGTGAGTGTGCTAGTGACAGCCAATCATCGAGATAACTGAGAATGCAAACGGCCATTCCCCTGAGGGGGCAAGGGCAGCCTCCGTGACCTTCGTGAAGGTGCAGGGCGACAAGGATAGGCCGCAGGGGGAACTTTGTACTGATGAGCCTGACCTTGAAGACAATGCCACCAACCAATCTGAACTCTGACACACAGGAATGTGTATTCTAGGGTTAATATTTGAATGTGAGCTAAACAGGGCCCGATTCAAAAAACCTCGGTTCTAAGATTTGTATGAGTCCACCACGTTTTCTGGATTAATCAGCCCTCCTTGGCTGCCCGTTTTAAGCACGGCCGCCATTATAGCGTCCGCCTCAAGCTGAGAATCAGCCCCCCGCAGAGGTTTGCTCAGCTGAAGCTTCAGCTACAAATGGCACACGCCCTCCTAGTGATGCTGGCGCTAACCATACCACCTGTCTAGGAACTCCAAAATAAGAAAGTCAGCCGTACTGGAACGGACTAACAAACTCATCCGAAAGTTCGATCGCGGGACGCGAGGGACGAGAGTTTCGCGGGGTTTCACCCGGCGGAACCTTCTCGCTTCCAATTGTTCCCCATCAATGCACATCGTTGCGGCCTCGTACCCGGAAGTAGAAGGACCAGAACGGAGCAGTCGAGATGAGCCGTGGCTTCACGTAAAAGCACACGGCTTGTGAGCAAAACGCGCCCAAGATCATGTTTTCGCCAGCAAAACATGAATCAACAGCAAGCGCTGTATCAGCGTGAGAATCTCAACACTGAATACAACGGTTGTGTCAATCGTTCGGGGAGGTAGCCGCAACTAGAAGAACACGGAGGGAAAGGTATGTTAACCAACACACAATCCCAACCGCGCCAGCTCTTTCAGAGAATTTACTCTTTTAGGAGGAAGATTCCTCTTCAAGATCGCCGTCGAAGCAGCCAGGGGAACTCTCACAACACTTATCTGTGTATGAGAAGGGAGAGACCGCTGCTTGCGCTATGAATCCAACGACGAAGAGGTGAATGGTGCAGCCTCTGTACAGACGCTGTATTCAGCTCCGAAGAAACAGAATGAGTGAGCAGTGCATACGCTGCCCTATTTATGCCTGGATCTCCCGGGCGTGGCCAGCTATGCCAATTCTGCTCACCCAATTTCATTGGCCTTTTTTCAAAATATCAGAGGTGTTTGGGCTCCCAAGAGCGACCCCTAGTGTCGTACACTGGACACAACTCGGAGTGTACGACAGATAGGGAACCATTGTTATGCTGATGATACTCAACTATATATCTCAACAAGACCAGATGAAACTTGTAAATTAAAGTTAACGGGTGTGTTAAAGGCAAGGCAAGGCAAGGCAAGGCAAGTTTATTTATATAGCACATTTCATACACAATGGTAATTCAAAGTGCTTTACACAAAAGGAAGTAAAATAATCATAAAATAACAGTCACAACAATAAAACAAGGAATTTAAAAGCTTTTAAAATGATTTAAAATAAATTTAAAACAGTTAAAAATAGGAAAGGATTATACATAGTGCAATCAGTTCGGACGTAGCACAGTGCTCATTCAGTAAATGCACAGCTAAACAGATGAGTTTTGAGTCTAGATTTAAATGTAGCTAATGTTTTAACACATTTGATCTCCCCCTGGAAGCTGATTCCAACTGCGGGCAGCATAATGGCTAAAGCAGATTCCCCTTGTTTGGTGTGAACCCTTGGTATTTCTAACTGTCTCGATCCTAATGATCTGAGTGGTCTGTTACGTTTATATTCAGTGAGCATATCTGCAATGTATTTAAGTTCTAGGCCATTGAGTGATTTATAAACGAGTAAAAGTACTTTAAAATCAATTCTAAATATAACTGGAAGCCAGTGTAAGGATCTGAGGACTGATGTGATATGCTCAGATTATCTGGTTCTATGTAGAATCCTGGCAGCAGCATTCTGGATGAGCTGGAGCTGTCTAATGGTCTTCTTGGAAAGGCCAGTAAGGAAACCATTACAATAGTCTACCTGCTTGTGATAAAGGCATGGACTTTGAAGTTACTCCAAGTCTTGCCTGGAAACAAAACATCTAATTCTTGCAATGTTTTTGAGATGATAGTAAGCTGATTTAGTTACTGCTTTGACATGACTAATGAAACTAAGGACTAACTCCAGAATCACACCGAGATTCTTGACTTGATTTTTTGTTGTTTCACCCCTAGAGTCAAGGTATGCATTCACCTTGAGAACTTCATCTTTGTTTCCGAATCCAATGACTTCAATTTTCTCCTTGTTTAACTAAAGAAAGTTCTGGCACATCCAACTGTTAATTTCATCAATGCATTGGCAGAGAGAGTCAATGCAAAAGAGTGTATAACCACCGAGATTGACATCCTGTGGTAACTAGGAATTACACAAGCTTCAGTCTGAATCCAGAACACCTAAGAAGAGATGATGCCAACCCCTCAGAGGACCTCAGATGATGCCAACCCTTAAACAACATACAGCACTACCAAATTTTGCTATAAGTTTGATTGCAACATATGATTCATTGTTGTTAATAGTGTTCATTGTCTGTTCGATTATGTCATTAACTGATTTTTACCATACAATTTCTGCCATATGTACTTCAACTTGACATAGTCACCGCTAGTAAGCTAAATACTAAATATACTGTAGCAACTTTAATTTTCTGTAAAACTGCTTTGCAACGATTTGTAAAAACTTGAATTTAATTTAATTGAGTAAATGCAATTTTAGACAATGCCTAGTTGAATTCATTTTTTTTCTATATGTATCAGGTTTTTTATTGTTTAAAGAAATAGCTCAGACATACATGAAAATTCTGTGATTATTTACTCATCTGTTACTTTCTTCGCCCTGCATATTTTCCATACAATGAAAGTGATAACAACAGAGAATTAAATCATAAAAGTGTTATATACCATTTGTGCACTACATTCCAAGTCTTCCAAAGCCATTTGATACACTCTCTGAAAAAATAAATACATACATACATACATGCATACCATGGAGGCAAGGGAGGCGTGCCTCCTCAAAATACTGGATGAGAAAAAAAATCATAGTACAAAAAAACAACAACAAGAGTATAAAAAGTGTATAAATTACTCTTTTTTCTAAAGAAACACTGTCCAGCGACACCAGCAGGTAGATCTTTGTCTTTTTTGCCTCCCCTGAGCCCTATGAGTTTTAACAGACCCCTTAAAGCATGCAGTTGGTTTGGTGGGGGGTAATAGAGAATGAACTGAGAAAAGTCACATGAAAGGAGGAAATGCCTAATTATGTTCAGGTGTGATTGGTTCATGTAATAAATCACCTCTTGTGTCTGTATGCATTCCACATTTGCGAATCAGTCTGAATAAACAATATAATGGCATTAATGGGAAGACTAATTCCAAAAAGTAAGTAAACAACTCGCATACTTAGATATAACCACTTTTTACATCAAAATAAAACTTAAAATGGTATGAAATCATGCTTTGTGGGAGGTTTTAGTGAGTAATCACCTTGGTGAAATTTAAGTAAATCATGTCTGTGACCAATATTTATTTAGTGTTGATGACCGAAGATCCGAAAAATTCAAAAATAGTTATAAGTTAACTATAAAAATAGAATAGCTGAGCATAAGTTCACAAATAAACTATTTTGCTTAAATTGTTAATGCCTTGAGTTATTATTTTGGAATAAATGTAAAATGCTTAAAAACACTAACTTGTTGAGATTCATATTTCCCTTAAATAAACGGAATACTGATTACATTGTTAATCTAAAAATATAAAATAGAATTCTTCTTCTTTTTCTTCTTCCGCTAGTGTAAGTAATGCTTATTCAACCAAGAAAATGTGACTGGGACGTGAATGTTTTGAAAAGGCTGTACAAATTTTGTGTTGGGTTCATATTAACCCCCCATTGGTTTCTGTGTAATTTGCCAAAAATCTGCACTTTCAAAAGCAGCAAAGAGTCAAGTAACAACCCTGGGGAAAAAAAAAAAAAAAAAAAAAAATCCACTGTTTCTTTATTTAGTTGTTACACAGTCAAAAATCTGTCAAAGTATGTTTTTGGTTGTTTGTTTTTTGGATCATGACAGCAAGTAAACCCCTCACAAAGAACCAGACATTATTTACCAGACACTATTTACAGTAAGTACAAATAGCAATAAATACTGCTTACACTACAAATAATGTTTACTATTTATACTCAGTGTGCAAATAGTAGTCATGACTATAGTATATATATATATATATATATATATATATATATATATATATATATATATAATTATGTATTTTGTAATTATTCAGATTAGAGTAAGTATAGTAGCACACCGAATACATTTTCCACAGATTTTTTATTCTCTGACAAGCTACAACAGAAGTTTTATGTTCTACATGATTTTTAACTTGCATAAATTGCATGGAAAAATATCTACAACACTAAAGTTGTACTCCCTGATTGATTGATTGATTGACTGACAGGAAGTTAAAGAGGCAACAATGTACCTTATCTACCCCTAAAAGCTGCATATTACTAGAGTAGTAATATACAGTACAACCTGAATGTACTGCTATGTACCTTTTGGGTGAAAATAACTAAAGTATATTGCCTCAGTAGCTGCATTTCCATTACCCTTCAAGATGAGCAAATTTAAATTGCGAATTGAAAATACACCTAATGGAAACGCGTCAATTTCGCAAAAACTCCCATATATCGCAAAAAAGTTTTTACGCTCACATGAGGTGGTTTTTCAGGCAATTCGAAAAAGGGGTATTTCGCAAAACTGCAATGAAAATGGCTTTTTCGCATTTACAGGTCACATGGCGTATGTAAAAAGTCATATGATCGTTCTTCAATGTACTATAAACTCCAAGAAACACTTCAGCCGTTCTCAAGTATAAGGGACTTTCCCTGATATTATAAGACTATGTACGCTTTACACATCTGCGTCACATAATGGCTCCGACACGATCACCGGAGCTGATGTTATGTTTATACCAGCAGTGTCACACACATTTCTGAAGCGGCTCTCCATGCTGCTTGTGTAAAGATACACGCATACACCTCTTTCGATTAAATAAAGCCAAAATTCATCCAAATCCCACCAAAATGTGTTGCCACGATATATCGCGAGAGGAACAAATTGCGTCTTAGTCGCATAAGATCGTTTAATGGAAACGTTGTCATTTCACAATACTTTTTTATCGACATTTATATAATATCGCCAAAGTTTTGCACAAATCTGTAATGGAAACACGCCTAGTGACAAGCTGTTGTATCCCTAAAGTTTTTTTTTTTTTTTTTTTTTTTGTGAGAGAGAGAAAGAGAGAGAGTATAGACTGAAAATCATTTTACATTGAACATTTTTTCCAGTCTGCAGTAGCTCTCATGTCTCATTTGTATGTATTATTCAAATGTGTTACCACAAGATGCATCATTTCTGGTTTGATGATGTCAAAAATGATGCCCCTGTATGGAATTCTTTTATGTTGTTTCATTTCTGGTGAAGGTGGTAGTCTAAATTCAAGTGGCGTCCTACTGCACATCTTGGAAATTTAGCCCCTTCTAGTTGAATCGAATGTAGTAGTATGTATGGAAATGAATTTTACTAAGTGTGACCAGTTTTACTCGATGGGCTGCACACATAAAACAAGAACACAAAATAAATATCAAGGCCCTGCGGGTTGTTTGGCACACGTTTTTGTCTTCCAGATAACACTGTCAGCAGATAAAAATGTGTGTTTATGAGGCCGGGTGGGTAGGTGTGTTGTTGGAAGCTTCAAAGCCCTCCATTTCCGCTGTCCTCACCGTGAAGTTAATTACTGTGCATCTGTAGTACCTCACAGCTGAAGTAAAGATAGTTGTTTTTTAAGCCCTCTGCCAGTTTCATTACCGCTAATGCTAGCGTGGGCTCTCAGCATCATCGCCAACTGTCATTGTGTGTGCGTGTCAGCAAGTTGACAGTCACCTGGATGTACTGTAGTTAAAATATCAAGGTACAATAATTGGGTTAATTGCTTATATAGTAAACACTGTGTACAGCAAAGAAACACATCCTGTGAGGAGGAAACCTGTCAATTTATGAGTACATTTAGAATGATTGAGACTGCAAGGCTCAGATGTGTGTGTCTGAGTGAGGAAATGACAACACTGGGATCTTCCGCAGGAAGGGTTTCAGCAGAAACTGATTATTACTCTTTCCTGTCTGCTTTCTGTCAGTTAGTCTCAAATAAACAGACTTTTGACTGTCAGCATGAAGTTGGATCCAATTGCCGTTACATTATGTCCAAGAATCACCATCATGGACTTGAAGAGACTACTTAGCAGAAACAAAACAGATAAATGCATTTTTTAATGTGTCTTTGGGATCACTTTAGGTTTATATTTATTTGGTACAGTGTATTTATTGTGTTCATCTTGTATTGCAAAACACTTTTACTGCTACTGAGATCAGACACGGATACTGAAAAAAGCACAAATGTCAGGGCATGTCAAAACTTCTCCAGGGCCCCAAAACACCCTCAGACCCCAGAGGGTTAAGGTGAGGGCATTTCCTTAATGATTTGTGTTATTACATAGTAGTTAAAGACACTTAATAAAGTTAGTCTGTGACACTTAAAGGAGAAGTCCACTTCTAGAACAACAATTTACAGATAATGTACTCATTACTTGTACAGATAATGTACTTTTTGAAGAAAACATTTCAGCATTTGAACAGTTTGAACTTCCAAAATGCAGTTTAAATGCGGCTTCAAACAATCCCAAATGTGGTTGTAATTGATCCCAGCCAAGGAAGAAGGGTCTTATCTAGCAAAACGATTGGTTATTTTCATAAAAATAATACAATTTATATACTTCTAATGTCAAACGCTCGTTTTGTCTTGCTCTTCCCGACCTGTTTTTTTTCCGGTTCATGACAGTTAGGGTATGTTGAAAAACACCCATCCCATGTTCTCCCTCAACTTCAAAATCGCCCTATATCACTGTTTTACCTTTTTTGTTAGGGGTGTATGATCTTCTTTGCATGTTCACTTTGCAAAGACTGGGTCGGAACTTCTGCAGCAATGTAGGATGATTTTGAAATGATATTTGAAGTTGAGGGAGAAAATACGATCTGAGTTTTTCGACATACCCTAACTGTCTTGAGCCAGAATACACAGAGTTCTGGGAGAGCAAGACAAGACGAACGTTTGAGATTAAAAAGCATTTAAATTGTATTTTTTTTTTAAAAGAAAATAACCAATCGTTTCGCTAGATTAGACCCTTCTTCCTCAGCTAGGATCTATTACAACCACATTTGTGATCGTTTAAAGCCGCATTTAAACTGCATTTTGGAAGTTCAAACTCGTTGCACCATATCAGTCCATTATATGGAGAAAAATGAAACGTTTTCCTCGAAAAACATAATTTCTTTACGACTGAAGAAAGAAAGACATGAACATCTTGGATGACAAGGGGGTGAGTACATTATCTGTAAATTGTAAAGTTGTTCTGGAAGTGGACTTCTCCTTTAAAAGCAATTAATTCTGAATGTGTTTGTTGTTTGAAATATACAGTTTGCCTGAGGATACCTAGTTTTCTAGTTTTTAAGTTATTCTTTTCTGATGTAATTATTATGCTTTTGGAAGCCTTGAAACATTTGAAATGGAATAAGCATTCACAATAAATTTCTTTGAGAAAGGATATTTTCCTTTACATAATGTAGTACCATTCCATGCGAAAAAACTGCACGATTTTTTCATTTTACCAGAAATACAATGTGTAAGACTCAGGTTCAGGGTCTTGCAAAACACTGGAGTGCAAACAAAATGAGGACTGGCTTGTATTGGAGCAGTGTCACTAAAAATGAATCACAGCTCTTGTAATGACGATTTCTGGTTGGCTTTGGAAGGTTATGCAAGGGCTTATTATCGAGTACTGCATGCAGTATACAACCTGCCTCACAATGTAGGAAAAAAATGTTCACTTTGCATGCTAACAAGACACTTCAACCAAGGTTTTTTCCACTGTTTACCTGGACAGAATCAGGCACTCCAATGCGACAGGTTGTTACAAATGCAAGCAAAAAGTGAACAGCATTTGTACAATGAATGTAAGTAGTTGCATGAAACCTTGAAAAATACTTTGATATTAACATAATAACAAATTAACCCTGCAAAAAAAAAACATTAAAAAAATGTAAATGTACCTCAACCAATCAGAACTGAGAGGAATTAACTATTTTATTTTATTTTATTTTATTTTACTTTATGTTATTTTATTTTATCATATTTTATTTTATTATTATTTTTTTTTTTTTTTTAACTCAGACAGCATACAGTTCATCATTTAAGGAATTAAAAAAAAAAAAAAACATCCATTGAAAAAGTACTGTAGATGAGTCTTCAGAACAGATTTCGAGAAATTTAGCAATGGATCCTCTGCAGTAAATGGGTGATGTCAGAATGAGAGTTCAATTGCTGATAAAAACCATCACAATAATCCACATGTAAGTAATCCACAAACTGTGTGTTTGTGACACGAATCCAATATTGAGACAATTTTAATTTCAAAACATTGTTTCTGTCCTCTGTCCATAATATTGCTTTTTTATTGAAAAAAATAGCTCGTCTGAAACAGGAAAGAAAAATGCACAGAACAAGCACTATTTACAAGCAAAAACAGTCCAAAACAGTTTTAAACAAATATGTTAGTGGATTTTGATGCAAGGGGACAACAGGGGGTAAACTTTTTTACTGGAGGAAGTGTTATGGATTATGGGTGAGTATTTGGTCGAAAGTGATGATGTAAAGTTAACTAATTTGTGTATGGAGCTTTTCACTTCACAAGATGTTAACTAATAAACTGTAGTCGTGGTGATTTCTTCTGGATTATCGTCATGATTTTATCAACTTGTTGAACTCTCATTCTGTTCACTGCAGATGATCTACAGATTACGCTTCAAATCAGTGTCTGTGCTATTAAACGTAATAACCTTCACTGCAGTTGATCCACTGGTGAGAAAGTGATGTAATGTAATGTTCTGATAAAAAAACAAACTCATCTACATCTTGGATGGCCTGGGGGTGAGTAAATCTTCAGCTAATTTTCATTTTTGGGTGAACTATTCCTTTCATAAAAGATGAAAAATATGAAAGATAAAATGTTTTGTATAGTGAGCTTTATTTGCACTACAAAATGCAAACCGTCCTCCTTTGCATTGCATTTGAGTGCTTTATTCAGTACTTCACAGAACTGCTAACCGCATATCTGCCCACCTGAAAGTGGACAGCTTCTTACTTTCTTCTTTTCAGATTCACTCAAGCTCTGACAGACTGAGTGCAATGTGTCTGTGAGCTGCAATCATTAGGTCAAGTCAAACATTTCTATGGAGTTCACATCCAGGCTTTGGTTGGCCACTTGAGAACACTCAAAGATGTCTGGAAGCCACTCCAGCATTGTCCTTTTGGTGAAGTTTGGGTTTTCAAGAACAGACCTCTTTGTGCTTAGCTCAAAGCAATTTTCTCTGGGTTCTAACTTGTGTCACAGTCTGAGAAGCTTCCACACAACACTCCACTGCCACCCACCATGCTGGCCGAGGTGATGAGTGGAAGCTATTTTGGCCAGACCGTGGCAGTGGGCAAAAACTGGAAGTTTATTGTCTACCAATCTGGTCAGTTTTTCAAGGCAGCTTAGATTTATAACAAAATGAATGTATAAATTAATTTAGAGGCTCACTGTTCTATTTCTACAACTCTATTACCATTTCAGTCATTAAATATTTACTTGTTGATGTCTAAAGCTGGTAGGCTGGTGATCTTGAATGCTGAATGATTAACACATTAAACTGTTAAATGTGAACAAGTGCAAGGTTTCTAAAAACAGAACAAAGTTGAAGTGAATATCTAAGTTATCCAAATTGATAACCCTTACCCCCACACTGACCGAAACCCAAATCAAACCCACACCTTTGACTGAGGCAGGGTAAGGCTGCCTTTGGATTTCCAAAGAGCCTTCGAACTAAGCATTTGCTCAAAGAGCTTGGTTCTTATTTCATCAGAAATATAAGAAAAACATCAACAGCAATATAAGTTAAATAGCCTTTAATTCCTCTCCTAGCCAGTAGTTCACAGAGCTCTTGTTATCTCAAAGTGTTGCACTTTTTTACAGCTCCCAAATTGGAAGTGCATCTGTTTATGCTTCTCTTCAACTTCAACACACTTTTTCACACATCACAGGCTTTAATCAGTAGAAAGTGGAAACAATAATCACATTTCACAAGCCTGAGATTAACTTGGCTGTCGATTTTAGAGAATACGCCTGTTCCCAAATTGTTCTGGAGATGTTTCAATAAGACATTTCTTTCCATTTGTCCTGATGGCCATAATAGAAGATAATTATAGGTATCTGTGTACTTGAATTGGTTATAATAGAGTCTTAGATGGAGATATTTTTGTTTAGAGAGACAAACTAGGAATATGGCGAGTCTGCGCTGAGAAGTTTTCTATCTCTGAACACTGCTTTAAGTTATTTCTAAGTCTTGGCTATGGGCAAATAGGCATTTAATTAAGGGTTGTCAAGGTCATGATGAAATGCAGAAAATGTCTTTGTCATTTTAATCAGTGACTGACAGCTTTATTTATCATAATCCTTTGAGACAATTTTACTGACTTTAGTGTGACTTCAGTTTTCTGTCACTTTCAGCAAGGAGAATTTTACTTCATGAAGTAGTGTTTATGAGCAGCTTCGAATTTGATTTTTACTTGACAAAGTCTCTCACATGTAACAATTCAGTTATATAATGCAATTTATCTAGATTTTTCTGAAGAAACGAGAAGTCTCTATGAAATTCTGGTCGCTAGATATGAAAATAGAAAAGCAATAGAACACCTATCCCAGTGTGTCACATGATTTGAGATTTCACTCATATCTGTTGTGCAATTGTGCAAGAATTTAGGGTTACGGTTTTGGAAAACACTATAAGTATGAACATCAATAATAGTGATGGTTGCCTTAGCAAACATCACTAATTCTACAGTCTGCAGTAGAAAAAAATAAGCACACCCTAAAATCAATGGCAGGTGTTGACCCCTTCAGCAGAAATCAATTCTTGAAAGACAGCAACTATCAATCTCCTACACTGGCTTGAAGAAATTTCTGCTAAATCCCTTACACAGAACCGCCATGTGATGTTTAAGGGCTTTCATTTATGCACTATATATATATATATATATATATATATATATATATATATATATATATATATATATATAAAATGCACCTGCTTCAGTTCATTAGGTTTCAGTGAGGTTAATGTCTGTGCTTTAACTTGTTCATTGCATTACCATACTTTTGTTCTTTTATTAGCCGCTCTTTATTATTATCTCTATTGATTTGCGCAATTGTTTTGTCACAAGGTGTACTTGCATTTAACCTTCAGGTAACAATGGGCTCTCATTTTCCTCAAGTACCATCTGCTAACATGAGGATTGATTGATTGACTAAGGTAGTAATATTCAGTACTATAAGAGCATCCTTACAAACTCCTGAACGGCAGACTCATAAACTAACAAAAATAAAACTTGGCTTCAATTGCATGAAGAATGTTAGTATACTGTAAAAATAAATGTTCTAAAAAAAAAGGTTTTTATAGCGATGTCATAGAAGAACCATTTGTGTTTCCTCAAAGAACTTTATAGTGAACAGTTTTTCTGCAAATTTGTATGTTAAAAGTTTGACAAACAAAGGACTATAGAGTTTCAGAGATTTGGGGGTGGACTGTTTTGACTTGGCAGTAAGCAACCACCAAGTACTTAGCAATAAACTAGCAAACACCCATTGTTTCTAAATACAATATCTAAATACAATGTACTGAATAATTGTGAACTGTTAAATCTTTAGATTTTTGGTTTTCCAAAGAACCTTTCAGTGAACACTTTAAAAGAACCATTGTTTTCTTAGTGTGAAGAACATTTTAAGATCTTTTTTTCTTCACTATAAAGAATTGTTTGTGGAATGGAAAGATTCCATAGATGTTAAAGGTTCTTCATGGAACCATCAGTGCAAAATAAAGAACCTTTATTTTTAAATATTACATCACATTAGCTAAACTTCTGTGGAATATCTGTGAATTCACGTGTTAAAAGTTCAACAAACTTGAATCCTATGCGTAATCCGCACATGGACATTTATGTGTCACATGTCCCTCACATGGAATTCCTAACTGCATTTTATCAGTAGAATTTTACCTTACAAAGGTAAATGTGACTGCACCTTAAGGGATTAGTTCACTTCCAGAATAAAAAAATCCTGATAATTTACTCACCCCCATATCATCCAAGATGTTAATGTTTTTCTTTCTTCAGTCCAAAAGAAATTAAGTTTTTTGAGGAAAACAGCTTCAAAGGGTTCTACACAATCCCAGCCGAAGAATAACGATCTTATCCAAACAAGATAAAACAACAATGTTGGATGATTTTGAAGCTAAGAAAATGGGATGGAGTTTTTTTGCCCTACCCTACCTTTTTGAACTGAAATACTCAATTAACTGAATTACTGAAGTACTCAACAAACTAACCACACATGACTGTGATTACGTAATGCGTGAAGTCACACGTGTGCATCACATAACTAGTGCAAGATGAGCCTTTGTGGTTAAAAAGTACATACTTTTTTTTTTTTTTTTTAGATATTGACCAATTGTTTCACTAGATAAGTCATTTTTTTCTTGGCTGGGAAAGCGCATGCCTTTGAAGCTGCACTGAAACTGCAATTTGGACCTTTAATTCATTGGCTCCCATTGAAGTCCACTATATGGAAAAATGACACATGAACATATTGGATGACATGAGGATGAGTAAACTATTAGGATTTTTTTTTTTACTAATCCTTTAAATAAAACAACCCAGAAGGCTAGGTTAACGACTGGGTCAAAACAACCCAGTCGCTGGGTTTGACTATATTTCACCCAACACTAGCATTTTTTAGAGTGCAGACACACAAAGTGCTAAAGTAAACAAGTTGAAATTTTCAGGCCTTCTAATGACTTTTACCTCAGTGGAATATTTAACATATTACAGTAATTTTCTCTAGTACTTTACAGTGGGTGAAAAACTTATCTGATCCCCTGCTGATTTTGTATGTTTGCCCAGACAAAGAAATGATCAGTCTATAATTTTAACGGTAGGTTTATTTGAACAATGAGAAACAGAATAACAACAAAAGATCCAGAAAAACTATTTTCAAAAAGTTATAAATTGATTTGCATTTTAATGAGTGAAATAAGCATTTGAATCCCTATCAATCAGCAAGATTTCTGGCTCCCAGGTGTCTTTTATACATGTAGGGAGCTGAGATTAGTAGCACTCTCAAGACAAGACCATCGCCAATCAGCTTGGTGAGAAGGTGACAAATGGTTGGTGCGAATATTTGCAAATGGAAGAAACACAAAATAACTGTCAATCTCCTTCGGTCTGGGGCCCTATGCAAGATCTCACCTCGTGGAGTTTCAATGATCGTGAGAACGGTGAGGAATCAGTCCAGAACTACACAGGAGGATCTTTTCAGTGATCTCAAGGCCACTGGGACCATAGTCACCAAGAAAACAATTGGTAACACACTACGCCGTGAAGGACTGAAATCCTGCAGCGCCAGCAACATCGCCCTGAAGAAAACACATGTACATGCCCGTCTGAAGTTTGCCAGTGAACATCTGAATGATTCAGAGGAGAACTGGGCGAAATTGTTTTGGTCAGATGAGACCAAAATCAAGCTCTTTGGCATCAACTCCAGTTGCCGTGTTTGGAGGAGGAGGAATGCTGCCTGTGACCTGAAGAACACCATCCCCACCATCAAACATGTAGGTGGAAACATTATGCTTTGGAGGTGTTTTTCTGCTAAGGGGACATGACAACTGCACCGCATCAAAGGGACAATGGACGGGGCCATGTACCGTCAGGGCCAAGGAATTGAAGCCAGCCAGGGCATCGAAAATGGGTCGTGAACGGGTATTCCAGCATGATAGTGACCCAAAACACAAGGCCAAGGCAAGAAAGGAGTGGCTCAAGAAGAAGCACATTAAGGTCCTGGAGTGGCCTAGCCAGTCTCCAAACCTTAATCCCATACAAAATCTGTGGAGGAAGCTGAAGGTTCAAGTTGCTAAAAGTCAGGCTCAAAACCTTAATGACTTGGGAGAGGATCTGCAAAGAGGAGTGGGACAAAATCCCTCCTGAGATGTGTGCAAGCCATGTTTTGTGAAGGGGTCATATACTAACGTGCTGCACGTTTTAGACAGGTACGGTTTCATAAACTTATAAGCTTATAAAATTATGCATTTATTTATTTATTTATTTTTTAATAATTCAAAAATAAGGCAGTTTATTAGAATATCATGATAGGTAAGAATATTATGGTGGATCAATTTACTTCATTCACTTACCATTGGCAGGTGTGGCAGTGTGTTCATTTTGGACTCTAAATATCAGGAATCCGGTTTGATCTCTGCATGAGGAAATCATGCACCCCAACCGCTGAGACCAAAGCAGACCACAGCTTTCTGATGTTTATATCTGGCGGTGTTCTCTATATTTTCTCTAATGAATCCACCTCCTGCAGAAAAAAAAAAGTTGCAGTACGGGTGGAATCATTTGGGAAAGTGTGGGCACACATTTGTGCACAAACACAAAACTGCCAGGCTGAAACACCCCTCATCAGAAGTGGTAGACTGACTAGTCTAGACTGAGGGTGTCTGTTTTTCTCACTTCCTGTAACCCCCTCACCCCACAGACAGACAGACAGCTACACACACACACTGCATGTCCATATCAGAGAAAGGTTTGTTCCTCAGAGACGTGGCATTATTCTATTATTTAAGAGTGAAGTCTATCGAGCTGTGATTTACCATGATATGTCTCCATGTCACACATGCACACACTGACACTTCATTAAAATCTCATCCACACTGCAGCAGCTCTGGAATCAGACAGATTCTTTTCATTCAAAACAAAACCTGATGAGAGTGTTTTCGAAATAAAGCAGAAAAATAATAGATTTACACTCAGTTTGTGCACAAAGCAAATGCAGACAATAAGAACAAAAGATGTTGTAACATTCTAAGAACATGTGCTTTGCATGATTTGTGTTTGTGTGTGAGCTCAGCCTTTTATTTAATGGCTATTAGTAAAGTTTACTATTACTACTGTAGCCACTTTCTCACAGCATGTAGCCAGCCATTGAACTATTTGGTTGCTATTTGGCATTCCTAGTTTTGGTTGCCCTAGTAACAGTTGTGAACATCACTACTGCTAAGTTGTACATAATGCATAAGATGCATTCCTGTTGGTCAAACAGCAGGGCATGGTGCTAATGAATCCCCGAAACCCTGAATGCTAAACCCTCACTGGCCCAAAAATCTTGCTTCATAAAACTTTATATTTAACATGAAAGTTTGTGTAGCTTGTGGAGGGGAGGGGTACTGCCATTACTGTGCTATTTTTATAACTGTGAACGGTGTGCTTTTGTACTTCAGGCACTTCAAATTAAATCAGTGTGATCACTGATGGCTTATTCATATTACAGTGTGGACACACTTTATTTTAAGTTCCAATTCTCACCATTAATTAACTATTAACTATGACCTTTGCCTCATCAAACTCCGTTTCAATTTGCTGCTTATTAATAGCTATGGGATAGTTATAATCAAGGGATCTGAAATATGGTCATGCAGAATAAGGCATGTGCTTTATTTATAAGGCAATAATGAGACAATATGCTAGTAACATGCATGGTAATTACATGGTAATTGGACCTTAAAATAAAGTGTTACCTGAATCTTGTTTGTTTGCTTAGTAGTTTAAATTATTAATTAATTCATTGATTTTAATTTATAGCATTTATTATTTTACTTGTAGCTCTAAATATAACTCTAAAAAATCTGTGAAATATCTGCTAACAATTTATGAAAACTAAAAAAAAAAAAAAAGTATAATGTGTTTGTTATATTAAAATCTAAAATGATTTCATTTGGCAACAGACTGCAGTGCAGTAAATGAGCACTGGGGATTGACCAAATGTAATGGTTTCAAAATTGCCCACTAAAAAACCCATATAAATCAGTGATTGATCTGAACACTGGCTAGCATGTTCATGCATTCATGCATATATTGTATTCAAAACTGCTGACTTGTTTACATATTGATTAGTGAATTGCACATACTTACTATTTGATGAAAGAGTAGGGGGAAGAAATCATCTGGATGCACCAATATTGTGCACTTTGCATTACATTATGTAAAGTTGAGGTCAAAAGTTTACATACACCTTGCAGAATCTGCAAAATGTTAAATATTTTACCAAAATAAGAAGGATCAAAATGCATGTTATTTTTTATTTAGTATTGACCTCAATAAGATATTTCATATAAAAGACGTTTACATATAGTCCACAATAGAAAATAATTGTTGAATTTATAAAAATGACCCCGTTCAAAAGTTCTCATATGAAAACTTTTTGAATTTGCAGATCAGGGTAAATTTAACTTATTTTGTTTTCTGGGAAACATATAAGTATCTTCTGTAGCTTCTGAAGAGCAGTACTAAATGAAAAAAAAAAAAAACATGATATTTAGGAAAAATAAGAAAAAAATGTACTTATCTTCATTCTGTTCAAAAGTGTACACCCCTGGTTCTTATTACATAGTTTTGTCTTCTGTAGCATCAGTGAGCATTTAAACCTTCTGTAATAGTTGCATATGAGTCACTCAATTGTCTTTAGTATGAAAAGATGGATCTCAAAATCATACAATCATTGCTGGAAAGGGTTCAAATGCACAAAAATGCTGAAAAACCAAAGAATTTGTGGGACACAGTGGGCAGTTTAACTGTTCCTGACAAACAAGGGACTGAAAAAAAACAGCTGTGGATCATTCAGGTCACAGTATTAAGAATCAAGCGTATGTAAACTTTTGAACAGGGTCATTTTTATATCTAATTATAACTAATTTCAAGCTATTATTTTCGCTTGTGCACTATATGTAAACGTCTTTTACGTGAAAGGATCTTATTCAGGTCAGTACAAAATAAAAAATAACATGCATTCATATGATCCCTCTTATTTTGGTTAAATAATTAACATCAGATTCTGCAAGGTGAATATAAAGTTATGAACTCAACTGTATGTCATTTCAAATTATGAAGATATACTTGAAATGGAGCTGAGTGTTCAGTCTCTGACACCAAAACATTTGTCATTATGACATTTCAGATCAGATCACTATGACAAAACAGATTTTAATTGGATTTTAAACCACACATGGTTATGATTTAGAACTCTTTTTTTCTTTAATGCGATACAAACAACTAACTGGAATTGAATTACAGATAACAGCCTGTCTCTACAAAGCCATAGAGATGAGGGGTGGATTTTTTTTAACATGGCCAGAAAGCAACCACCTACCCACAACCCAGCACACTCTAATAACCATCCACAATAACATAGCAACATCCTGAGAACCCCTCCAGAGTATCCTTGTAAAACATTGCAAGGTTTTGCATGGGCAAGCAGCAGAACTTTTTTTTTTTTTTCAGATAATGTAAAAAAGCAGTTTGTATGAGAATTAATTTGAAATACAACAAAGCTCTTTTTATGTAGGCAAGAGCTGACCTTGTTTGGCAGTTTCTGCTTACATTTATCTTCCATTCAAAAATTATAATCTTTTGACCTAGAGTTTCGGTCTGTCTTGAGAATATAAAACTTTGTCCAACATAAAAAATAAATAAAATAAAATATTACACATTAAATATTTTGAAATCTCAGGAAAAAAATATAGTCAGACTTCTTTGCTTCTCTCATCATTTCATCATCTAGCATCTCTCTCCACGGCTTCGTTCCAAAACCTTCAGAGCTGCTTACTAGGTTGCCTACAGCTGCTGTTTCACTAGTGTGGTTGTTTCATAATTATGCTGCCTTCTGAGACTACTTCCTGTGGCCAAATTAAAAAGGTAGCATTGCATGTGTCCTTCGCAGAGAAGGCAAGCCAAACTCCAAAAATGCATCTGATGGCAAACAATTCAAGAGAAATAACCATGCTCCAGCAAACCCTTCTCTGCTGATGTAACAGTTCTCAAAATAAATATTCCCATTTACAGTCTCCCATTTACAGTGTTTCCTTTCATTTTAACATCAAACATTGTCCATTTGAGGCTTTGTAATTGTGTATATCCAAGCTGAATTCATTCCTCAAAGTCCCTTAAGTCTGAGTTTTAGTCTTCAGAATCCACAATAGGCAGTGCAAATGAATAGAAATAAAGGCACAGACAAAATTATTAATATACTGTACTTAAAAATAACTTAATTATAAATTAAAAAAATAAAATAACAATTTTAAAAAATGGTCAGTAATTGTTTGATGCTAAAACTGAACATGGAGGTGGGAGGAGAGGGGGTAGGTCAGACCACAAGTCTCTGTCAAATACCCCCTCAGCCTTAGACAATCCCAGATCTTCAACCAGCTCACCCTCAGCCATGTTGCAGTGGGCGGAGCTCCCCTCCACGTTGTCACTGGCCAAAGCTTTCTCCCTCTTTGTGTGGCAGTCCATGGCTCTGACGCTCCGTGAGGCGATGGCTCACCAGACACAGCTGACTCAGAGGGGAGATGGTGGGCTGGGCGCTGGGTCCAGAGTGGGACTGGCGAGATCATCCTCAGGTCTGATGGTGAAGGAAGATCCGTTTCTCACCTGTACCTACTCCACAAAAGTGGCAAAACTCTCCAGAGGACCATCTTCAGACGATGGGGCTCTGTAGGCGGTGTTAAGGCTTGCATCATAGAACGAACAGAGCGCGTCGTCCGGGTAGCTGATGTAATTAACTACTTTGAAGAAGAGTCTTGTATGGTCCTTAAGAGATCTCGCCCCCTTCTCCAGCAATTAAACTAAACAAGGACAGGAACGTGACCAAATAAAACAAAACAGGAAACAAAACCCTTGCAACACAAGACGAAACAGGTCCATAGTCCTGACAGATATATGAAAACTGGTAAAAAATAGTTTGGCCACAGGAAGGAGTCTCAGAAGGCAACATAATTATGAAAGATGGAGGTAACTTTGTTGGTCAGGTCTTCTGTCATAATACGCTGTCTGGAGAGTCACACAGGAGCATGAATAAACATCAGATAATAAAGAAACACAAGGGAAAATCCACAACTTAGGCTTGAGTTGACACACATACATCACAAGTAGAACCGACAATACACAAATGAACAGACAGGAACTAAATACATGGTAATTACAAAACACAGGTGCACGGAATCATCAGTGAAACTAAACAAGGACAGGAGCGTGACCAAATAAGGCAAAACAGGAAACAAAACCCTTGCAACACATGACGAAACAGGTCCATAGTCCTGACAGATATATGAAGCTGTATGATCATGAAAACTGGTAAAAATTCATGGGTTCAGAGTGTACTTCCTTTATTAAATGTACAAAAACAAGAAGTACCCATTAAACTGCTAAGGGCCATTAAATGAAGACAATAAAAAAGCCCTTGGAGTAAACCAAAATAAATAAATAAAAAAATCGCTGTATTAGAATATCATATCATTAGCTTAGCAACATGCTACTGCCAAACTGTATTAAAGTCAATTATGTGCTGAGTCTCCTGTGGGGAAGCACTATTTGTATGACTCAGAGAGTTGGTTTATACGTTGCTTTTGAGATTTCATTTCGATTAGGATGCTTTAGACAGGTGTCTAAGTCAGACCACAAGGCAGCTCACTAGTTTTGGAAAAGAGCCGATCAGTTTTTCTTTTCAAGGTGTTCCCTATCTATCCTCTCACACACTCGAAATGATTGATTGTGTCCAGCATCTTTCTCTCCAAATGTTCTTGTTTGGCTTCTTTCATTCCCTCATTTACTGTTTTTGTTCCACAACAGCTCTGGTACTTTATATCTTTTCATCTTCTACCGCCTTTTCTCTCAAAATCTCTCAAAAGCCCTCTCTTTCCTTTACCAGCTGTGTTCCTGTGAATCATTCCACACCATCATTAGACCTACGCTCCTCCTGTTCATCCGTCTATTATGGCCCTGCACCTCCTCAGCATGTCACTCGTCTGTCTCGTTCTACACAATTACTGCTGCACACACAATCAGTCAGTCACTTTTACCCCAGAAATATAGACACATGGTCCCTCTGACTGGTTTTCAATCGAAATGGCTTTATTCGCTGACCATTTCACTGGTGCATCACAGGCAGGATTGAAAAACTGTGAATAATCAGACTGTTCCTTGGCATATATAAAACCCATGCACAGTGGGCACTGGCATCCAGGGCAGTGAATTCACTGGGACTGCACCTCTAATCCAAGTGAATTTATATTTAATGAGTCAATTAGCAGACTAAATTAGCATAATTGACAAGCAGCTTGGATAAGCAAACTGACAACCGGTCTACAGGACTATCTTCTGTGTTATGCTCTCATATACGACTGTACTGCTCATTTTTCACATCTTTCTTGGCTACTGTCATCTTGTTGACATAGCGGTGTCACAACTAATTAAAAGCTATGATGTTAAAAACATTTATTCCACCTGTTTGTCACAGCAGGTTTATTTAATGCACTTCTTGACCAAGTATGTTATAATTACAAGGAATTTGCTTTGGTGCCACAAGCAGGCATGTCATTTCAGGTATTAAGTTACACAGAATGTACAAATATGCAGAAAAAAAAAAATCACAAAATATGTAGAATTTGCAGCTTTGACAAATTATGTACAGTAGGTTAAAAAAAAATAGTTATCTCTAGTAAAATTGTCATAAAAATGCTTAAGAAAAATAAGTATTTAAAATGTTCATCATACTGCCATCTTTAATAGATTAAGCATAGTAAGCTACTTTTTGTTAATTCTGTTTGTAATGTAGCTAAATGCTTTTTTTCAAAAATGCAGCTGTTCTTTAGTTCCCTGTTTTAAATCATGAGTAGTCTCTATTGGCAAGCAACATTTTTAAAGTAGCTTCTCCAACACTGGTGCAGATGAGGTCCACAAATTACAAGATCTCTGGCCAAGAGGTATCCCCAACCAACAGGGAAAAACATTTTCATACATAAAAACGTGAGAAATGAGACTTTTCCAGAAATGAGAAACTGCCTATTTAATCAATGTCAAACATGAACATTTCTATCCAGGGCAATTTTCCTCACTGATCCTCTTCACTTTTTTTGGGACATCTTTTGAACTATGTTAAAACACACACACACACACACACACACACACACAGTCATTTTTCTTATGTCTTTAATTTAATCAATTTCTTTAATATAATACATTTCAGTCTGAGTGTGACTGTATAATTATGTTTGATTACATGATTTATTTGTAATGATACATTGTTTCATGCCATGACAGACTTAATGCAATATCTGTATAACTAAATTCCTAGATTTTGTTGAATAAAATAACAAAATATAAACAAATATTATTGTAATGAGGACTCCTGGAAGCGTGTAAGATCCACATGCAAGCTTTATTGAACAGATCGTAGTCAAGCCAGGCAAGGTCAATCTCCAACAAACAGGTATATCCAGGGCTAAACAATAGCGTAATCCAATATAAACAGGCAGAGTCCAAAAACCAGAGAGAGCAGTCCAAAAAGTAGCAAATAAACAAGGAAATAAAACTAGACAAAACTATGGCAATGAACGAGGCAAAACTATGGCAGAAAACAAAGACAAAACTATGACAATAAAACAAAACCGTGGCAATGACAAAAACAGGGCAATGAAAACAGGGATAAACGCTTGGTAGAGTCCGCAATAGCAAAACAATACTTCGCAAGCGCCTGTTTGGCATGGCCTGCCTTTTATGGCTGCCAAACAGGAAGTCACTGTAGAAGCAAAACCCATAAAGGGGTCATGAACATCTTTTTTTTATTTTGTACCATTCTCTGAGGTCCACTTATGATGTTGTCAAGATTTTTACATCAAAAAAACATAATTTAGAATTAATAGGCTATTTTCTGTCCTGCTTCTGTCACCCTTCAGCAGAACGTTCTGTCTGAATAGGCGTGGTGGATTGTAGACTCGGAAGTAAACACCCGCTGCTATGATTGGCTAACAGAGTACATTCATTCCTCTTAGATGGACATAGCTGTGATTCAGGTTTAAAACACCTAAATAACTCAGTACATATCGAATGATCTGAAAGAAGAGATAAAGCAATAGTGACCACGTAATGAAAACTATTACTCACACTTTTGTTGCAACATCACTGTCAGATCCAATATAGGCGGCACAGCATCGTCTTTTACATCCAGTATTTTTTGAAAATCCCGTGTCGAATTGTGTTGCTCTGGTTACTGACGTAACCTCGGTTCCCTGAGATAAGGGAATAAGCGTTACATCACTGATGCTATGGGTAACTGTAAATGAATCTGCGGTAAAATGAAGTAAACAAAGGACCGAGTTCTTGCTGACGTGGTCTAGAACTTCATTAAAAATAAAGTTCATCTACTCTTTCCTAACGTTGGGATCAGAAGGAATGCAACGCAAAGACTGTTTTTTCCACAAATTAGCACTGCAGTGTCCTGTTGTTTTCAGAGCCATCTTTATCTTTTGGTTTCTGTGTAGACCTGCACATTCGCCTCTTTGGTAAACACTATGAGCGAATCGGTGGGTGGTGCTACACAGGCAGCAATGCCGATCCTCTTCTGTGGAGGTGGCGCTTATCTACCTATTACATCATAGAGTAGAACATTCCAAAAGCTGTCGTTTTGGCAGACTGCCTTCAGTATATAAGCTGTTTTAAAACTAACGACAAAAATCTGAGTTCTTAAACTTACAATAGCGCTTCTTAATTTCAATCCTCACGCCCCACCGCTCTGCATATTTCATATGTATCTCTTATCACGTACGACATTTGTTCTATTTGAACATAAGCACCCTGCGAAGTGGGCATCACAGGATTTTCTGTATTATTTGAGTTCAAAGCGAGCATATATGTTCCATTTAAAGAATGCGAGACATGAATTTAAATTCTATTTATTTACAGTTGCATTTATGTCACACTTCTCTAGTAAGATTCATCTGTGTGTGAAGACGCTGCAGGCGGTGACGTAGCGCAAATTTGTGAGTGAATGTTCCGAAGTGAAGTAAACTTTAGCGGATTTCCCCTACTCAGGGAGTAGGGAACAATGAATACTGTGTAGGGACCATGTCAATTAGAACACAGTTCATGCACGGAGCTCAATTCTAACAAGCTGGTTATTGGAATCAGGTGCGTTATCTAAGAGAGATATGCAAAATATGCAGAGTGGTGGGGTGTGAGGACCGGAATTGAGAACCGCTGACTTACAGGATGTTTTTATAGTACAATGACCTCTTACATGTCAAAAGATCAAGGGAATTTTGGTTTCTCAGTTCATGATCTCTTTAATGATGAAAAGATAATACGACAAAGATATCGTTTTTCTCAGCAGACATTCAAACTGTTTTATTGTGAATATGAGACTGAACGGAAAAATGAATACTGTATCAGATGCAGATAATCACAGTCGTTCAGTCCATCTCTCTCTCGTAATACTCTACATAATACAGTGAGCTTTTAAAACAGTAATACAATAAGTTTTCAACAAAAAAAAACTCAACATTCTTTCATTACTAGCTCTAAAGTGATGTTTTTAAATTAGTAACAAAGGCTTGGGTTCTGTTGGAACGTTTCACCCTTCTTTGTTTTTGGAATTAGCTAAAGTGTGAGAACATCTTACTTTGGTTTAATTCTCCCCCCCCCCATGGAAAATAAAAGTGAAAAAGTAAAAATGTCATACACCCTTTTTCCTGTTTTTTTTTCCCCTCTATATTGTTTGAAGACCTTCACTGTTCTAAGATTGCTTCACTAAGATTATTTCCTAGAAAATTTTGAAGCACCTGTGGCATCTCATACTCGACCGCTGAACTGTTTATACTTAACAAGAGTTTTTGATCAGAGAAAAAACCAATTCGGCTACAATCTTCAGTTTTTGTCAAGAAGAAAAATGGAAAAACCTTTCAAACATCATGTAGCATGAGCATGGCCTTGGTAAAACTGAATTCTGGGATCAAAGTGGGTGGGCTGGAAGTACCTCCAATTTTTTTTTAAAAAAAAAAGAAGTTTTCATTTCATTTGTGTGTGTTATAATGACAAGACATCTGGCATCTAGCATATTGCTATTTGTTTGTTATTCATGACGAAAAGTGACAGTGGCGATGGATGTTTACTTTTCCACAATCTGCTATCCATTCCAGTAAGACTACAAAAAATGCGAACAAACGTGTCTCAAATCCTAATATACATCCACTAATGTACAGTTGCAATTCATCAAAGCAATAAGTTAAACTGTATTAGAGTGGATTATATCCTGGATTCTCTAGTACTTCTCTTATCCTCTTATACCTTTTTTTCCATTTTACCTTACCTTTAGTATGTATCTGTTACAAAGCAAAAAGGCCATGCAAATGAAAATGAATCTCTCAAAAAATTATAGTTAATATAGCCACATTTGCTTAATACCTGCCTACTGACTGCTTTGGCCCACCCTCAAAAACAGCTGGGTGTGATTACAGAGTCTTTTGAGTGGAATCATACATAATTAGATTATTTTATTATGCTAAAATAATAGGTCTAATATTTGCAAATGACAGGTCAACTAGCTGCCACCACTTGGACAAACGCTTTGACAAAGCCATATATATTCAAAGTGTCTATTTACACGAAATAGCCTGCCTTGTTGGCAGATGCTGTTTACACTAACTCAACCCACCAACATGTGATTGGGGTAGTCAACACTACAAAAGACAACTGTCAAACATCAGCTCCAATGGCATGGGTGGCAATGCGTGTGCTAAAGTCTTTTTGAAGCAATCGACCCAAGTTTTTCTTTTCTTCCTTTTAAAATCTCATATCACATTGGAAAAGTATTTATTTTAAATTAAAATGAAGGAAATAATCAAAAAAGTTGAAAATAAAGTATTGGGTTGGGTCAGAGTAGGTGTAGCCAGGACTTTATTGTCACAATAAGGTGGCATCCATTTAATAATTTGAATCAAAATGATAATTTACACTCAAAACATTATTATTGTATACTCTTTTATAATGTACTACAATACTGAGGTGCAGATAATTGCCACTATTTGCAATAATAGTATAAATAGCAGAAATACTGCTATTGTAACATACTGAATCTACAGGAATCTACAGGAATTTGCATTTAGTGTACATAGTATCCATTACTATTTGCACTTAGTGTAAATAGCATCTGTCGCTAAGAGTTTTACTAGCATATTAGGATCGAATTGCTATTAAAGCATCTAATTGCTATTAAAGGGATAGTTCACTCAAAAATGAAAATCACTTTAACACTTAGCCTAAATAGCATCTATTGCTATTTGCACTTAGTGTAAATAGCTGCTGCCAAACATATTTTTGGACATAACTATGTAACCATTTTATATTTTTCCATAATGCCTGCCTATGGGTTGCTTTGGCCTGGCCTCAAAGAATAATTGGGTAGGTTATTATGTCAAGGAGACACTATTTTTCCACTGTGGGGGCAAAAAAACATTGTATGGACTTCCAATACTGACACTATTTACAGCTATTCATAAATTCTTGAGATAATGGTAAGGGGTGTACATTTCCAACATACGCTCTAAGCAGGTGAGCAATCACAGCCGACTAAGCCAGCTGACCGATCAGAGCAGACTGGACCTTTTATAAAAGGTGGGCTTTAAAGAGACAGAAAAATAAAGCAGAGCATTTCAGGGGAAAGTAAAAAGTGCCACAGCAATATACAGTATTCTGATTATTTTTTTAACATTAAAAATGTAATTGTATGCTAGTAGACACCAAAAATAAAATTATGATCTTGTAAATAAGCAGTATTGGTACTTTAAAGCAAAAGAGTCAACACTAGACCACTAGAAGTTAATACTGATAACCCACTGCTAATCTATTCATCTATCTACTACCCTGAGTAGAAAACCCTGCGACCAACAATGACAGATGTTACTCTGAAATGTATTTTTGTTGTAAGTTAACTTGAGTAGATCAACACCCTCAAATCCCTGTGTGTGCAATTAACATGCTACCGAATTTCTCACATACATCACATATTTATTAAAGCAGCAAAAGATCATGTAGAAATATTTGAGCATGGTCTGATTAATATTCATGAGCTCTGCCTTTCCCCTCATGAGGTCACAACCAGCACTTCTGTTCACACCACCCACAATCCACTCATCAAATCTCGTTCCGGTGCCACAATCCCCATCATTTTATAGAACAAAGTGACGTTCTGTATTTGTAATACAAAGTGAGTTTGATCCTTTGTATTGAAGCACAGTATGCAAAACAGACACTCTCATGTTCAGAAGAGTGAGCTAGAGCGCTGGAGCACATGGTAACCAACACGAGAAGAGGGATACTGAGCACGTAATGACAGCGCATCATCGCTCTTGCGCTGCAGTGGGTCTCTGAAGCAACCCCATGGCCCCTTATAGATTCAAATCATACCAGCGTGTGCCTTTCAGAAAACATCACCCTCTCCCGCCCGGCTCACAAAACAGCCACTGCCGGCAGGCATCAATCATCCACTTCAAATAGCTCTCGCTGTCAGATGCAGAAACCCATCCTGTCCAGCAGTAGCTCAGAGGCACTGTACCCACACGAGAGGTGATGGGACACATAAATTATTCCATGAGATGGCATTGTGAATACAAAAGGGATAAAGGCCATTCGAGAGCACGTGTCGACTAACAGCGGTGTTGCTGAGCTGTTGAACACCATGCTACAGACCACAAACAGGAAGTGAAAGGACGCACAGGGAAGGGGCATGGGAGAGGTGATATGATTTGACAGAAAGAAGGGGAGTGGGATTGTAAGATGACATAAAACGAAACCAGATTGTTGTGTACGTTTTTCTACTGGAGTGTTAAAACCTGAATTATAGATTGTTTTGATGGAAGGGTAAGTAATTGGATTAATATTATGTTTTAATTTTTTTTTTAAGTACAATGTTAATACACCACTCTTTCATGAAATGGATCTTCTTTTTATCTTTTGATTCAGATTTTTATTTTTTAGCATTGCAGACAACTTAGTAAAACATGCATGACATTACAGCTTATCCTGGACTGAGATGGAATGAAGATAATACAAATTTGTCAGGACTGAAAGCAGAATTGAAAGGATTGAAGTTCAAAATGTTTGGCAGCTTATCTTAATATCTCACGAGGCCTGTAAATTGCATATATAAATGTATAGTCAATATGTTGATCGTCAAAAATGTTTGTTTTTTTTTTCTGTCTATTTTATAACACATTATTTATTCAAATCTTTTTTAATTTACTTCAAATCTCAACTTTTTATATTTACTTGAGAAGCAAAATTATGCAAGGTATTAAGTGTTGTTGTCGTTTTTTTTTTTTTTTTTAATCTAAATTAATTGACTTTCAAATGGAAAAAAGATTTTCTTTCACAACTGTCAGACTTAATAGCTTATGTAGTTTTGCTTTTCAAATAAACTTTTTATTTTTTATGTATTTATTTAAAGGAAAAGTCCACTTCCAGAACAAAACTTTACAGATAATATACTCACCCCCTTGTCATCCAAGATGTTTATGTCTTTCTTTCTTCAGTCGTAAAGAAATTATGTTTTTTTGAGGAAAACATTTCAGGACTTTTCTCCATAGAATGCACTGATATGGTGCCCTGAGTTTGCACTTCCAAAATGCAGTTTAAATGCGGCTTCAAACGATCCCAAATGCGGTTGTAAACGATCTCAGCCAAGGAAGAAGGGTCTTATCTAGTGAAATGACCAGTTATTTTCATTAAAAAAAACAATTTAAATACTTTTTAATGTCAAACGCTCATCTTGTCTTGCTCTCCCTGAACTCTGTGTATTCTGGCTCAAGACAGTTAGGGTATGTCGAAAAACTCCAATCATATTTTCTCCCTCAACTTCAAAAATCATTTAAAAATCATCCTACATCGCTGCAGAAATACCAACCCAGCCAAAGTGAACATGCAAAGAAGATCAAACACCCTTAACAAAACGGTAAAACAGTGATATAGGACGATTTCGAAATTGAGGGAGAACATGAGATGGGAGTTTTTCGACATACACTAACTGTCATGAACCGAAAAAAACAACAAAAAAAACAGGCAGAGTAAGACAAGACAAGCGTTTGACATTAAAAAGTATTTAAATTGTATTATTTTTATGAAAATAACCAATCGTTTCACTGGATAAGATCCTTCTTCCTCGGCTGGGATCGTTTGAAGTTGCATTTAAACTGCATTTTGGAAGTTCAAACTCGGGGCACCATAGAACTCCAATACATGGAGAAAAATGCTGAAATGTTTTCCTCAAAAAACATAATTTCTTTACGACTGAAGAGAGAAAGACATGAACATCTTGGATGGCAAGGGGGTGAGTACGTTACCTGTAAATCTTTGTTTTGGAAGTGGACTTCTTTAAGAATGTTCAGATATTTTACTGAAAAACAAGACTATATATGGGTAGTTAACAAATAGTCAGTAAAAAATGCTTATTTTGAAAAGACAACTTTTCAAAAAGAAATGCATATATTTATGTTATGTGAAGTCTGATCTTTGAGAAAATAAAAAGAGTCCTTAACTTCATCAATTATTTTGTTTTAATTTATTCATTTATTTATTTGTTTATTTTATTTTATTTTTTACATTTTTACTGAACTGTACTATAAATTTGTCCTATGGTTTGACATAGCAAAAATTAAGAGAAAAAAAAACCCCTCTTAATAATATATAAATAGCATGAGAGAGATTGTTTTTCATTGTTAGACACTTATTTTCATATAGTGTTATTTATTTAATATGAAATTATGATTAGAAAATTTTTTCCCCATTACTTGTTGGACAATAAAAAAAAAAATTAAATCAAATAAAATAAAAAGATTTATAATATATATATATATATATATATATATATATATATATATATATATATATATATATATATATATATATATATATATATATATATAACAACAAGACAAACTTTGCTGGCATCTGTTCAAAACTGCTGAAAATTATACCATTTTAAGATGAGTGATATTTATATCTCAGCTGTTGCAATACTCGAGATATTTTGAGATAAAATCAAATCTGGTTCTTTTATTTGTGTCACCACAAAATGGTAAGAATGGACAGAAATGGTCGTTATTAAAGTATTTATGTGTAATTTTGAACATGTCAAAGGAAAAAGAAAGTTTAATTTTTGATACAAACAATATCAACATGTTTTTGTTTTGTGTTTGTTTTTTTTACAAAACAAAATAATTTCTCAACAAAATTCAGCAAAGCTAAATATAGTTGATATTTATGATACAGCTAAATATTATTGATAAACGATTGAAACTACATTCATTAAGATGTGAATGATTTTTTTTTTAACTATATCACTGCACTTTTTTTAAGGCATCCTTTTGATACTTTCTGCATCATTCTCTTAGGGTTTCCTCTCTTCTGGTGGATCCCTGTTAATTTAATTTTCTGTCTGTATTTCCGTGTCTTCTCTCTCTTCCACTAGTTTCTCCTTCTAAATTCTTTCTGTCTCAAAAACAAAGTATCACATTTTATACTTATTTTCATGACACTTTATAACAGTGTCATGTTTTCTGCAAAAACATCAGAAATTAGTTTAATTAATGCAATTATTGCATTTAAGAACACTGAAAATGATCAAAAAATAATAAAAAGGAGTTAAACAAATTTTATTTAATTATTTAAAATGCTATTTATGCTGTTGGTGTGACATCTCTGTCCTGTGGTGTGACATCACAGCCGTCACACCAGAGGACATTATCTGTCACACCACGGGACGTTTCAGCCTTTTGTGTCAATTAAAGTGCTATTCTAAGCTAACCTGTCATTAGCGGTCAGCAAGACACATTTGCAAAAATTTACATGATTATGTAGTTTAACATACAGTTTTTAATTAAAAAAAATATAATTTAGGGGTGTCACACCAAAGGACAACAAAATGTAATTTTCTCGAGAATTGGCCGATTTAAAATCAGGATATGGTGTCAAACCAAAGGACATGATTTTCACAGACAAAATCTATGAAGTTCCTATGCTTTAAGAAATATATGGATGAAAAATATTATTGACATTTACTAAAATTAAAAAAAACTTTCTTTTTCATTTATAAAAGTTGTAATTTATTGAACCATGCTTGAGAGGATAATTTTGAGATTTGGCTCCAAAAAAAAAAAAAAAAAAAAAAAAAAACAAATCGAATAACACTGTAGCTTTTATAATTACAGGTCCATGTAGGACAAAGAAATGTTTAACCATTTACTGAAATTTAAATAATGACAACATTACTTATATTCATTTTTATCTTGTGGGACAGTGAAAATGCTGTCACGTCAACAACCCATATGTATATATAATACTAAAAATACTCACAGCTACACTGACAGCTATTTAATTGTCTTTCCGATGAACCTTAACCTCGAACGAACTTCTGACAGCGTCAGACATTTTTGGGTCACAGTCACAGTGTGATTGCAGCTACGTCCGTCACAATGGGAGATCAGCCACTGACGTAGGTTTGTGTTTAAGTGAAAGAGGTAAATGTTTGGTAAATATGTTGTTGGCTTGTCTATGTGATGTGCAACATAAATTTCATGTTACGACTTAACATTTCCTTCACATTGCCATAGTCTCATGCTCACTCTGAAGAAGGAACAGATCCTTTTTTCAACCTGTCAATCCAGAATCCAGAATCCAGACACTCCAAGGAAAGCAATGCCACCATTAGCACAAGGGCTTTCTTGGGTTTGCGCAGTACCATTCCAGTTTAAAGTGTCAAAATAAGGCTGTCAGAATGCCCAGTCAATGCTGTCAGTCGTGACTTAGTCTTAGCTTGGAAAAAGTAAGATGTTGTATAGTCTGACATAAAAGCTTTTACCCAAGATCTCACTGGCATTGTATCACACAATCTTGACAAGCAACAATCAAAAATGACAGAAAAATCACTTGGCACAGCCATGTTTTGTATACCATTGTGTCTTTCCACTTAAGCTAGTTGGCAAAATGTTTCTGAACCCAGAAGTTTATATATGCACCATCCCTTAGCTTCTGAACATTGAGGTAATTGCTGCATCTAAAGCGACACATTTGCAGGTGGTAAGAGTGTCCTCTGGTGGTTGTGTCCCTTACTACATCTCCCTGCTGTCCATTGGTTGACTGGTACATTTCCACTGCATGAAGCCTCAGACTGCAGCAAGAACGGCCTGATAGTGAGCTCTGATGTTCAAAGTCTTGTCTCAGCTGCGGTGGAGAAGTCAGCGGCATGAAAGGGGTTTTCTTTTGAGGCTTGCACAGTAATGACAGGCTGGGTCAGAAAGTAAGCAAGAGCTGATATTTATACTGTATGAGAATGGCAGTAAGGGAAAACACAGTAAGACCAGCTGTAAAAATATTTGTCCAAAGGGACAGAAGACACAGAAAGTATTTTAGAGACACTAAGAATAATTTGTGCCATTTGTTGCACCAGTTGTTTTTACAAATGTGAAATTATTTAAATTGCGCATTTGCGTAAAAGCCCACAAAATCTGTGCGCTTTGAAGTCCGCAGTTCTTTAATAACTGTTTTTTTAATGAGGGGTCCCAGATAGCACATGTACGTCTGCAAGATCGTTACAGATCACTCGATCTGGAAAGCATCTGCTGTGTACAAACATCTGACAGACGTCTGTAAGATGTCAGTTTTACATACATTCTGAATCATAAACATCTTAAAGACATCTAAGCCTTAATCTGCAATTTGTCTATAGGACGTTTCCTATCAGATGTCAAATAGACGTCTATTAGATGTCTTTAAGATGTTTATGATTTAGAATGTATGTAATCAGATGTTTGTACACAATAGATGTTTTCCAGAAAACAGACATCTTGCAAACGTACATGTGCTATCTGGGTAAATTATTCATAACGGACAGCGCTATTTGCGCATCTCAGGTAATATTGTGCTATGCTATCTTTAAAAAAAAAGCATGCATTTTGGCAACACGTTCTCACTCCCAACTCATCACATATTGATGCTTCATCAGGACCCTTTGGCGTCACTTTTTGACACACAGGGTACCCCATTAGCATAATTTTTTGACATGTAGGGTCGTTCATTGCTTTAAATAAGAAAGCCTTGTTGTCATAATGCTGACGCAAAAGGCACTGGGAATTTTATCGTCATGATTAAATTATATGTCGGGTAATTATATTGCCATTATTGCATATAGGTTGGGGTGTGATTTTTCAATGTAAACAGTCACAAGTTTCATTTACATTTCATTATTTACACATTTACAAGAACGTAACCCAACCCCTCCCCCTCAACCTACCATTTGTTAATAAAACACAAGATATAACCGGCAGATACAGCTACAGTCATAATTTATTCAAAAAGTATTAATATTCCAAGTCTTTCGAGGCAAAACAATTAATTCCGTCCTCCGTAAAGCTCAGTCTGTTTGTGTGTAAATAAATTAAAAAAAGGCCGCCTGACAGAGGAAGCGTAACGTCAGCCTTGGTTGTGAAATGCCATTGGCTCTTGTGTGTCTCGTGACCAATTGCATCATGCTAATGCTCGGGAGTATCTTTTTGAATGAGATAAAACTTTTACTTTCTTCTTTGCATAAATATATTATATGGCTTCAGAAGACTCGGAATGCAACACGACTTGTTTGTAATGTTTTTATACTGCTTGTTTATGGTCAGTTTCTGCAATAAATACCTGTGACTGTACTTATATTTGCCTGTTATGTGTTTTATATTGTTCAGAAGTGGGTAAGTTTAGGGTAAGGGTGCTCCAATGAAAGTATAAATTTACATAAAATTATTAGTATTTTTACAAATGCATGCAAACCATTAAATTTGCAGGTAAACAACTGAAATCAATGGAGGACCCTGGACGTCCAAAAGCGACGGCAAAGGGTACCAAGGGTAAATATGTGATGAGCTGGGAGTGAGAACGTGTTGGTTTTGGGAGGTTTATACCTGTGAAACAACACTTGACATTCGTTCATCTCGACAGATGAACTCAAAAAGTCATCAAAACAAGCTAAAATGCCATTGCAGCTTTAGCAATTGCATATTTCAATTGCGTATCTCAGGTTTAGTGTAAGGTTCAATATTCAGCCCAAGATATTTGCAAGAACCAAATGTAAAACATTTACCACCATTTAATGAACATTTAGCTTCAAAACTACCATAATAAGAGCAAGAGGCATTATAATAATACAATTTGTAAAAATGTCGCCACCCGTCACAAGTATATTTTTTATTAAATCGGGTTGGAACTGCAGTATGCAAATTGTGCTCACCCCAAACGTTTTAAGGCGTTTTCGGGCACCAGTATCTGATTTGAATAATTCCGTTTGTGTTAAATCATCACCATAAGCGAGCACAATTAATTTCTAGCAAATTCCCTCCTTAATATTCAACATGTCACCAACTTTGCATAATTTCAGTAAAGCATGTGCATTAGTTCCAAGATCTGTGGTTCTAATATATTACAAACCTCCGAAGGTTCTCCCTATGGATATTGTCCCTGTGGTTTTGACTTAAATCAGATTCACTTGCTTTCACTGAGAGGTTTAATTTCTCCACCCCCTCAACCCACTATACTCTACATCTGCATAGCTAAGGGGTGGGTGCCTGTGTTTTATGGACTTTCTCTAATGACCACAGCACTAGCCAATAGCTAATTGATGAAACAATCCAACACTGCTCTGGCAAAGCGGTCCGGTCAGTTGTCACAGCTTCTGGCTATAGTCGTTGATGTATTGAGAGCTAAATTTATCCCAGCAGACCGCAGGGAGCCTGCTTGGGTTCCGGCCCCTCACTGGGGAGCCCACAGCAAAAGCACAGCTATGATGAAGAAGGTGATTAGAGCAAGAAAGAGTGTGGTTAATACTGCATGAGGATGAGTTAGAGAGAGACATCGAGAGAGGAGGGGGTATGCCTCCATTAAATTAGTTTTAAATTGTCTCTTTACTTCTCCTCCTTTACCCAGCCCACATCAGAGGAAGGAGGACAAAAGAAACTCCTTCTCTGGCCAAAGCCCTGTTAAGCCGACATGCTCCTGACTGAGATTATGCAACCGTTACATCCTGAGGTAAATCTCAGGTACTAATGTACTAAAGATACAGTGTTTACATCAAGTTCTGAATTTAGATTCCAGAGTCAAAGTATTTTGAGTGATGTATAAATAAACCATGATGTTGATGTATTTTATTTTTAGAGGTATTTGCCCAGGTAAGTGTCTCTGTTGCTACATTTTAAGGGATTTAAACTTAGGCATGGTACTTGCTTGCACAGTTTGTACTACAGAAATAAATAAAACAGTACAATATAGGTAGTTTTTTGTGAGTAAGAGACCTCTTGCATCAGAGAAAGTCAGTTTTGGCCATTTTTGAATGTGTACATGCAAACTAAAAAGCTTTTAAGAAAGAAACTGAACTGTATTCAGCATTTTTGTTAGCTGCAGGATGAACATTTTTTTTTTTTTCTGAAAAGTCAAATAGCTGCACCTTTAAATGAATACTTTGTAGAATCAATTAAGTTTATAATGGCATTTGCAAATGTTTGTTAATTTGGAGTTCCAAAAGATGTGTGTTGACTTAATACAATGTTGCTAAAACCATTTAGTGATTGTTTGTCTGCATGGTCCAATTACAGAGGCATTAAAAGGTCTATCAATATGGGGAGTTTCCCAAGGGCATGGAAGACTGTTACAATAACACCTACTTTTAAAGCCTAAGATCTTTCAGGGCTGTGTAATTATAAATCCATTAGTATACTACCTGTCAGTGGTATGTGTCAAAACATCTTACCACTCATCTTAACAACAATCCTTTTAGATTACATCCCAAGCCATTTGACTTTAGAACCAAGCGTTTGAGAGAAACAGAAACTGTTTTCTTTTTGACAAATGTTAAATCTAAAATAGACAGGGGGGCATAATTATTAAACCTAATAAAAACCTTTGATACTGTTGACCATGGTGTTCTTATTACAAAGCTGTCAACATCACTCCCAGAACAATTTAGTTTCAGAACCATATCTGGACAATTTGAAGAATGGAAAGGTAAATGTGGTGTACCCCAGGGTTCTGTTTTGGGGCCTCTCTTATTTATGCAGTATATCTGCTGTAGATTCTGAACCCTAAACTTTGAAGTCTGATTCACATATTTGTTTACATGCAGAACCAGAGAAAATCACAGTGATAATGTCACTGGAGCTACTGTGAGTAGAACTGTCATTTTTTTTATTTAATGACATATCTGACACATTTGTCAAAAGAGGTTTTTAGCAAACATTTAGTAAATATTTTGGGTCTAAATCAACCCTTCCAATCCAGTTGAAATTTAATTCAGATTAAGCTTAATCTTATTGACTTTTCACTCTGATTGAGCCATCAATTCAATTAACAGATTTTTTTGATTGCATGAAAAGTAAAAGCTATTCACTCTGCTAAAAAAATCTAAACATACTGATCTCGGGCTATTTAACCAAATTTACAAATTTTCTTGTCTTGCATAGTCTGGTTCCCCTCTTATAGCATTCATTAAGCAGCTGACAAGCAGTAGGTTTATTAGATCCACTGCTAGCCATATGTGAAATATGCTGCATATTCACAGAAGAGACTGTAAAAGTCACACAGTACCATTAATTTATTATCACTGTAAAGAAAATAATCAACAGTGATCATGCTCCTTGATTTCCATTAATTTCACATTAATTTCTTGGATTGTCATTAAAGTGGCACATTTTAAGTTCATTAATGTGCAATGTTCCTATAAAGCTAAGGTAAATAAATTATTTATACATTTTCAAACATGACTATTTTGTTTGGATAGTATTATTATTAGTCACCTTCTATTCAGACTATACGATTATAACAGATCTTCACTAAACCCATTGGGTGTCATCATGATTGCATTCCCTCCTCACATTCACCCTATGTTTTAAAAGCTCAGTGAAAACACAATGACTTTAAAAGAGGCAAAAAGAGATGCTGTCTGTCTCTGAAACGTTATCTTCTGGTGTCGCCAACTCCTTTCCCTCCTGTAAGAAAGTGTCCCTGATGGACAGTATCTGCGATGTTATTGATTAGTACAGACAATACTTTCCAATCGGATCCTGAGCTGGAATAAAAAAGAGAGGATAGAAAACACGTTTACTGAAATACTCTTACAGTGGAGGTCTGGCCATTTTTCAAACCAGAATAAATAAAAACATTGAAAACAAACTCCTGTGTGATAGAATCTTATAAACCTTGTTTGTGAACAACATCCAGCTGATGTAAATATTCTAAATTTAGTAACATAACACAATGACATACATGGAATGATAACAGAAGTAAAACAACTGAAGGTGGGGGGAAACTCACATTATGAAATATATGTTTTTCCCCAATGCATGTTGGCCACAATTATTGGCACCCCTGCAAATTCTTATGAGTAAAATATCTCTGAAGTATATTCCCGTTCAGATTTACATTTTTTAGCACACCACGGTGACTAGGAGCATGAAATTGTCCAGCCATGACTACCTGTTCCACAGGATTATAAATATGAGGAACACAAAGACAAAATTCTCTTAAAGGGGTGCTATTATGCTTTTGCACTTTTTTAATTTTATTCAGTATGTGGTGTGTATCTTTGGGCATAAAAAAGATCTACAAAGTTACAAATCTCAAAGTCCACTCCAAAGATAGACATTTCGTTTTTAAAAAATCTCTTCTCAGGAACTACAACAAAATGGCTCCTTTGGACTACAGTGTTTGTTTTTTCCGCATGCAATGATGTCACAACACGGTCCATTAGAATATCATTAAATTAAATCCTGCCTACGCAAATTCGAATTGTAGGGGGGTGGATAGGGACGAGGTGGGTGATTAGCCTAACTTTAGCGATGCAGCGCAGAAACACATGCCGAAGCCACGATCTCTACTCCGGTTGCCACGTCAGAGCCGTAACGCGCCGCAGACGTGTGCAGTGTGTGGTAAGAGATTTATTCATCATACAGTGTAGATAGCTTCACTTATAACGCAAGTGTTTTTAAAAATAAACTTGCACTAGAATAGGCTAGGCTAATCAGTGATGGTGTTCTTTGATAATGTTAGGCTGCTTTTAGCCTTATGCTGGAGCTGGTTTCGGGCAATGAAACTAAGTATGTAAATAATGAAATAAATTAGCATGATAATATCAAGTATCGGCGATCTCGCAGGCTGACAATAGGACCCAACACTACTGTAGCGTATTATTTACTTATCCTCCATGCATGCCTCTTCATCAGTCCAAAACAAGTCCAATAATGTGCATCCATCCATAATAAATAGTGCCTCACATGGCTCCGGGGGGGGTCAATAAAGGTCTCCTGTAGTGAATCGATGCGTTTTTGTAAGAAAAATATCCATATTTAAAATGTAAGAATCACTTCAATCTAGCTTGCACTAACAGTTGTACACGTAACTTGCTGCAGGACAAGGGGCGTGGCAGTACTGAAACACATCTAAGCTGTTCACCAATCACAACGCAGTGGGAGAGCTATCCAACACATTTCAACACAACACATTTCGTTTTTCATAAGGCGGGCCTTCATTAAACCCAGAACTATTTGAGCCATTTCTGCGAGGCTGGGAGAAATGTATTGTAATAACGTAAACTATGTTAAAAATGCGTTTTTTGAAACACCAAGCATGAAAGCATGTTCTAGTACACCCCCAAAACAAAATCAAGACTTTGTAAAAGAGCATAATAGGACCTCTTTAATCATCCATCACAAGGAGTAAAACCAAAGAATATACTGTAGTTCTGATGTGTAGAACAAGACTCTTGAGTTTCCAAAAATAGAAAGTGGCTGGAAGAAAAAAGCTAAAGCATTGAAAATTCCAATTTCCACCATCAGGGCAATAATTAAGAGGTTCCAATCAACTATCATCGATCAACAATCCAATCAACAATTAATTACAAATCTGCCTGGAAGAGGACATGTGTCTATATCGTCCAAATGCACGGTAAGGAGGAGAGTATGAGTGGAGAAGAAGACTCTCCAAGGATCACAGATGGAGAATTGCAGAAATTAGTTGAGTCTTGGGGTCAGAAAGAAAAAAAATTCAAACAGCCTACATCACCAAATTTTGTTCAGGAGTTTCAAGAAACTCCAGCATATTTAGTTGTCAGACACAACTGGAACTTCAAATGGCACCAGTTTCTACGGTCAGATGAAGCTTAAAAAAAATAAAATAAAGAGCTTTTTGGCAGCAAACCCACCAGATGAGTTTATTACAAACAGTTGTACACTCAGCTGTCAGCTGTAAATATACAGCTGGATCTTTAATGTTGTGGGCCTGTTTTTCTGCCATAGTTCCTGGACATCTTTTTCGGATACAGGGCAGCATGAATTCTATCAAATACCAACAGATAAAATATTTAAACATGACTGCCGCTGTTAGAAATTTTATAATGGGCCGTGGTCGGTCTTCCATCAGGACAATGATCCAAAACAAATTTCAAAATCAATATAAAAATGGGTCACTGAGAACAAAATGAAACTTCTGCCAGTTCTCTGACCTGAACCCTACAGAAAATGGGGTTGGGTGAACTGAAAAGAAGAAGCACCAACATGGAGCTGTAAATCTAAAGGATCTGGAAAGATTCTAGATGGAGGAATGGTATCTGATCTCTTGTCAGGTGTTCTCCAAACTCTTCAGGCAATATAGGAGAAAACTCAGAGCTGTTGTCTTGGGAAAAGGATGTTTCGACAATTGGGTGCCAATAATTATGGCCAACATGAACTAGACAAAGCATTTATTTTGCAATGAAATTTTCTCCCCATTTTCAGTTGTTTTACTTCAATGATAGGTTAGAATTTTGTGATTCTTCTTAATGAAAGATCAAAAGGATGAATAAAGCAGATTTATTATTACCATTTACCAAGGATTCCAATATTAGTGGAGGGCACTGTAGATATATATATATATATATATATATATATATATATATATATATATTACAACCTGAAAGACAGAGACTAATTGGAAAAACATGTCATGGCGACATTTCTGCAAAATGATATTGCATCTTGCAAATTTCGTAGTGCTTTAAATGGTACTTTAACTGGTGCTTCACTGGACGTTTCAGCAAGTTCAATTTCCTCAGAAATAGATACATGCGAATGTGACAACATTTTATTACGTTGGTACGTTGGCTTATGGCAGCAGCTCAGAAATTAAATGTCTGGTGAGTGCCACTAAAAGGGTAATGCTCCTTTGAAAATAACATACAACCAACACAAAACTCTGCTCTACAACAAAACAAACCAAACATGCCACAACACGTTTCACAGGACTTGTTTGTGGTAATTGACAGCATTTAGAAAACAAGTTCTGCTAAAAACATTTATGTAGCATGGTTAAAATGTAAGTGCCAATAGTCATATTCTCTGGTAGACAATATATTTACTTTTTTTAACAACAAGTACAGATTCAGATTTAGATATCCATCCTACTATCCAACTGATAACAGAAGATAAATTAGTTACACCTTACACTAGTACAGCTGTATCAAAAAGTACATCTGTTATAACATCTGTACCTCCTCAGAAGAGGCATAAGATTGAATATCAGTCTGACGTGTCTCAGGTCTGCTCATATGTTTGAAATGTTATGATAAAATAAAAGTTAAGTAAAAAGTGATTCATTTTTTCAAGTCCTCAGAACTTGCATATGACATGCCTGACTTTAGTTCATGTATAAAGTTCACATTTGTACTATATTCCTTTATATAAATGAAGAGTTTCTTTGTAGTGATGGCTGATTTAGAATCTTATTCATGTTGGACACTTAATTGGTCTGTTTTCTCATGTTAGACACTTTACAAACTGTTAGAGAGGTACCGTCTGTAATTACTGTACAATTATAGAGAGGTCGTGTAATTCTGTAGTAATTACGCACTTCTTAAAACTATTACAACTTCTAAATAGTTTGCAGAGGAAATCAGTGAATGCTGTATTTTTTATACTAAAGCATCAGATGTATTCAGACTATTATTAAGTGCTAAATGTCATGTCAATTTCGTATGGAAAAAGTCTTTTATTAAGGAAAATGTTACTATGTGGTTGCTAAATAACCTGGGAATTGCTGTTGAGGGAGTATTTCAGACAGAAACAATATGCAGTTAACAGGAAAAACATCAGGGAAGCTGTCTGTCATTCCATTGTGGGCTGAGGTGACTTCTTCTGCGTATATTGCGTAATTATATGTGACATATCTTGAAAACTATAGCTGAACTTTCAACTCCAGCAACAATCAGAGTTGTAATTACAGTTTCAAAAGGCATAGCTGGGGGAGGATGTAAGATGTGTGGCTTTTTAAAATACATAAGGGCAATACAAATCATACAGTGAGAATCTTGAAAATATCACCTTCAACCACAATACCTCTGATGGGATAGAACTTGCATGACAACATCAGTGTGTCAAAGAATAAAAGATGAAGCATGAACGGAGGATTGTGCATGTCCTCTTCAAACCTGATCCATCTGCTGAATTGTTAACCTTTATGGGGGAAAATCAGATACAAAGCTGATTGTTAAATTTTAATCTTTCTTTATGGTTCAAAACAGGTCAAAACGCAACCGAATGGATCTGATGAGATTTTCTTTCCGTGCAGAGTCTGAAATCCTTATTTGTTCAGCAAAACATTGTCAAATATTCAAACTGCAAGGTGGACTGAAACTAACAACGCATTCAAACCACAGAGCCCATCAAATTTTCATTCAAACCACATTTAAAATGGCAAACAAATACAGACACAAAACACTTAGTGCTTATTGACATTAAGCTCAATCAGTGTTGAGAATTTGTTATTCTTAATGAAAATACGTGAAATTATTTATATAAATGCAGAATAAATCATACCCACAAACAACAAGAGTGTGTGTAATTCTCACTTATTATATGACAAAATATATTACTCATACCCAATTTGATTACAGGCATCTGAAGGAATATATAAACATTCAGTATAAATTGTTCTGCCATGTTTTGTTTAGTTTTTGTTAATATCCACCTTGTATAAAATAATGTAGGCAGCTGTCCACAATATTGGAACTTAAATTTGGCAGGGATTGCCTGATACTGACTAACCAGATTACAGAGCAAACCAACAAGAGTCATAATTAATTCAAAAGCAGGTCAATTCAGTTGTTGACAATCACTGTCATAGTGCAGAATTAATCATCTCTAAAAGAGAGTCAAAAGTCAAGCATACAAAAAGCAGCACTCAAATTTTCAGGGGAGCTGAAATTACTAGCTTCTTGTTTGCTGCTATTGTTGTTTTATATAATTTAATCTTATATTATATTAATAATGCAGAGATTAATTGTTTGTTTGTTCGTAAAATATTTTAGTAAAAGTTCAGTATCCGGTTGATTGTATCAGTATCATTTGTGAGTATCATTTTATTTTTTTTAATGTGCTTGCAGATAATATAGTGATAATTAAATGTCAACCTGGACCACAAAACCAGTCATAAGGGTCAGGCTTTTTTTAATTAATATATGGTTTGTTAGGATAGGACAACATTTTACTGAGATACAACTATTTGAAAATCTGGAATCTGAGGGTGCAAAAAATCTAAATATTGAGAAAATCGCCTTTAAAGTTGTCCAAATGAAGTAATGCATATTACTAATCAAAAATTACGTTTTGATATATTTACGATAGGGAATTTACAAAATATCTTCATGGAACATGATCCTAAAACTTTTTGGCATAACAGAAAAATAGATCATTTTGACCCATGCAATGTATTTTTGGCTATTGCTACAAATATACCCGTGGTACTTATGACTGGTTTTGTGGTCCAGGGTCACAAATATAAAAGGCCACTTATAGAAAGTACAGTTCCATTACTGTTTATTAACATGCTTAATTTAAAAGTGCAAAGTGCACCTTGTAACAATGTTGAATTAACTTTAACTTTGTATATTTTAAATTATGTTTTAAATCATTTTATGTGTTATTTTAGTGTTATTTGATTTTGCATTTAAAGTTATATAATTTTAAATGTACTCTAATAAATGTGTAATTATAAATATATTTAAATGCATTACACAAATTTCAAAAGAAACTGAATTAACATCATAAATGCTTGTCATTAAAATTTAGCAGTACACTTCAAACATATTTCAAAGACAACAGTTAGTAATTTATGTAATTTATAAAATTACTGAAGTCCTGGGTCAAAAAGCACTCACCCCTTTGTCATCCAACATGTTCATGTCTGTCTTTCTTCAGTCGATAAGAAATTATGTTTCTTGAGGAAAACATTTCAGGAATCATCTACATATAGTGGACTTTAAGGATGCCCCCAAGTTTGAACTTCGAAAATGCAGTTTAAATGCAGCTTCAAATAGCTCTAAGCGATCCCAGCTAAGGAAGAAGGGTCCTAACAAAACGGTCTGTCATTTTCGAAACAAATTGACAGTTTATATACTTTTTAACCTCAAATGTTTGTCTTATCTTGTCTCTGCGATGCGCATGCGTAGTCTTGTGTAATCCGGGTCAATACAGTCCCATCTTTTTTTCTTCTTCAACTTCAAAATTGTCCTACTTGGCTGTTTTACCTTTTTTTTTTGTGTTTGTTTGATCTTCTTTGCACGTTCATGTTATAAACACAGTCGGGGTTTATAACATGACACTACTGCAGCGATGTATGACAATTTTGAAGTTGGGGAAGAAAACGAGATGAAAGTTTTTTGTCATACCCTAACTGTATTGACCTGGGGAAAAAAAATGAGTTCACGCAGACATAGACAAGACAAGCATTTGAGATTAAAAAGTATATAAATTGTCAGTTTGTTTAGAAAATGACCAATCGTTTCGCTAGATAGGACCCTTCTTCTTCGGCTGGGATCGTTTAGAACCATTTGAAGCAGCATTTAGGAAGTTCAAACTTGGAGGCACCATTGAAGTCCACTATATGGAGATGATTTCTGAAATGTTTTTCTCAAGAAGCATAATTTCTTACTGACTAAAGAAAGAAAGACATGAACATCTTGGAAGACAAGGCGGAGAGTGAATTATCTGTAAATATTTGTTCTGGAAGTGAACTACTCCTTTAATAATAGGTGCAATTTAATCATTAACAACATGCAATTAAGTGACCAAACATTACATTCAATTCACACTTCAGTGTATTCTTTTAAAGTATATTATTTCCATGATAAGTTCTCTTTTTAAAAGTATGCTAATGTGAGTTGTTCGCAAGGGGTGTCAATGCAAGCAGCACAAAGGAACAAAACATCAAGTAGTGATGACGCAGGGGTGTCGCTAGTAAGGGGGAAAGGTGGAACTGAGCACAGGGAGCCTAGAGCTATGACTGCATTAGTCATTGAGCCATAGAGTTATAATTAATTCAGAAGCAGGTAAATTGAGTTGTTGACAATCGCTGTCGTAGTGCGGAACCAATCATCTCTACAAGAGAGACTCGAAATTCAAATCCTGGCATGTAAGACAGTACTGGTTTCTACAGGGGACCTGAGATGCATATTCATGTCACTGTTTAATTATGTATGCATATGCTAATGCAGGTCTCTTTGGGTCCACTCAGTCTTATTTAGGCGATAGAACACTGACCGAATATGAGCTCTTTCTCTTGACTCTCAACAGTAATGAACCGGTAGTAAATCATTGTCTGGTACACAGAGCCAAGACAGTGTCAGGAGTATGTAAGGGATGTTCTCTTTCATTTTTGTTGGTGTTCAAGGCAGACAACATTTGATGGTATTTTTTAATGAAGCAACTGCAGTCTAAACTGACAAAGCTTACAGGAAGCCTTCCATTTAACTTATAAATGATCAAAGCCTCATTTATTAATTCAAGAAAAAGGTGTACCCCAGGGCTCAATACTGGGTCCATTTTTTTTTTCTTTCTATTTTTATTAATAATCTTCCATTTATTATTTTATTTATTTTTCAAATACACTTTATTATTTACAAAATCGGCTCTATTTTAATCACTTTTTACTTAAAAAAGTAAAATCTCATACTCTAGTCTAAACATATGCTTAAATTAAAATCTGAAAATCTAAATATAGTGTGTAATGAGAGTACAAACTTGTATAGAGTACATCAAATAAAATGTTTAGGTTTATTATTTGATTTCAAACATAAATCCAAACCTCATATTGATTATATCTTCCTTAAAATTAAGTTTGGAACCAGTGTGTCATACCAATTTAAAATCTGTTTTACATTTAATTTCAGTAATACAACTTATATAAATGTTTTGGACGTTGTTTATAATGCATCCACTAACCTTCAGCTTCCTACTACTTGGCTTATAATCTTTGCAGATTTGTAATTGGATGTCCATTTGAACCCATTTTTGTGTTATGTATAATTTACTCAAATGGTTTTTACCCCAATATTAGAAAGTATTTTCTGTGGTTGCAATTAATTTTCAAATGTGTGATTTTTAATTTCGGAGTGTCTATTTACCCGCATTGTTGGCAGAGGCTATTTACACTAACTCCACCCACCAATGTGTGATAGGGCTAGTCAACATTAAAAAATAGAAATCAATCACTAGCTCCAGTGGTGTAGATGGTAAAACGTGTTGTAGTCTTTTTGACGCCATCGACACGGGTTCGAATCCGCTTTTTGGATAACTTTTTTTTTTCTTCAAATCTCATATCACATCAGAAAAACATTTATTTTTAATAAAAATGAAGAAAATAATCAAAAAGTTGAAAAAGTATCAGTTAGGGTAGGTGTAGGGAGGGCTTTTGTCCTAAAAAGGTGGCATCCATGTAATAATTTGAATAAAAATTATAATTTACACTCAATACGTTATTATTGCATACTGTTTTATAATGTATTAAAAAACTGAGATGCAGATAATTGCCACTATTTGCAACAATTAGTATAAATAACATCTATTGCTATTTGCACTTAGTGTAAATAGCCGCTGCCTTTTAAATATCCCTTTAATCTTTAAAAGTATTGCTGGTACCATATTCCTCAACATATCAATTATGACAGACAAGTACTTTTGCCCCTCTGTTCCTACAGAGAAAGCAACTGGGAAGAAAACATTTAGGTATAGGGCTTCTGTAAATTGAAATAATTTACAGTGCACAAACTGGAGAAAAGTATTTCAGTGGATGGAGCAACAGTAATTTCCCCTCCTGTCAAAGTGTTCTACAGTCTTTCCAGATTTTCCATCTCCATTCCAGCATTCTCCATTCTCTCACTTCCTGTGTAAATTATGTACTAAACTGCATTTGCTTTTTAAATGGGAGAAATTTGAATAGTGTTCCAAGAAAATTATGCACGTAATTTGGAATTTTGAAATCAAGAAAAATGAACAATTACATAGTGTCCAGATGGCTGTGTTAATTGTTTTGAGAGCGTTCATTTGGAAAAATAATTTCAGCAAAATTGAGATTGGGATGTTTTAGCTGTTAGCAATATCGGGCATTTGCCTGAAGCGAGCAGATGTTATGTGCTGAGTGTGATGGAATCTTTTTAGAATGTATGATGTTGCATTTGATGTACAGGAATTGTGTTGAGGGATGTCTGTACCCACATGCTTAAGACTTAAAGGTTTTTACATATTGGTTACATGCATTTCTCAATACACATGATGAATACTCTTAAGATTTGTGCAGCAGCTTTGGTTTGGTTTTTGTAGGTATGTTTGATTACGGATGGAGCTAAACTCTGCAGGACGGTGGCTCTCCAGGACCAGAGCTGCTCATCCCTTATTATGTCATGCAAACTTGGCTGTCAGGGGAAGAGGAATTGAGTAATTGAGATGAAGACTAAGAGCTGTAGTCTGAAATAAAATCAGGGCCATAACTATAATCGACCATGTCATAAATCGAGGCCTCAATTGTGGTGTCAATTGGGTTTTCATCAAACCAGCAGGAATATTCAGTCTACAAGTGCAGACTGCATTTTGGCATTTTGTATTTGCATAAGCAAGACTACATAAAGGGGAAAAGGGAAGTTCCCATCACCAATACATCCAGGTAAGATTTTGAACAAAGAATTGCACAAAGCATAAGCTCGAAACTGTTTTGTAGGCTACTTTCAAAATGAGACAAGATGAAGGAATGTGTTTGGGAGCAAACCTGGATGTACAAGTAGAAAAAGAGTAACCACATCCAACCTGCACGGACCACATAATACAATACAAATGCATCTCTATTATTTAATCCAAATTAATAAACAAATGTTCTAATCCACTTGTCTCCTCCTGACTTTTGGGGCTTCATCAGGCAAAACCCCAGTGCCAAATAAAGCTATATAAAGCAGATAAGGACATCATCAATCTGCTCACAGGAGGTCAAATTGATTTTTTGCTTTGTGGAATAATCTGTAATGAAAGCCTTTGCAGGAATCTTATGGGATATAGGCTCTAAAAGCTATCCCAATGTGCATACTATCCATCCTAAATAGAATGCGGGATTAGAATAAGTATTTCCCAAAGCACAGTATGTTGAAAACAGTAACAAAATCCCTGGATGGTCCACTATTTGGGGTAAATTTTGGAAATGCAGATCTATGGATGTAGAGATGCTTTGAAATGAGTTCTTCTGACCATTTACAACTCTGTCCAGGTTTTGCTGTATATGTATATGTATATCTGTTAATTGTTGGTTTTTAAGCATTTTTGTGTATTTGAACCCTTGATGATTATGCGATCCATCTTTTCACACTGAGGACAACTGACTCATATGCAATTATTGACTATTATTATGACTAAAGAAAAAACAAACAACCAAACAAACAAAAAAAAAAAAAAAAAACACACAACATTCAATAAAGTAACAACAGAGTATTAAGGATCAACTGTATGTAAACTTTTGAACAGGGCCAATTTTATAAATTCAACTATCATTTTCTCTTGTGGACTATGTAAATGTATTTTATGTGAAATATCTTATTCAGGTCAGTACTAAATAAAAAATAACATGCATCTATGATCCCTCTTATTTTGGTAAAATAACATTTTGCAGATTCTGCAAGGTGTATGTAAACTTTTGACTTCAACTACAACTTCAACTAGTTATGTATGTACAGAATAGAATAGAATGTAACTTTTATTTACATAATAGAAAAAAAAACAAAACAAAAAAAACAAAAAAAAAAAACATGGTTTCTTATGTAAAAATAAATTCTGTGACATGGTGGACTGGCTATTTGTCCAAGGTATTCCCATATTTTGGTCCAAGATTCTGTGTTAGGCTCCATTATTTCTGTGACCCTGTAGGAAAGGCGGTTTGGAGAATGGATGTATCACCTGCTCCTATTCACATTACACTGAAATGCGGAAATAAGCTGTCTCTTTGAAGGTGCAAGATTTTCAGTTGGTTAGCTGGTATAGGTGCTATGCTTCTATTAAACATTGTTTTGCAAGTGGATTAATACAGCATTTACAACATCAATATCAGCATATGAACACCTAGCAGCAGTGGATGTCCCAGGCCATCCCAGCAGTGGCACCATCTTAATGTGTGCAGTAACATTTACTGACGGTGGGCAGTTACATAAACCTGTAACTGGGCCATACAGTACAGAGAGGCTCATTTCATTCCTGGGTGACCTCGATGGGAGTCCAGGTGAGAAGAAAAATGCCAACATTTGTGATTATATGAGACAATGTGGCATTTAAACACTCCCATGCAGCCAAAGAACTCTTCACAGTCCATCTTAGAACAATAGCTTTACCTCCCACTATATCCTCCTGTGGAGGAGCTTTGGTTCTCATGGATGTGACAAGTCTATGACCATCATCCATATAACCAGAAGGTTCTCTTGGATGTGATAAATGCTACTTGCTTGAAAAAAAATGTAATGTGTATTTCCTGAGAATACATTTGAAATGCAGAGGACTGCTATGACAAAATTTGCAGCCAAAGGTTTGGTTTTCCATATTTTAATTTACACCTTTTTTAGGTGTGTGCTGAAATGACGTCTTGGCCTACTCAATAAAAAAAAAAAAAAAAGCATATTAAAATTCTGATATTGTAATATGCAAGATATCCAGGATGCACTGTATTAAAAAAATTGAGCACAGGAGGTTACTGAGAAAAACAGACCTTGTATAAACTGAGAACCCTTGTACCTTCTGCCCCTCTCCACAATGGCAGCATGAAAACCGAGGGGAAGGTGCTGACTTACTCTGAATATTTCTTAATTGTCTGAGGGAGTACAATGTTTGGTGTGTGGTCTGTGATATGGGCTGCAGATACGGGTGCCGAGGGATTTGAACGAGTCTGTAATGCTAATTTGTTGCCCGTGGAGAAATAAATTGGGACTATAGTGTCTTGTTATGTTCTTTTCTCGAATGTCTTCCACACCATCCTGCTTTTCGGCAGATCCTTGCGGGCAAATGACCTTTCCTGAATCGCAGGCTGCCATCAGATGCCAGGCAGAATGTGAAGCCAGATGTGTCCGGTAATGGACAAGAAAGCCTGCAAAAACACAAGCACAAAGACTTGCATGTGAAACTTCATGTTTGTTATTCATGAATCAGCTGCAGTCCAACGTGACCAAGTTCCAGAAATCTTTCCTTGGTGAAAAAAAGTACACTTTAGCATACTTTTAATCATCTACACTCACTTTAGAAAGGATTTAAGTGCACATTGAATGTAATGTTTTCCTTATTGCATTTTATTTACAATACACTCAAAAGTTTGGGATCAGCAAGATTTTTTTTTATGTTTTTAAAGAGAAGTTCCTTATGTTCATCAAGGCTGAGTTTATTTGCTCAAAAATACATGAAAAAAAAAAAAAACAGTAATATTGTGAAAAAAATTATTACAATTTAAAATAATGATTTTCTTCTTTTAAAATAACATTTATTTCTGTAATGCAAAGCTGAATTTTCATCAGCAATTACTCCAGTCTTCAGTGTCACATAACCTTTCAGAAATCATTCTAAAATGTTGATTTAATATCAGTGTTGGAAACAGTAGTGCTGCTTCATATTTCAAAAAGAAATCTTTCGCAACAACATATGCATATAAGTTTGCTGTTATTCCATTTATTTATATATATATATATATATATATACATACAATCATGGCCAAAAATATCAGCAATTCTGTCAGAAAATGCAACACTTCTCTCAGAAAATTGTTCCAATTGCAAATGTTTTGGTATTCACGTGCTTATTCTTTTTGTTTGCACTGCAACAACACAAAAAAAAAAAAACAGAAGAAAAGTCAAACTTTACAAATTTTAAAATTTTACACAGAACTCAAAAATAGTCTGGACAAAATTATTGGCACCTTGTCAAAATTGTAAGAAATAATTGCTTTTCAAGCATGTGATGCTCCTGTAATTTGTATTTAGACATCAGTGGCAAATAACAGGTGTGGGCAACATAGTAATCACACTTGCAACCAGTTACAATGGAGAAAAGTTTACTCAACCTTTGTGTTGTGCGTCACACTGAGCACGGCTACCTCAAAGGCTACAAGTCCATCTCCAGAGATCTTAACGTGCCTGTGTCCACTGTGCGAATATCATCAAGAGGTTTACAGGCCATGGCACTGTAGCTAACCTCCCTGGACGTGGACGGAAGAGCAAAATGAATGAAAAATTACAAAAAAAGATTGTTCGAATGGTGGATAAAGAACCCCGCTTAACTTCCAAACAAATTGAAGCTGATCTGCAGACACAGGGTACAACAGTGTCACTGTCGCACTATCCGTCGCCATCTGAATGAAAAGGGATGCTATGGTAAGAGACCCAGGAGAAAACCACTGCTGACACAAAGGCATAAAAAAGCAAGACTGGAGTTTGACAAAACCACGTACTGTGGACAGATAAGACACAAGTAGAGCTTTTTGGTAAAGGGCATCATGGCACTGTTTACAGAAAAAGAAATGAGGCCTTCAAAGAAAAGAACACAGTCCGTACAGTCAAACATCGTGGAGGTTCAAAGATGTTTTGGGGTTGCTTTGCTGCTTCTGGCACTGGATGGCTTGACTGTGTGAACAGCATCATTAAATCTGATGATTACCAAATAATTTTGGGGCGCAACATAGTGGCCAGTTTTAGAAAGCTGCGTCTCCACCAGAGGTCATGGGTCCTCCAGCAGGACAATGACCCGAAACACACTTCAAAAACACTCAGAAATGGTTACAAACAAAGTGCTGGAGAGTTCTGAAATGGCCAGCAATGAGTCCAGATCCGAATCCCATAGAACACCTGTTGAGAGATCTTAAAACAGCAGTTGGGAGAAGGCATCCTTCAAATCTGAATGACCTGGAACAGTTTGCAAAAGAAGAGTGGTCCAAAATTCCAGTAGAGAGGTGTAAGAAATTCATTCATGGTTACAGGAAACAACTGATTTCAGTTATTTTGTCCAAAGGGGGTGCTTCTAAATGTTAAGTTAAGGGTGGCAATAATTTTGTCCAGTGCATTTTTTGGGTTCTGTTTGGAATTGTATCAGATTTGACATTTCTTCTCTGCTTTTCTGTGTTATTCCAATGCAAACAAACAAACAAAAAAAAGTAAATAAACATGTGAGTACCAAAACATTTGCAACTGCAACAATTTTCTGAGAAGGGTTGCATTTTCTGACAGAATTGCAAGGATGCCGATATTTTTGGCCACTATATATATATAGTCATGGCCTTATGACTATATATATATATATATAAAATACTTTTAATCAGCAAGGATGCAGTAGGGATATATATATATATATATATATATATATATATATATATATATATATATATATATATATAAAATACTTTTAATCAGTAAGGATGCAGTATATAAAATACTTTTAATCAGCAAGGATGCAGTATAACAACTTGCAAAAAAAAAAGGAAAAAAAAAAGGATGTTGCATGTTCCAGTATATATGTGAATTGTAAATATACAATCATATAGTATATTTATATTTTATACACATACAGTACATATTTAATTACATATACATCATTATATTATCATTCAATATTACTGAATATTGGATATTATGCATATATTGGCTATTATTCATATAATATCCAATATATGCATTTTATCCAATATGGATTTTATTCATATAAATAAAACTTCTGTTACATATTTTTCAATATATGGAAAGTGGCAATTTCTTATTCTGTATATTTTCAACATTTTATAATTTAATATATTGATTGTTAATATATAAGGGAATACATTTTCTGTTGCGTAAAGGATTTCTTTTATACCAATTTCTACATTCTGCTTGACCGCAACGTGATAAATTCATTCAAAACAACACAAGCCTTACAGAATCTTGTAAACTGGGTTTCAGGGGGCCTCTATAAACTGCACAGTGGTGCTGTTCAAAAAATCCAGAGACTTTATTTTTCAAAAAGACTCAGCTGAGCACTGGAGATGTTCTGAGATATCTGTAATGGCCAGCATGCTTTTGTACTTGGTGAGAAACACATCGATTTCGATCTCCTGAACAAACCAGTCAGCGCACAAGCAAGAATTCATTCGCCTTCACACGAATGCCTGTTTTATTCCCCTGTGAAATGTTCCAGCTGACACTGATTGATTTTGTGGAGTGTTTAACAGGTGGTCATTTGGTCTGTGCGTGCCTGATTACACATGTGTGAGAATGGTGATTTCAAGGTGGGGCGGGGGTCAGTGGTCCAGTGCTGCTCTAGAGGCCTCAACGCAGCCAGACCCACCATGTTGAACAGTTAAACGACAGAACGGCACAGACAACAGACGAGGTTGGTAAGGAGAAATCAATGGTCAGAAAAAAGGAAGGCCGAGACGGGGGAGGAGAGAAATGAGACGAGAATTTTAAAAGTGAGAGGCAGCAACATGAGGTAAATGGAGGTGAACAAAGAAAATAAAAAGATTTGGGGCCAGAAAGTCCAATTGATAAAGGAAAGAGATTTTTTTTTTTCCAGTCAAAAGTTTAACACTTAAAGAAATTTTACTTTTGACCAATCTGTGGCCACATTTTGACATCATATCACAAGGTACATTTATCAAGTAAATCTATTAAGAATATGTTCACCAAAAAAAAAAAAAAGAATATTCTGTTCTTTACTCATGTAAAATCTGGCACAGTTTTTGAATGCTGATTTTGTTTTACCATTAAATTGATCAAAACATGTTTATAATGTTACAAGAAATTCCAAATAAATGCTGTTCTTTTGAACTTTCTATTTATCAAAAATGTATAAATCCTGAGGGGGAAAAAATAGATCACAGTTACACAAAAAAAGGGTTTACAACACTGATAATAATAGGAAATGTTTGTAAACCACCAAATTAGGATATAAGAATAATTTCGGGAAGATCATGTGACACTGGAGTAATGGCCGCTGGAAATTCAGCATAACAGGAATAAAATTTTAAAATTGCATAAAATAGAAAACAATTATTTCAAATTGTAATATTTCAGAACATTACTGCTTTTACTTTTTCTTTTTTTCTTTTCTTTTTTTTTCTTTTTTTTTTGTAAAAGACAACCCCAAATTTTTAAACGATTAGATTTAACTTTAGATATTGGTCTCTTTTATCAATGACAAATACACATTTGGAATGTAGCCTTATAAGTTAAATCTGTTCAACCTAAAATTAATATCCTGTCATATATTACTGTATTGGTAAATATGAAGTCTTTTTTGGAGTGTTTTGTTCTTTAGACCTTTTAGTCATTATTAACTGTTGTTATATGGAAAAATCTACATCAAGCTTCTTCAAAACTTCTCCTCTTTGTTCCACAGAAAAGAATAATATTACTCTAAAGTAATTATTACACTAAGTAATAAAAAACTACTGGGTTGTTTCAACCCAACTTTAGGTCAAATATGGACGCGACTGTTGGGTTACATTTTTTAATTACATTATTAATCCAAAGTCGAGTTGAAAAACCCAGCATTTTTTTTAGAGTGTAATAATAATAATAATAATAATAATAATAATAATAATGATAATAATAATAACAGGTATGAAATGACATGCCAGTGGAACGTAGACTGCAGAATGACACACAAAAGTGTTGTTTGGTTTGATTTGCTGGACAGTCAGACAGCACACTCACTGCCTGCTCACAGACCATTCACTGAGCATCTGATGCCTATTACACACAAAACTAGAAGCGCTTTTTCAATCTGGCATCTCTAATCTGATTGGCTGACTTTACACACGTTACAGGAGTCATTGCGCACAGGCTGTTGTTCTATTATTGTGATATCAAATTTTTTTAATTTGTTCCCCCTGATTACACATAAAAAAACTAAATGAACAGTTGGTTTCCCTATTGTAAGTCACTTTGGATAAAATAATCTGCTAAATGCATAAATGTAGATGTAAATGTAAATGGCCACTTTACCAGTCATAAAGGTGGCTGCTTCCTGTCTAAATGGGTGGTTCTTAGGGTACAGTCACAATTACACAGTGACAATCACATTAATGCTGTTTAGTGAATTTTCAGGGATGAAATACAATCAGTTCGATTGGAATCCACTCAACCTAGATATTTTTTCATGTGGTTTAAAGATTTTCCCACATAGACTTTGCAAAGGGTTCAAGTTGGACATGCGGGTTCACAGCACTGACCAGCAGAATGTTGCTATGTTTGAAAGTGACCTCTGCGTGAGCTGTGCTTCAGACAACACTACCATATTGACTAATAATATACTATTAATAAAGTACTGCAGGGATGACATTTTTTGTAGGCCAAAACCCAGAAATTTGTTTGCTTCTTAGCATTTCCGGTTCCATCAGCCTGAAGTGCGTACTTCATTGGGTTTTTAATTAAATGCCTATTAACTGAAATAATTCTGTGGTTCTGTGAGTATGCAGTTTCTGCGCTTTTTATGCACCTAGCGGAAATACAAAAAAAACGCATGTTTTCAAACAACCTTTGTGAACACCCCGTTCGCATGTCATGCTTTCCTCAACTCATGTCATACAAATGTAGCTCTTACAGGTCTGTAAGTGAAGGTATGTCTCAACAGGTAAAATCAGGCAACTTTCAATATAAGGTCCGACATATTAGAAATTCTTTTAACTTGAGTTTAGCTGTCGAGAAGAAGCATGTTTGTCGTATTGATTGAAATCCAAACATTCCATCACATTCCTCTATCTTGTATAAACGCTGTTGAAGTTTGACCCCATGTCTTACCCCATTGACTGTAAAGCTCTGCATTTCAGACCGGGTCCAATGGGCCCCGACTTATTTACATCCCTAGGGCTGGGCTTCAGGCCAATTCTCACATCATAGCTCAGACGCAGGCGGCGATCTGTCCTGTTTCAGACTTCTTTTTTTTATATTTCAGACATCCATCAATTATGGTAATGAAAAAAATTTGCCACACTGGTGGAAACAACATGAGATTGTGCTACCATGACTGTCAAGAGTGGCTGAGAAGGTGTTTAGTGCTCCCGCTAGCAGCAACAGCAGTGAGCGTGCCTTCAGCGCAGCTGGAAGAGTTCCACATTCAAGCACACCCAATAGGCTAAAGCTTGCCGTAAAGCCCTGGCAAATCTAATTACCATGAATGTGTCAGGGGAAATAGTAAGCAGATATTTTAATTATTTATTAATAAACTAGTGTTTTATGAGTGAGTGTCGCAAAGATGAAGTTGATGATCCTGACTCACCATCTCCTCATTGGATGTGCCTATAGATATTAGAGTTTTTGTTTTCAATTTGAATTATTACTAGTATTAAAGTAGTAATTCAAAGCTTTCTATAGATATATTTATTAAGTCTGTGAGGCAAGTATTCACTGAGTTTTAACTTATTATTGTCAAGCGCCCCTGTTCAAGACCGAGACGGCAGACAGCGCATCCTGTTTGTTTTCTTTATTTTATAAAAGCACAACATTTTGTTGACATTGTGAGTGCACACAAATAAAAGTAGACTCTTTACAGTTCCGAATGATGTATTACTTCGTATAACGGCGTATTTTAAGTTGTTTCCATTCCAAGTGATCGCGCTGGTGCCTCCATGTCATGTAAAGTGTGGTTTAGCTCCTCTCTGCACAAACGACTGGATATGCATCTAACAGCGCATATTTATATAGGTTAAACGTTTAAACTAACATTGGTATATGCTTGAACTGTTTTATATCTATAGATTTTATTTTAGGCAAGTCGTGATGATTTGAGAATGGTAAACTGATCAAACATAGGCTATGATCAACTCACTGTCTGCTGCTGGCCGCTTGGTCGTTACTTTAAAAAACACAAACTTACATTTAATGAAGAATAAATGCTCCAGACTTTTTTCTAAATTAACTTAAAAAAAAAAAAACACGAAACAAAATAAAACCACTTTGCCATTACATATGAAACGGAACTATTTTAAAGGGGTCCTATTATGCTTTTTCACTTTTTGCATTTTGGTCAGTGTGTGGTGTGTATATTTGGCCATAGAAAAGATTTACAAAGTTACAAATCTCAAAGATTTGTAATTTTGGGATTTTTTTTTAAAAAATCCCTTTTCAAGAACTACAATGAATAGCTCCTGTGGACTACAGCGTTTGTTTTCCAGATGTTATGATGTCACAACGTGGCCTATTAGAATATCATTAAATCCCACCTACTGAAATTCGAATGGTTGGGGGATGGGTAGGGACGAGGTGGAGGATTATCCTAACTATAGCGATGCAGTGCTTAGAGCCACTTCATGACACAAGCATTGACTATAGTGACAGCGATCATCTCCGGTGGCCGTGTCAGAGCCGCGCCATAGACGTGCAGTACACATGCGGCGGTGTGGCTGATGTAAGTACAAGCATTGACTAACCGCGATCATCTCCGGTGGCCGTGTCGAAGCCGTGTTGCAGACCTGTGTGTGGTAAGAGATTTATTCATCATACAGTGTAGATAGCTTCATTTATAACATTTTTTTTTTAAATTTATAAACTTCACTAGACTAGGCTAGGCTAATCAGTGATGATGTTCTTTGCTCGTTTTCTTTAGCTGCTTTTTGAAGGAAATGTAAGCATTATAATTAGTAACTTACAATATTTTTATTCAATTGTTGTCATGTTAAACACAAAATAAGTCATATTAAAAACATTAGGCTGCTTTTAGCTTTATGCTGGAGCTAGTTTCGGGTAATGAAACGAAGTATTTAATTAATTAAATAAATTAGCACGATAATATCATGTATCGGCAATCTCATAGGCTGATGATAGGACCCAACACTACTATAGCGTATAATTTACTCACCCTCCATGCATCCTAGGTGTATATGACTTCCGTCTTTCAGACAAATGCAATCTGAGTTATATTAAAAATTATCCTGGCACTCCCAAGCTTTAGAATTGCATAGAATGGTGTTTTTTTTTTTTTTCAATCCAAAACAAGTCCAATAAAATCCATCCATCCATAATAAAAAGTGCCTCACAATCGATGTGCTTTTTGTAAGAAAAATATCCATTTATTTAAAATGTAAGAATCACTTGAATCTACTTGAACAGTTTTACACAGAGCTGCTTTGGCAAGGGGTGTGGCAGTACTACGTCTAAGCTGTTCGCCATCTGGGACAGCTAACCAATCACAACACATTTTGTTTTTTGGAAGGCGGGCCTTCATCAAACCCAGAACTAACCGAGACATTTGTGTCAATCTGGGGGAGAAATGTATTGTAATAATGTAAATTATGTGAAAAATAATGCGTTTTTCGAACCACCAAGCATGAGAGCATGTTCTATTACAGCCCCAAAACAAAAGCAAGACTTTGTAAAAGAGCATAATAGGACAGTATAACAGTAGTATAAGTTGTGCAGCACAAAATGAAAGCTGTTCTAATGTTATTTGATCTTACCCAAGCATTCCAATATGTGAATATTTTCATAACAACATGAGCCGCTTAAAATGAAGAAAGTTATCAACATAACTGATATTCAAAGAAGTAGGCAATCGCTGCTTTGTTTATGTTTCGTATATCTGCGTTTATCTTGTATATCCTTGTTTCGTTTTCTCCTTTTGAATGACGAAAATATACTATTGATAGCTGCTGATATAGACAGCTAATTCCTGTCACGCAAGCACAGAATGCACGTTACTTTTCAGTCGGCTGTAGTCTGAGTGGTGTGTTCAAGTGCAGCTTTTTGGTCCAGACACTGCAAGGCGACAACACCGTCAGCTTTTGTTGCCACTAGTTCTTTGAAGTCAGCTTGGCGTGTCCTGGCCTTTAGAGCAGTGGTGCCCAAACTCTGGAAGTTTCTGGTATGCCTAGTAAAAAAGTTAGATTAGCTGGTTCAGGTGTGTCTAATTGGGGTTGGAGCTAAGATCTGCCGGACACCGGCCCTCCAGGACCGAGTTTTGGCACCTCTGCCTGCCAGAGGGTACTGCTCCAGTGACAAGCTATTGTACAACTAAAGGGAAATTTTTGCATATTTTTCTGAGATTGCAAAATACATTTTTTAAAGCTTTTACTTGTTTTAAAAGTGGCAAAATGTGAATACAGAGGTTATCTTGACATTAAATTTTGCTCATTATGACCCATCTAGTCATTTTATTTTTACAGCCTCACTGTTTTTATACTCAAACACGCACAAACTAATCTAACTCTGACTTTCAATGGATTTTTTATTTATTTATTTTTAATAAAGACTGAAAGAGTTGTTGAAGCTCATAACTTAATTAAGTAATTTATAGTCTTCGTTTAGCTTTTTACTTCTGGTAATTGTGTTTATCATGACAAACAAAACATGTAAACCTTTGCTGGTCACGGTGTTTATTTTCTGCAACAGTCCAAAAAGCCCATGGAAAAATCTTATTGGGCTTTTGTCGAGGAAACCAGTGTGATGCTAACTTCTGTGTTAGAGTACAAATTACATAATCACTGCAGCACTTTACTGACAAAGAAATTTAGAGATAATAATACCAATAATTAAAAATCTGGCTATGCAAGAGTAGTTGGCAAATAGTTGCTTTGAAAGTTGAATAGTGTATGTTTGATTCTATACAATCCTGCATTTTAATTGATGCATGAGTGTAAAGAAGAGAACGGAAAAGTTTAACTTCAACAATTATCTAGAGGTATATACCGCAGCTCAATGATTAAAAAGTATCTGCACACATGTCCTCTGGGAAATGGGTGCACAGACTGAAAGCATGAGCTCCACTGTGACACTGTGAATAAAAATGCTAATATGCAGCGGAGAGAGATGATGTGACCTTGTATATGAAATGGCTCTTCATTTATTTTACAGTCGTCTCCAGAGAGCGATACTGAGCCACTTTCATTTATTGCTGAAGATAAATGCCCCTGTACCCTACTCCCAAACATCATCTGAGCATTTACAGGAATAATGTTGACTCGACGGCCAGCCGGCTCACATCCCACAACACACCATCACGTTTCCCTGCTCAAGAACTCTGTAGATACATTCAGACTATTAAATATAAATAAAAACTGGGCAGAATCAGACTTATGTATGGAACAGAGCTTTTGTTGATCTGTATGATTGACTGGTTTTTGCATGTAGCCTGACAGCCTGGCTGAAACAGAATTTAAGGTCAGTAAATTATATAGACACTGTGAAAGAAAGCACAAGATGTATTTCAGAAATGAAGAAGGTTCACATGATCAAGGATCACAAACAGGTAGAGAAGAACACCTTTGTACCTTACTTACCCCTAAAGAAAAACCAAAAGTAGATCAAATAGAATGCGCATAACTACATCACAATCTGTTACAAAGCTATTTGCACTGCAAACACACTATGATGAGATGTGATGAATGTTCACTTGATGGACATCCCATTCCTACATACACTCAATGATATAACATGAACAACTATTGACTATCATTAGCAAAGATTATAAATGCTTTTAAAAAAATATTGTTTATAGTTAATTCATGAAATAATGTTAACAAATGAGAGCTTATTACAAGTGTTACCACTATAATGAAATATACTGTACAATAAATAAACACACATTACTATAGTTGGCATTGCAACCATTTATTATATTATTTAAAATATATTTGGAAATAGCACATATTTTGTGTATGGCAAAGAATTTAAAGGTAATTAATCCTGAAAACATAAATATATTATTCAAATACATGACATATAGCACGAAACGTCATGAAATTCCCTATGTTTTGTTTAAATAGTGTTTTTGCTTGATTCCAGGGTGTTAAAGTCCAGAATTTTTAGGTGTTTCACTGATTGATTGATTGATATGATGAAAATATGATGCATAGTTTAAAAAGAGGTTGTCTTTATCCACCTTATTTTTCCCATAAGAGTGGGTGCAGCCATTTGTAAATTTTTTGTGTCTGGCTTCCGGTCTCATCCACTTCCAGCTATTTTTAGCTGCACAAAAAGCTCATTTTGCTGCTTGATATTGCAAACTGGTGTGTCTTACCATATTATTTTAATGTATTATCTTAATTGTGAATACACTGGTTTGTAGTACAAACTGTTTTACCGTTTACAGCAGTTTGAGATTCTTCTCGTTATTTCCCTATGGCGGATTTTGAACCGGACGTCTAACACATTACCAGAAAACAGCTTACTTCCGCATTGAAAAATAAGGTGGATAGCAAACTAAACGTTGACTAGCAAAACATTTTTAGTTTTAATTAGCCTAAAAATTATAATTTCATATTATAGCTTAGCTTTTGTTTAAGGTTTTAAGTTTTAAAAAGCCAAATACATATAGTGGCATGCAAAAGTTTGGGAACCCTTTGCAGAATCTGTGAAAATGTGAATCATTTTAACAAAATAAAGAGATCATACAAAATGCATGTTATTTTTAATTTAGTACTGTCCTGAATATGTTACATTAAAGATAGTCCACTGGACAAATAAAAATAGCTGAAATTATTCAAATAACCCCCTTCAAAAGTTTAGGAACCTTTGGTTCTTAATACTGTGTGTGGTTACCTGGATCATCCATGACTATTTTTTTTCTTTTTTCTTTAATTAATTCATGTGGAACTGACGCACAAATCCTTGATTCATGCAAATCAAACACTTTTTAAATTATATGTTTCAGTTTCTTCATAAAAAAAAATCTGATTTTCTATCATCTTTTTATATAATAAAAAATAGTTTGGATAATTGAAAATTAGTGATTGTAAGCATACTGATAATAACTTTTGAGTCTAGATACTGAGTAAATGAAGCACAGTCATGGCCAAAAATATCTGCACCCTTGCAATTCTGCCAGAAAATGCAAAACTTCTCTCAGAAAATTGTTCCAGTTGCAAACGTTTTGGGATTCACATGCTTATTGTTTTCAACAACAACAACACACACACACACACACACACACACAAAAAGAAAAAACAGAGAAGAAAAGTCAAACTTGATAAAATTTCACACAGATCTCAAAAATGGACTGGACAAAATGATTGGCACCTTGTCAAAATTGTAAGACGCAATTGCTTTTCAAGCATGTGATGCTCCTGTAATTTGCATTTAGACACACCTGTGGCAAGTTACAGGTGGGGCAATATAGTAATCACACCTGCAACCACTTAACATTGGAAAAATTAAACTCAATATCTGTGTTGTGTGTCACACTGCGCATGGAGAAAAAGTGTAAAGAGTTGTCAGAGATCTTAATGTTTCTGTGTCCATTGTGCGCAATATCATCAAGAAGTTTACAGCCCATGGCACTGTAGCTGTAGACCCAGGAGGACACCACTGCATAAAAAAGCAAGACTGCAGTTTGCCAAAACTTATGGCAAACTCCACCAGAGGTCATGGGTCTTCCAGCAGGACAATGACTCAAAACACACTTCAAAAAGCACTTACAAATGGTTACAAACAAAGTGCTGGAGAGTTCTGAAATGGCCAGCAATGAGTCCAGATCTGAATCCCATAGAACACCTGTGGAGAAATCTCAAAAAAGCAGTTGGGAGAAGTCACCCTTCAAATCTGAATGACTTGGAGCAGTTTGCAAAAGAAGAGTGGTCCAAAATTCCAGTAGAGAGGTGTAAGAAACTCATTCATGGTTACAGGAAGCGATTGATTTCAGTTATAATAATACTTTTGTCCAGTGCATTTTTTGGGTTCTGTGTGGAATTGTATCAGATTTGACTTTTCTTCTCTGTTTTTTTTTTTTTTTTGTCTTGTTCCAATGCAAACAAAAATAAATAAATAAATATGTGAGTACCAAAACATTTGCAACTGCAAACATTTTCTGAGAGAAGGGTTGCACTTTCTGACAGAATTGCAAGGGTGCCAATATTTTTGGTCATGGCGGTATCTGTTGGGCATAAAATGTATGTGTTTGTCTGTGTGTGTGTAAAAGCATGTATGTTTCAGTGTCACATATTGACATGCCATTTAACCATTCTGTAAACTATATATTGTTTTAATCACACTTACACATAAAACATCCATTGTTTAATCTTTCTATTTGAAAACACACACTGAGCTGCTCCTAATTGCCCTCAGGTGGACATGCTTCAGAAACATTGATTCAAACTGTAAATAATTTATAATCACATCCATAAAGTCTATAATGCATGCTTAAAGCAAATCCTGCATATGAATAGCACTGTAACTAACAACCGGCTCAATGCAACTGACATATAAACAAAGATTACTTGATTTTGAAAAATGTATTTTAATTTTGATTGTCTGAACATCCTTTAGAATAGTAAATTACCCAAAAATGAACACTCATGTGCTCATGTTGAGGTTATTCCAAATCCATATAAGTTTCTTTTTTTTTTTTTTTTTTTGTGAAACATGAAGATGTTTTGAAGAACGAGAAAAGTGACTTGACACTTTTAGTACCATTAATATTACAGTAGATAGAGGTTAATATTTTCAGTAATTTTAGGTTTTAGATTATTTAGTTTATTAACTAAAAAATGAGAAATAATGCCATGACAGCTAGCTGAAATTAAATATTTTTTTTATGTTTCATTCAGGTAAGTTTTTATTTTTTATTTTTATTTTTATTTTTTTTTTTCATGAAAAGTGGCTTTACTTTTAGTTAACAATAATAGCCTTGAGTAGCCCATATAACTTGTCTTGTATATTTCAAGACAAAAGAGTTTGTTTGCTTAGCTTTTAGCCATAATTACACCATCTGGCAGCAAAAACATCTTTCTCTCTAAAAGACAATTAATGTGAGCCCATTGCTTGGAGTATTTAACATCCAGACAATAAAAAGCCTGAAGCAGATGTTGATACAGTCAACAAACAAGACAGCTATCTTATTCAGACCTCTTATTAAGGCCTGAAAATGAAATTAAAATGGAAAGAAACCACATATATTATGGATGATATATTGCGTTGTTGAATAAATGGTTAAACCATTGAATATTGATCCATACATTTTTAATAATTATTGCAGAATGCAACTCACAAAATGGACTTACTTCAATAGTTAACTCTTTAGAACTTCTGAAAGTTAACATTATTGCACTATAATGTTTCCAATATGAAAAAAAAGTAACACAGTAATACAGCAAATTTTTGAAACAGCCAAATCTTAATGCCTTGACTGGACTTGGCACTTTTATAATGCCTTTTTGAGTCAGAAAGTAATTATATGCTTTCACTGTATGGAAAACAGCCATGTGTGAACTTTTCCTTCAAAAGAGATTGTTGTTATTAAACGTTTATCTGATAATCATGCTGGCTGTCTTTGTCTAGCTCTCATACATATATAATACATTACACAATCACAAGAAAAAAATGATTTCAACAGCAAATATTCCTTTTTAAACTGGCCTTGATTTTTCTTTGTGAAAGTGAGAATCAAACGAAGCCTAAAACCAGACAGATCTCTTTATGCTTTTCAATCCCTAACATATCAAAGCCTCGCAGTTATTACTAGCTATTTTGTGCAAAATTGAAAGGTATCTAATTATACCGAGAACACAATCACAGTCATATCAGAGCAAATAACTACCTCAGTGACAATCAAACATCATATTTTGACACTCCCGGCAGATTCTTTCTAAGTCTTTTTAACACATCTTTCATGTTACTCTCATTCTGGATATCATCAGTGTATCTGCGTCAATCACAGTCAATCTATGATACGTCACGCATAGTTATCACGGAAAATTACAGTCTTCGTGAAAGCCTATTAATATATAATATCATATTTGATTTGATTCACTCTACACAAATAATGCTTTTCAGCCAGTGTCTCAGTTTAATACAGATTGCTAGAGGAGATGAAATAGCCTGAAACAGACAGTCATAGTGATGAAATACAGTAAAGACAATCCATAAATGCAATTTCTTTCATAAGCGCAGCTCTATGCAGCCGCTCCAGTGATAGTTGTGTGTTTGTGAATTTTATAGCGCTGGCTGTCTGCAGGTGCTTTGTTTGAAGTGCCCTTAAAAAGAATGGAATATCATGAGTCCTGAACTTATTACTTGCTCTCCACAAGCCTCTTAGAAGCTCAAATAAAGTGAAGTGCCATTTCAAACGGTCTTCCAGTACCTTTTAAAAAGATGCAACTGAGTTAATTCAAATCTGTAAACTGTTTTTGGAGTCAAAAAGCCTGCCAAAAACATGCCAGGTCAAAACCAAACAAAATGTACTTTAATGTTTTCAGATATGTAATCCCGGGTTTAAAAATATATGAAAACGTGTTATCGTTTAACTAATACTGTGCATCTGGAAAGTATTCACAACGCTTCACTTTTTCCACATTTTTTTATCTTACAGCCCTATTCCAAAATGAATTAAATGCATTATTTTCCTCAAAATTCTTCATTCCTCAAAAAAAATACATTAAAAAAATCACCACATGTACACAAGTATTCACAGCCTTTGCTCAATACTCTGTTGAAGCACCTTTGGCACCAATTACAGCCTCAAGTCTTTTTGAGTATGATACTACAAGCTTGGCATACCTATTTTGGGCAGTTTCTCCCATTCTTCTTTGCAGGACCTCTCAAGCTCCATCAGGTTGGATGGGGAGTGTAGGTGCAGAGCCATTTTTTTTGTAGATCTCTCCAGAGATCAGGTTCAAGTCTGGGCTCTGGCTGGGCTACTCAAGGACATTCACAGAGTTGTCCCTTAGCCACTCCTTTGTTATCTTGGCTGTGTGCTTAGGGTAGTTGTCCTAACTTGTCATCCCAGTCTGAGGTCCAGAGTGCTCTAAAGTAGGTTATCATCAAGGATGTCTCTGTACATTGCTGTATTCATCTTTCCATTGATCTTGACTAGTCTCCCTGTTCCTGCCGCTGAAAAACATCCCCACAGCATGCTGCTGCCACCATGCTTCATTGTAGGGATGCATTGGCCAGGTGATGAGCAGTACCTGGTTTCTTCCAAACATAACGCTTGGCATTCATCAGAAGAGAGAATTTAGTTTCTCATGGTCTGAGAGTCTTTCAGGTTCCTTTTGCCAAACTCCAGGTGGGTTGGCATGTGCCTTTTACTGAGGAGTAGCTTCCGTCTTGCTACTCTACTATACAGGCCTGACTGCTGGAGTGCTGCAGAGATGGTTGTTCTTCTGGAAAGTTCTCCTCTCTTCACAGAGAAATGCTGGAGCTCTTTCAGAGTGACCATCGAGTTCTTGGTCACCTCCCTGACTAAGGCCCTTCTCCCCCGATCACTAAGTTTGGCCAGGTGGCCTGCTCTAGGAAGAGTCCTGGTGATTCTAAACTTCTTCCATTTACGAATGATGGAGGCCACTGAGCTTGTTGGGACCTTCAGTGCTACAGAAGTTGTTTCTTCACATCATCTTTTGGAAATGAGAACAAAACAAACTTGCTTTCACATCGCAGAACACAGCGTCTTCTCAACATGATGTAAACAACAACTAGAAGAAGTGTTTGTGGGCAGGTCAGACTGTTTGTATTTCGTGGGCAGGTGGGGATTATGCATATGTGTTACAGAGTGACGTAGAGCGGTAACAGGCAAAAGATTTTAAAATATGACGAGTTCTTTATTTATCATGCACTTTTTAGATTAAAGGAGAAGTCCACTTCCAGAACAACAATTTACAGATAATGTACTCACCCCCTTGTCATCCAAGATGTTCATGTCTTTCTTTCTTCAGTCGTTAAGAAATTGTGTTTTTTGAGGAAAACATTTCAGGATTTTTCTCCATATAATGGACTGATATGGTGCCCTGAGTTTGAACTTCCAAAATGCAGTTTAAATGCAGCTTCAAACGATCCCAAATGCGGTTGTAAACGATCCCAGCCAAGGAAGAAGGGTCTTATCTAGAAATACAATTTACAATTTAAATACTTCTTAATCTCAAATGCTCATCTTGTCTTGCTTTCCCTGAACTCTGTGTATTCTGGTTCAAGACAGTTAGGGTATGTCGAAAAACTCTCATCTCATTTTTTCCCTCAACAAAAATCATTTCAAAATCATCCTACAATGCTGCAGAAGTTCCGACCCAGTCTTCGCAAAGTGAACATGCAAAGAAGATCAAACACCCTTAACAAAAAAAGTAAAACAGTGATATAGGACGATTTTGAAGTTGAGGGAGAAAATACGATTTAAGTTTTTCAACATACCCTATCTGTATTGAGCCAGAATACACAGAGTACAGGGAGAGCAAGACAAGATGAGCATTTGAGATTAAGAAGTATTTAAATTGTATTTTTTTAATGAAAATAACCGATTGTTTTTCTAGATAAGACCCTTCTTCCTTGGCTGGGATCGTTTACAACCGCATTTGGGATCGTTTGAAGCCGCATTTAAACTGCATTTTGGAAGTTCAAACTCGAGGCACCACATCAGTCCATTGTATGGAGAAAAATCCTGAAATGTTTTTCTCAAAAAACATAATTTCTTTACGACTGAAGAAAGAAAGACATGAACATCTTGGATGACAAGGGGGTGAGTACATTATCTGTAAATTGTTGTTCTGGAAGTGGACTTCTCCTTTAACAACTTTGCAGACTGATAACATTTAAAGGAGAAGTCCACTTCCAGAACAAAATGTCAATGTCATTCATTCATTTATTTTGTTACATGCCCCTCTGAAGCATTTTTGTGCCTCCAATCCCCTTCATCAACATTCAGCATCATATAAGGAGAAGGTGGTGAAGGAAAGAAAACAGCACACAAACCATACTGGTTTTCATGTGGAACATCAAATCTTCTAATCTCCATAGTATCAATACTGATCTCAGGATTTCTTTGTTAAACCTAAAGTTACAGGGAACCATTGAAAAACTCTATTTTTAAGTACAAATGTAAATTATTGCAAGACAACTCACAGAGGAAAGCATTTTTAAGATGATGCTGTCAGCTAACGGTTACCTGATAATCTGTTTGGGGAGTAAAGGAGTGAGCTGTGAAATATAACAGTTGTATCAACATATATCATGCTGAGAGAAGAGACACACACTGAACGGAAACGCAATTATCTTTCTCAGACGATGAAGATGACAGTACTGGGGTAACTTTGAAAAATGAAAGAGCAAAGGATGGAAGAAAACACAGCTCCTTCTAACGATCAGCCAGACACGAGTAAAGGTCATGTGTGAATGTGGCCCGGTGGGGAAAAAAAACACAGCTGACCTTTGCCACCTCAGTTGAAGAGCTGTTGAGATGGTATTTGGCATGTCAGTGGAGTGTGCATTTCCATCCAGACACGCATCCTCTCAACTATTCACATCAAAACACTGATTTGCACTCTCTGTTCTCACACAGAAAGCTGGCTTCTACAGGTTTCGGTGAACCCTCATGCTGAGCACACACACACAAACACACACCAGTGATCAGGCAAATCGATGGCTGGTAATTGGGCCGCATGGAGCTCTGGACACACACGCATGCAGGGCCCAGCAGTGTGAAATGAAACAAATGAGGGGTCAGTGGAGAAGCAGATGACCCAGTGCAGAGGTCAGGGGTCAGTGCTTTTGGCATGTCCCACCTCTCTCTCTCATCCGCCCACTTTTTAGAAACACTCCAAATTTTGCTTTTGGTACAATTCCCAAGATGTCCAGATGTTTAGTGCAGGGACAAATCTTGTGTGCACAGAATCATCAAAGACGAAAAGAGAGAGAGGTGGCTCAGGAAGAAAAGAAACAAGCATGATAAATTGTGGGAAGACAGGTGCTATTAACAGCCATTCCAGTTGTTTAGAGTGAAGCTATTACAAAGCAAATAAGATAAAAGCAACCCAGGCTCATTGAAAAAAATATTCTTTGTTACAATTTCAAAGTTATATTTCAGTGAGTGGTGCTAAAAGGATGTTCAGTTTTGTACGAATGTTTTATTACATTGGTTGCTGTACGTATCACAGTGTTTGAACTGACAAAAGCTTGCGACAATTTGCTGTCGCAACAAAGCCATTTTAGCTTGCTTCTACAAGTCTTTGATGTCTTTTATGATTTGTGTTTCACATACTTTCATATTTTTATTACACCACTCATTGGTTTACTTCATTCTGATTGGTCAATTGCAGACATATGTTCAAATATTTTTGTATTGTGATGTTAAACTGCATACTGTTTTTCCTAGCAAACAATTGCCTACATAGATGTGTCACACAAGCAAGGCAACACATAGCAGTGGTGTTTCAATCCTGGATGCATTAATGTTTTTGAACAAATCTGTTTGGTAAATGATTCAATGACTCATAAACAGAGACTACTACTGGTGAAACATAATGTATCCTTCAGAAAAGACAAGATGAGACTAATTCACAGAACTTCAGGTAAATCCTGAAAAGTGAAGCCAAAACATTTTCCCCTGTTCCACACACAAGGCTTAAGTCTGAGCTCTTTCAACTGAAAGAAACTTGCACTGACTGATCTTAAAATATATCAGTGCCTCTGTTTTGTCTTTTGTCTCTGTTTTCTAAGCACATTTATGAAAAATTACTTCAGTGGTAAAGAAATTGTGTTTTTTGAGGAAAACATTTCAGGATTTTTCTCCATATAATGGACTAACATGGTGCCCCGAGTTTGAACCTCCAAAATGCAGTTTAAATGCAGCATCAAACGATCCCAAATGCAGTTGTAAATGATCCCAGCTGAGGAAGAAGGGTCTTATCTAGTGAAACTATTGGTTATTTTCATTAAAAAAATACAACTAAAATACTTTTTAATCTCAAACGCTCATCTTGTCTTGCTCTCCCTGAACTCTGTGTATTCTGGCTCAAGACAGTTAGGGTATGTCGAAAAACTCAGATCATTTTTTCTCCCTCAACAAAAATCATTTCGAAATCATCCTTCATCGCTGCAGAAGTTCCGACCCAGTCTTTAAAGTGAACATGCAAAGAAGATCAAACCACCTTAACAAAAAAGGTAAAACAGCGATATAGGTTGATTTTGACGATGAGGGAAAACGTGAGATGGGAGTTTTTTTTAAATACCCTAACCGTCATGGACCGGAAAAAAAAACAGAGGTTGGGAAGAGCAAGACAAGAAGAGCGTTTGACATTAAAAAGTATATAAATTGTATTGTTTTTATGAAAATAACTGATCGTTTCACTAGATAGGACCATGCTTCCTTGGCTGGGATCGTTTACAACCGCATTTGGGAATATTTGAAGCCGCATTTAAACTGCATTTTGAAAGTTCAAACTCAGGGCACCATATCAGTCCATTATATGGAGAAAAATCCTGAAATGTTTTCCTCAAAAATCCTTTTTCCTCATCTGCATGTTTTCCTCATGCCAATGTATATTCATCTGTTTGTTTTTCTAATAAGTTTTTGTTTGTTTTTGGTTTTAGTTTGTTGTGTAATACCATAAAAACTGCATGTATAGCAGGGTTTAATACAACAGCTCCACCTCATGATCACTACTGCACAGACTTTGGTTCCAAATGACGTCATCAGCGCAAAATGACAGTGGCCATTTCTGGGATATTTTGGCTTCATTCTACACTTAAAGAAACCATCTCCTTTTTTTCCCCCACAGTCTATGGTCTGTATAGACACAGACAAGTGGAGTGATACCAACAGTGAAGAGTCTAAATATCAATTTATGGACAAAATATTAGCACCCTTGGAGCACCGCTTAACTAATCAAATGCGAATACTGGAACTGTTGTCTTATTTGAATGATAAGGTTAAATAAGGAATAACTAAGTTATGTATAGTGGATTATCCAGCTTGGTCATTTTCCAGCATGGACAAGTTAAAGCTGTTTTTAATTTGATTATGTAATTTGCTGTGCTTTAAGGGATGGCAGTTCTTTTCCTTATTAAAGTCGATAAGTGCACAGTCTTGTACCTTTATCTTTTTGTCAGATCTTAACTTTCTTTTTAATCATCTCAACATGCAATGTCATGTGGCAGCTCAGTAGCACAAGTATTTTAATTATTTTAATTTTATTTTTTGTTTGTCATATTTACTTGTTTTTCTTTGTGGTCTTTGCTGTAATAAGCTGCAGGTCTCTTTGAAATAGCTGAAATAATTTGGTGCAGTGATATAGAACTCTAATACAGTCATGACCTGCCTGGAATTATTACCTGTGATTTACTGAATTTTTAACTGAATAATTTGCTGACAAATTGCACCATTTACAACGCCTGTCAACCAATCAAAATCAATCAAACAGCCCTGTGGTATGAATATTTATAACAAAAATAAACTGACTGATCCATTCAAATTAGAATCACACAGGGAAAAAAATACATGCTTTTAAAGAGCCCTTCAAAATCAATTTACTTTCAAAACTTCTGATATGACTTTTATTATCTTTCTATTTCTTTTGTCCTTATTTACCTTAACTGCTCCCCGCTGGTGGAATGACCTGTTCAACCTGATACGAGCATCTGAGTCTTTAGACATCTTCAAGAAATCTCTTCAATCTACACTTGACCCTCTAACACTAGTACTCTGAATTCTATTTCTATTCTATCTAATTATTTTCTTTTTATTTATAAAAAAAAAAAAAAAAAATTTATTTATAAAAAAAAGTGTTCTCATTCTATTATTGTATTTTCTTGTTTTAATTTAATTGAAAAAACAAACAAACGTTTTTTCAAAAAAAAAAAAAAAAAAAAAAACTAAAGAAAAAAACAAAAACACAAACAAACAAAAAAAAACACGGGACTAACCAGGACTTGTCACAACACTTAAATATTGTTGCTCTTTTGTTTGCTTCTATTGTCTTCATTTGTAAGTCGCTTTGGATAAAAGCGTCTGCTAAATGACTAAATATAAATGTAATGTAAATAATTATTAGTTGCTTGCAAAAAAATAATAATATTGAGCTGTTCTTGACAATTCTGACTTTTTTCCCCTCACAATTGTAAGTTTATATCTCATAGTTCTGGCTTTTCTTCTCAGAATTGCATGTTTATACCTCGTATTTGCAAGTTAACATCTCACAATTCTAATTTTCTAGTTTTTTTTTTGTTCAGTGTTGTGGAAATTTACTTTTAAAAGTGATGCATTACAATATTGTGCTACTCCCCAAAAAAGTAACTAATTACTTTACTTTTTTATGGAAAGTAATGTGTTACGTTACTTTCAAGTTACTTTCGCATTACTTTTTAAGTCTGGCCAGGGCTTATTTGTTTGTTTTTAATATAAAAAGTTATATTTTTAGCAAATGTAAAAGACCTTTCACACTAAAAAGTGAGATGAATAACCCTTAGACTGAAGGAAAAGCAAATTCACGTGTGTACAATAGAATGCAGGTGAAGGTTTTAACACTTTTCAACAATTATAAAAAAAAAAAAAGAAAAAAAAAAAAAAATAGAATGAGTAATGTTTGACAACAAACTTTGAGTTGGCTTGAGAAAGCCTAGCCCAGGGGTGGCGAACTCCGGTCCTGGAGAGCCGCAGCCCTGCAGAGTTCAGCTCCAACCCTAATTAAAACTCACCTGCCTGTAGCTTTCTAGTAACCCTTCAGACCTTGATTAGCTTGTTCAGGTGCGTTTGATTAGGGTTGAAGCAAAACTATCCAGGGCTGCGGCTCTCCAGGACCGACGTTCGCCACCCCTGGCCTAGCCTGAAAGTTTGAAGCAGCTGTAAAAAGTATGAAAGTTTATGTTGCTATCATGATTTAGCACATTGCAAGTAACAAGTTGCTTGACTAGCATGATTAGAAAGTTACTAGCATTTTGCTAGCACGATTAGCAAATTACTAACAAGTTACTAGCATGTTTCTAACATGGTTAGCAAGTTAGTAGCATGTTACTAGCATGATTAGCAAGTTACTAGGATGTTGCTAGCATGATTAATATGTTTAAACCAGCTAAAACCAGCCTAGGCTGGTTGTCTAGTTTTAGCTGGTTTAACCTTGGCTGGTCTTTTAGCAGGTCTCCCAGCTTGGCTAGCTAAGATCAGCCTGACCATCAAAAAAGTGGCCAAAACCACTTTAAAACCAGCCATTCAACATTAGGCTGGTTTTAGCGTATTTTTAAGTAGGGAGTTGTTAAGCTTTGCAATAGCAATAAACAGCTGATGCACCATATGTCTCTTTGTATAAAAGTTTTCACCCCCTCAATGAAAGTCTGTGGTATTTTAGGTGGTTTTGATAGTCTGGTTTTCGAAAACCGTAAGCCGGATCAGTTAGAAAAGATATAGCAACTAACTTCAGACCAGTCTGAAGGTCTGACCCGACTTTGGTGGTTTAGCTTATATAGCAGATAAGCCAACTTAATGAAGCACAAATGTTAGTTTATCTAAAGTCATTTTTGCTTATTAGTATGGTTGAACTAGATCATCAAAGGAAACATTGGTTAATAAAATGGGATTAAATATAAAAAAGGATGTTTGTTTTATTTAACATTTATTATTGTAGGTTTGCATCATATTCTGAGTTTGCATTTCACTGTTATAATTCATTTTGATGCATACTAAATTAGTTTTTTTTGTGAGTGATATGAATTACTGCATGTTCATTTAGTCTAGAACTACAGTAACATGTTTACACAGCACACACAATGCCTCTGTATTTCCGATTTCTCTCAACATTGGGACAGGAGACTTGTCAGTCAATAAATGGGGAAAAAAGTAACTGGCATTACTTGTAAATTAAAAAGTAATGCGTTACTTTGCTAGCTACTTGAAAAAATATCTGATCACATAACTTACATTACTTGTAATGCGTTACCCCCAACACTGCTTCTGTTCTCAGTATTATCGGAAAAAGTCTTAACTGTAAGATAAATAGTCACATTTACCTTTTTTTATCAGTTGCTGGAAACAAACTTCCAAACCCCTGTGCAATAACTATACATTCAAAAGTTTGCTTTATCATATAACCATAGGTCAACAAATAATTGAACAGATCTGTTGTGCTGTCCATGATTAAATGTCTGTTCCTAAATTAAGATCGGGCTCTTTACCTGATTAGCTCCTTCTGAACTTATACTTCATGTAGACATCATCTTCATTTGTTTTCATTTTCAGGTATGAAGAGACAGTTTACTTGCTGCTGGAAAATAAATGTGAAGCGCCTAGAGAAAGAAAGAGAAAACAGCATAATACTGTCATATTTTTCGGTCTTTCTGCAGTAGAGACATTTGCATGCTAACACAATGAAACTTGCATATGCTTCTGTCAAAAAAACATGGGAATGTTTGGCAAAAAAAGAACAAGCACATGCTATAGCTTGCAAACCTTTATTAAAAAACAAACTGTTTTGCTCAAAGGCCTCCTTCCTTGTCAAATTTACCTTACCTTTTCTACATTACAAAACCTTGTTAATCCAAACATTGTGCCAGCTACAACAGTGTGACGGGACGACTTTTATTCTTTTGCACTTCACTGATAAAACAAAAAACGGAATGACAGGATATTTTTGGCGTAAATATCCAGCGCATGTCAGGGTGTATGCTAAGATTTAATGAATTGTGACAAGTGTCACTTTGCAGCAATATGGGCAGCTCAGGGTTTTGGCTCGTGCGCCCTGCAAAATGTGGCTTCATTGGCACCATGTGAAAAGAAGCTGCTACCATCGATTCATCCTGTGTCACTAATCCCCTCAATGAAAATTTGGTTTCATTCGGGCCGGTTTCGCTCTGACAGGCGTGAATCCACCCCAATTTACCCTCTATGTGGGGTTTCCCTGAATGCACCCACCCCACGCTGGTTTGATCTCAGCCTGCGTCCTCGCCTCAATGAGGCGCTTCATTAGCTTTAATATGTGAAGTGTGCCAAGACCTACCCAGCCACAACACGGCCAGGGAATGAATAACCCCCTCCGTGAGCAAACTGAATCTTCTTTTGTTGCTCTTGAATATTGCAGTACGTGGAGTGTGTGTGGGGGGTTTCTGCGCTGGCGGTGTGTGTTCTGTGCGTAATTGGATTAGACCGAGTGCTGCGGATGTCGCCTGTCAATTAGACCTTTATGAACTGCACTTTATTGCCTGAGAATATTTCATGTACAATGAGCAGATTATAGGAACAGACTGAGTAAAAAGGCTTTAAATTAAACCGCTATCACTCATGCATTATTGCAGAAGTCATTATAAACAATAACCAAGTTTATTTCTTTGGACTAGCTAAAGTAATGAGTAATATGATTAAACAATTTATTTACTTGGAGCTTTTGTTAATATATTATTTTTATTATATGCTGATGTTAAATATATGTTAGTATAATTGCTCTTGTAATTGCAGTTGTGTTTATAAAATTCTTGAATGAATTACATACCAAATTTTAAAGCAAATGATATTTAAATAAATAAATAATAAAAAAAAAGGTCAAGCACACTTTAAGCAAATACTTACTTTTCAGATTACACAACCAAACCATACATTTTACATTTTAAGGTTATTACGGTGCTGTTTTTACATTCTGGTTACTTTTGTAAACTTTTTAATTTATGTATGTATATTTTACTTATTTTACATTTTTTGCTTTATTGGAATGGTATACGTACAACAGCAAGTACGGCGTTTTAGTGCCACATTAAAAAAAAAAATAAAAATCTAAGATTACAAGATTAAAGTCGCAATATTTTGATAATAAAGTCAAAATTAAGAGAATAAAGTCGAAATATTACGAAAATAAAGTTGAAATATTTCAAGAATAAAGTCAAAATATTTCAAGAATAAAGTCAAAATGTTTCAAGAATTTAAATAGTAGAAATTAAAATTATAACAGCCTATATTGAGCATGCAAATGGTCGACGGCATTTTAGTGCCACGTTTTTTTTTTTTTTAATCTAAGATTACAAGATTAAAGTCATTTTACAAGAATAAAGTCGACATATCACGAATATATATATATATATATATAAACTAAGATTACGAGATTAAAGTCATAATATTTCGAGCATAAAGTCGAAATTATGAGAATAAAGTCTAAATATTTCAAGAATAAAGTCTAAATACTACGAGAATAAAGATAAAATGTTTCAAGAATTTAAATCATAGAAATTACATGTCTACAGTATTAATTTTACAGTAAAACATGTTTTAGAAATGTATCTATAACTTTCCTAAGTTTTGACAATTGTACTATTGCTACTTTAAAATGTAACCTATATTTGTTTGTTTATATATTTATTTTATTTTATTTATTTATTTTTTGTAGCTTTTAAGTAGTGGCAGTAAGGCAGCATTATTCCTATATATAATATTTTAAAATATAAACTTATAGAACTAGTTTGGACACAGTTAACTGAATTTGTTTCTCATGATATTAAAAACCTCTGAAGGAAAAATATTTAGTTTGTACAACTATATTAACTACAAATTTAAAAATCTTTGTAAATTCTCAAATCCATTTATTTTTAAAGTTGGACAGAACAATGTAAGAAAAGCAGCCAACAAGTGTCATTTGTTTTATTTCATAGTTATGAAAGCTGCACTACTGCTCTGAAAAATGGAAAATATGCATGAAATGAGGCACGTAGTGCATAACAAATATATTTGTTTATTGATATTTGTGTAGTTGTTAAGCAGTGGCAGAAAGACAGCAGTAATCTGTGTTTACCTCCGAGTGTCAGGAGGCCCGTCAGTGATCACTCACACGGATCTAATCCACTTTTGATGAACTGGGTTAATAGACTCCCTGTGGTCATTATCAAAGAGACTCATTTCTATTCATTTCTCAGCGCACACGACCCTCACACACCCGCCCCTCATTACGTGTGGCCTCCCCTCAATAAATACAGCTCTTCTGTTCTCTGGAGGGTCAGTTCATCCTCAAGTGTTCAGCATGCCCCGTCCGGACGGCTCTTACGCGCAGATCATCTGGAGAGAGGCAGACAGAGCCCGCTCGGACCCGCGTCCCGGAGCCACAGCGGGCTGGAGGGAGGATAGGACGCAGGGCAGGGTGAGCTGCGACCCGTGCGCTCTCGTCCAGCTCCGTCTATCCGGACTAACATATCCAGACGAAGACCAGAGCGCCATCGCCCGAGCTCGGAGACGCCGCAGACTGGCCGCCAACGCCCGCGAGAGGAGGAGGATGCTGGGCTTGAATGTGGCCTTCGACCGCCTGAGGAGCGTCATTCCTAATGTGGAGAGCGACAGGAAACTGTCCAAGTCTGAGACGCTTCAGATGGCACAGATCTACATTAGTACTCTGAGCGAGCTGCTGGAGGAAAGAGACTGCGACTCGGAATTCAGTTACCCGATGCTGGGGACGGGCGTGCAGGATCAAGTCATAAAGGGTTCAATGCCAACCGAAGAGGCCAAACCAGAGCAGAAAACTGTTCCAACCTGTAGGATAAGAACATATGCTGGGAATCTGGGGCGTCCAAGTTGTTGTGACCCCAAAACACCTGAACTCTTAGTGGACTCTCACTATATGGAGAGGAGTAATGGAGCAAAATGACACTGATATTGCATTCTCAGCCTTTATTTGTAATAAACTTTTTTTTTTTTTTTTTTTGAATAAGAAAATTCTGAAATAATGTTTGGATATTTTGTAGAAACATATAAATATTCTGGAATGTATGATATATTTTGCTTTTTATGCTATACAAATAAATATTTTCAGAAGAAAAAGCTTGTCTTTTTTGCTTGAATAAACTTGGGTTACACTTAATTTCAATAGTCCACTTCAGACATTCTACTAACCATAGCAACTTTGCAATTTCATGTCAGCTAACACACATTAATTTGCAACTATATGTTTTTTTTTTTTTTTTTTTTTTTTAAAGAAGGCTTGCTCACCAAGCCTGCACTTATTTTATCCAAAGTACAGCAAAACAGTAGATGAATTTTTAGCACCATTACTCACCACATGATCCTTCAGAAATCATTCTAATATTCTGATTTGTTGCTAAAAAAAAAAAAAAAAAAAAAAAAAAAAAAATCACATTTATTATGTTAAAAACAGCTGAGTAGAATTTTTTCAGATTTCTTTGATGAATAGAAAGATTTACTGAAATAGAAATCTTTTGTAACATTATAAATGTCTTTATAATCACTTTTGATTAATTTAAAGCATCCTTGCTAAATAAAAATATTAATTTCTATATTATTATTATTATTTTTTTTTATAATGACTCCAAGCTTTTGAATTATATAGTGTACAACGTTACAAAAGCTCTTTATTTTAGATAAATGCTATCTTTGGACCTTTCTATTCACCAAAGAATCATAATAAATAAATAATATTAATAAATGAAATAATAAATTAATGAATAAAAAAATACTCAACTGTTTTAAATATTGATGATGATAATAATAATTAAATATTTCTTGGACAATTCAGCAAATCAGCATATTAGAATTTCTAAAGGATCATGTGACACTGAAGACTGCAGTAATGATGCTGAAAATTTTGTTTTAATCACAGGAATAAATTACATTTTAAAACATATTCAAATAGAAAGCAGTTATTTTAAATAGTAAAAATATTTCACATTATTACTGCTTTTGCTGTATTTTTGATCAAATAAATGCAGGCTTGGTGAGCAGAAGAGACTTCTTTTAAAAAAAAAAAAACATTAAAAGTCTTACTGTTCAGAAACTTTTGACTGGTAGTGTACTTTTGCACTTACATGTCAACTAACTCTAAGATTATAAGTAGACTGGGTTATGCTTAGTAGAATAAGTTGACATTCTTGCAAAGTTACTTATTATCAGTAGAATGTCTGTTGAGGACTAACAAAATAAAGATATTAAAGTGATCATATGATGTTGCTAAAAAGAACATTATGTTATGTATTTGGTGTAATGCAATGTGTTTATGCGGTTTGAGGTTCAAAACACACGTTATTTTTCACATACTGTAGATTAGGTTGCTCCTTTCTGTCCTGCCTTTTTGAAACGCTTTATTTTTACAAAGCTCATCATTCTGAAAAGCGAGGTTCGAGGTGCATGTTGTGACTGACCGAATACCTCAAGCGTGTGATGGAAATGTTGCGCCCCTTACCATGTCGTGATCCCTTTTCCCAGCGAGATTTCACCAAAACAATAAAACCCATTATAAACGAGACATTTGTTGCATCCAGTGGGGACCTAACTACTGATTATAATGACGTCGCGCCACGTAAACATTACACAATGTCTGCATTTGTGATCGTAGAAACGACAAACAACAAGCACTACTCTATAATGCTCAAAACTCACGTTTGAATAGTCAGTAGCAAATTCTTAAAATATGAAAACACACTTACAGGCCATGTCAGAAGCGCCAGACTGTCCTTGGAACGTTGGAATTGCCCCACTTTATAGCCTTAACCCTTTGTTATTTGTCAGCTGGCATTGTAGGCTACTCTCCCAGGTTCAGGAAACAGTCCTCCATAAAATGCAAAGCACCCACTTGAATATTTGCGTTGTACTGTTCCGGAACCATGTCGTAAATATAACTTAAAGGCACAATATGTATATAACACTTGCACAGTGTTATATATTTCATGAAGTTGTGCACTTGTGTTATCTCAAAAGTTTTCAAGGATTTGTAAATCCAGAGAAATTCCAGTTTTAAATGACTCGTCCCTGAACATTGTCGCCTATCAATGACGCAATATCCGTGCTATCCTCGGTTTCTGCTTATGAATACTATGGGAACACATGTGGACAAATGCGGAAGTTGTAGTTTACCGCATGCGGATCATGGATCACGATTACACTTCGCAAAGAACGGAAAATCCCAAAAGACGTAGACATATACCAACTGAGGCATGTGAGCAGAGCATAGCGGGGTGTTGGCCAGTACAGATCTACTACAGCATAGCACAGTAGCGCTACTATAGGCACATTATTTGAGCGGACTCCGTTTTTCCGGTGAGCATGAGTAATGGTACACGAGCAGAATGCACATTCATAAAGCGGAATATTGAGCAGAGCATCACACCGCCCAGTGACAGCGGCTAGAGGAGAGTGAAACTGCGCGCTGAACACTGCCGGTCAGTGCGGCACGCCATATATAAGCCTTTATTATAAATAGATTTTTTCAGCCGTTTTTTCTCCGAAAATGCCATTTTCAGCCGATAATTTTCGGCGGCTGAAAATTTGGTGCATCCCTAGTTTTTAAAAAAGTCTGGTGAGCAAACCTATGGTGATGTAATTAAATACAGTATGTGCTGCACAAAAAACATTTAGCCATACTTGCAAATACGGTGGGTTCGTTCGAATTTACTTTTAGAACAACTGTTTTACACACGTAAAAATTTGCACTATTAACCCGCCAAATCATGACAAATAGTCACGTATCAGTAAAAGGCCAATATTGAATCAAATTTCACGTTCTTTGCAGATAATTTATTACGATGACATAAAATACTGTTATTAAATGTACAGGTAAGTTAATAAAAAAGCAATACATTACATCATCCGTGAGCGTGATTTGTAAAAACGACATCTCCCAACGTTCCATGCTCCGTCATTGCGTCATCGAGCTTCGCCTCTGTTATCGTTTTGAAAATGCGACCTCTAGCGGCGAAAACTTGCATATTGTGCCTTTAACCACTGATTTCTAGCTGTGTCTTCACTTGGAAGGGTAAACAAAGTACTTTCGCTTTTGAAATTAAACACAGCGTCTCCACAACATGGCGGCGGCTACAACAATACTACAGCTGGTATAAAAAGTTACGCCCTCTTTCTTTGCATATACATATGGGCGGTGTTATTCAAATCTACCCACACCGTGATGCAGATGTGTGGGGGTGTGTTTGAATGAGCCGTTTAGGAAGGTGTAGCTTTCTACTAATGCTTTAAAGGGGTCATATAATACGATTTCACCTTTTTTAACTTTTGTTAGTTTGTAATGTAGCTGTGTGAGCATAAACAAAATCTGTAAAGTTACAAAGCTCAAAGTTCAATGCAAAATGGAGAAATTGTCTTTTACAGAATTAGCATAGCATCGCCTACAGAGAACGGCTGGTAAGAGACTACAACAAAATAATTCCGGGTTAATGACATCATACACCCCACCCCCGGGAACATGCAACGAAGGGTGCTTACATATCGTAATTACCGAGATGACAACATGTGACGTTCTACTCGGAGCTGTTCACGTCCTCAGACTCGGAATTATGCTTTTCTATGGGAACACTATCAACGCCTAAACAGAGCCTACTTTGGTCAGGTGGTACAAGTTGTAGCTCTCAGAAGACTCCCAGTTCACAAGTTGTAAATACGAGTTCTACAAGGATGTGAACGCTTTTTACAAGTTGGAATCTCGTAATTACGGGAATTCCGATATGGCGTGAACGCACCTTATAATGCTGCGCTGCTTTGGAGAAGAGGAAGAAGACTAGGGGTGCACGTAAAAATGTATTCATATGCTGTATGAATCGCGATTCTGTCTTCTAACCATTCTAATGAATTCACAAGTTTCTAAATCAATGTTCTAAAGCAGGGGTGGCGAACGTCGGTCCTGAAGAGCCACAGCCCTGCATAGTTTTGCTTCAACCCCAATCAAACACACCTGAACAAGCTAATCAAGGTCTGAAGGGTTACTAGAAAGCAACAGGCAGGTGAGTTTTAATTAGGATTGGAGCTGAACTCTGCAGGGCTGCGGCTCCCCAAGACCGGAGTTCACCACCCCTGTTCTAAAGCAACAGTTCTCAGTCCTGTTCCTCTCATCCCCTGCTCTGCATCTCTCTCTCTCTCTCTCTCAGATCAGCTCAGCTACTCCAACAATGAACTCTTCCACTTATACTTATTTTCACATAGCAATGACAAGCACTAAACATGGACGTGCATGCGGTTGGCGTTCTGTATAAAAGCTTTAATTATGATAAAACCATATATATGAAAAGCTAGCATAAGCAACAGCATAATAACAGCGTATCAAAGTATAAGACAACAAAAAAACAAAACAAACACAGGCCTACCATTAAGAGCCGTGCACAAGTTCTGCACGATCCTCACTAATGTCCTCTGCGTCTCATTTGGTCTCAAATGGATAAGCAATATCGACGGCGCCATTGTTTACAATACAACGGAGCACACGCCGCTGATGAGGGACGGGACGTTTAGACGCGCACTAGAGGTGGTTTAGCCAATCACAACACACTCGGCCAGCCGACCAATCAGAGCCCATTGCGAACTTCTGAGGGAGGGCCTTCACAGAAACAGGAAATCGGCTGTTTTTATGCTAGTTGAAAAGCAGCGTAAAATAAAGGGAATATATTTGAAAAATAATGCGATTTTTAAAAAAAGAAGCATTAAGACATGTTGCTTTGCACCCCATAAACACAATCAAGCCTTCGAAAGATCCATTAGACCACCCCTTTAAATAACTGGTATTCTAAATAACTCCGGGAGTCTCCTACATATTCATAGTGGCTCTCAGACGCCCGCAAATTAGATACAATATCGTGGAAACGGTGGAGGCAAGGGAGAAAACGAGCAAGAGGAAAGAGTGCCACTTGAGCGAGAGAGACACATGTAGTGATATCGAATGTTTGGCATCCGTGTATGAAAATGATCGCTACGAGACGCTGGCGGAGTGAACCAGTCTTGAGGGCGCGGGTGTAGCCTCTGTGTTGCCAGATCCAGCTAATATTGTTTTTGAACTTATCTTTTCCAATTAATTTGACAATTTATAAAGTTTAAAAAAAGTGGGAAGTTGTATTTTAGGGTCAGTGATATCTATGTCTTACCTAATTTGCAAAATATTTAAAATAATTTCGGTTTATTTTTTCATTTATTTTTCTGTTTTCATTTGTTTTTATAACAATATCTGGCAACACTGCATCGCCGGCACCTAAACAGACAGTAATCAAAACAGCCCATGGACAAGTTATTGCATTTAACACTAGTACATAGATCTGTAGAACAAGTAGGTTACAGAATGAAATGAAATTAGTTAGTACTGCCTTCCTAAAATTTGTTTTTGCAGGGTGGGATGTCTGCTTACAGTTATCAAAAAAAAAAAAAAAAAAAAATCACCTAAATTTGAGTTAATTTAGTAGCAACAGTCATAGTGATACTATAATATGTCAATCAGACACCAAAAATGACAAGTAAGAAGTACTGAAAGTAGCAATTTTATTTGCGTTAAAATTATGTACAAGTAACCAAAGACATTATTTTGAAATTGGTACAAATTTCATGTTCCTGCAGTTGGCTTTTTAAGATCTCTTCCCTCAAAAAGCAGAACTGAGAAAAATGCGGTATAAAATAAAACGATTGGATTCAGAAAAGTAGTCTATCTAGTTCTCCAACAGCCAATATTTACATGAGTATTTACAGTTCGTGTTGCTTCATTCAGTTCCCCACTGTGTGAATTCAATCCCGTTGTGATGTTTGGAGCTCAGAGACACACTGCAGGGCTGTACCCAGAACAGCCCAGAAAATATTCACAACTCATAGTGTTCCGTGTAACAGAGTGAAACCAAAACAGTTGAGCGGTGAGGGGGAAAATGATCCCTAGCTTTTGTTAAGCTGTGTGCATTGAAGTTATTTCAGTCTATTTCAGTCATGAACAGCAGCAAAACGTCTACGCCTCTGACATCAAGCCTACTGCTGAGGGCGATCGCTTAAGAAGGCAAACAAACAAGTGCGCTTCTGAAAACAACCTTGAGAAGATCAGAACAAGTTGGGGTCAAAATGGGAAGCTACTGGCCTTATCAGAGAGATGTCAAGTGCTAAATTCGAAAACACCAACCATAAACAATTGAGGACTTATTCAGCATGTAATTTATGACACGAAATACTAAAATGTGAGGTTAGAAGTTTGTTGCGTGGCTCACTTTAACGGTTGACGGATCCAAGGTCACGGCTAGACGGCAACCGGCGTTATTGCATTATTCTTAAATTCTCACAGCAACTTCAGCTCTAACATCGGTAAACATCAAACATCGGTAGCAGCGCATGCAGGAGAATTTCTGCTGAACTCGGGTTACCGCGTAGCCACGACCCAACCGCAAGGATGAGATTTCCTGGCTTCAAAAATGCATTTGAATTTATTCACATTTCCAATCACTTCTCTCATGCACAATACGATTCTGCAGACAAGCATAATTCGGCATATTGCACGATTTAATAAGTTCTACTGTAGATTTTAAGCCACGTAAGGTTTGAAAATCAGGGTTGTTAACATCAGACTTAACGTTCTGGCATTTGGACAATATGCTTTTAAATCACAACTGCTAAAACATTCTAAAAACGCTTTGTCCCTTTCCTGCCCTAGCGAAATGGAAAGCGAAGTAATTTATTCATTCGCAGACCTTTGACACGGTGCTATCGATTAAAAAACGAATTTGTGCAACACAAAGGGAGCACATCCTGAAGTGAAGAGAATGGATTTGAACCAGGAGGGCATGTCTTTGCGGCATTTCAAAGAGGGACAGAATTTCGAATACGGTTTTGGATTCGCCCTCCAATCGTTCAGGTCAGTGTCGAGCGCTTTTAAATTTACAGACTTGAGAGTGGAATAAAGCAAACAGAGGGAGAGACATCCTTTAACAAGTTTTATCAAAGCCACTCTCCATTTCTGCCAATGAAAACCTACTTCCAAGGCGACTGATCAATAGACGCCAGATTAAGAAGGGTTGCGATGCGAGGAACACAATTATGTCGTGATGGAAACATTTTAAGACGGAACGGATGAACAGCTTGTGACAAACTCAATCAAAACAGCTCATTTTAATAGAGTTCTGTGTATGATGTGCTTTAAACTTCATTCTTTACAGTCCGAATGAGGAAGGTACTGGATGATGACGATGATGTGTGTTGGGTTGGGCAGCAGTGTGCTGAGGTCTGTGTGTGGAGCTCCGCAAAACACACTAGCAGTGTTCCAGATAATCAATGACCCTGGAGATAGACTTCTGTCCCGCGGTGCCCACATCGCACTGTAAGAGACAAAAACACACAATTGTTCAGTCAATAAGCATAACTTATTAGTTTTCCTGACAAAGTGAGGTAGAACTTTAGTATTCATATTACAGCAGGCTTACGTGTAGGCTTGCCTATTTTTTATATTCATGACGCATATTTTCTAGTGACAGGCCGTTTTATCAGTCGATATTTGGACATTTTTCAGATTACAGTGGTTCAATTTAGCCACTCAGCCAATTAACAGAAGTAGTATTTCTACCATGGGTCACACTTTATTATAATGCATCAAATACATGCTATTAAAGGAGAAGTCCACTTCCAGAACAACAGGAGAACATTTCAGGATTTTTCTCCATATAATGGATTGATATAGTGCCCCGAGTTCCAAAACTTCTAAAATGCAGTTTAAATGCAGCTTCAAACGATCCCAGCCGAGGAAGAAGGGTCTTATCTAGCGAAACGATTGGTTACTTTAATTAAAAAAAAAAAATAAAATAAATAAAAAAACAAAAATACAATTTTAAATACTTATTAATCTCAAACGCTCGTCTTGCTCTCCCAGAACGCTGTGTATTCTGGCTCAGGACAGTTAGGGTATGTCAAAAAACTCAAATCATTTTTTTTTCCCTCAACTTCAAAAATCATTTCAAAATCATCCTACATCGCTGCAGACCCAGCCTTTGCAAAGTGAACATGCAAAGAAGATCAAACACCCTTAACAAAAAAGGTAACACAGCAACATAGGGCGATTTTGAAGTTGAGGGAGAAAATACGATCTAAGTTTTTCGACACACCCTAACTGTCTTGAGCCAGAACAGATGCATGTGACGTCATTGATATAAGTGATCACGGGGGTTTTGTATTTACAAAATAAGTTCATAGGCAAATTTGCTTTATTTATTTTCCCCGGCATCAAAATCAGACACGTATAAGTGTTAGAAAACACGATTCCTGGCTGCATCAATATCCATTGACCACTGGATATTTGTTAAGTTGTTAGGAAGATTATATCAAGTTCAGCAACCTTTAGTTTAAACTGATTATCGTTTATTTTACTTGTGTTTTCGCATCTTCCCTATTAAATCCATTCATGCTGAAGGCTCTTCTGCCACTCAGTCCGGCTGAGGGGGTGTGTCCCAGCGGGAAAGTGACGTCAATGCATACCCTCTATACACAGAGTTCAGGGAGAGCAAGACAAGACAAGCATTTGACATTAAAAAGTATATAAATTGTATTATTTTTGTGAAAAATGACCAATCGTTTCGTTAGATAAGACCCTTCTTGCTTAGCTGGGATCGTTTACATCCACATTTGGGATCGTTTGAAGCTGCATTTAAACTGCATTTTGGAAGTTCAAAATTGGGGCACCATATCAGTCCATTATATGGAGAAAAATCCTGAAATGTTTTCCTCAACCCATCAATTTCTTTACAGCTGAAGAAAGAAAGAAAGACATTAACATCTTGGATGACAAGGGGGTGAGTACATTATCTGTAAATTGTTGTTCTGGAAGTGGACTTCTCTTTTAAGTAACAACTACTTTCTATAGGTTTTGGGTTTGGTTTGTGATTACACATAATAAGGGCACATAAAAAGTGTTACCCTCTAATGTAAAAGTTCCAAAAACAGAAAGCCTTGTCAATAAACAGATTTGTGTTTACAGAATAAACACATTTTGGTTACACTTTATTTTACGGTGTCCTTGTTACAGAGTAATTGTGATGCGATCTAGGAAACCCCAACACATGATAAAATTTGACCTTTTTTAGGTTTTCATACCATGTAAAAGCTGGGTTCAAGCCCTTTCCAAAATTGGCTGATAGCTATGATTTTCAGGAATGCAATTTTGAGAAAAACTGGTTTAAAGAGAGATGGGTTGTACTCCACGGGTTTAACGAGAGCTGTCTGTCAGAGTGCTATACTGCATCATTACACAAATAGACTAACCTTACCCTAAAGAGGACAGTTTTTCGTGGTTTATCATGGCCATAGCCTCTGAACTTTTCATCACCCCATAGATAGCACGAATAGTGTACCTTGTAGTTTACATTTAGAAAAGGGAGTGCAGCGCAACTGTTTGCGCACTGTGCACATAACAGACTGTCACCGGGCTCCTCCTCTTTAGTAGCTTCATCATTCGATCCTTTATCTCTGGTTGTGAAAGTCCATTATAACATCGTTTAGGGCACTGACATCAAGATTGAGCAGATTGAGTAAGATTGTTATTTTCAGAGATGACAGACAAGATGTTATAAAATAATAATTTAATGAAAACCTAATTTTCACAAAAATTGACATTTGGCCTATTTTTCGAATTTCCTGAAAACGTCCCAGTGCAACACCCGACAGGTTTTCCCAGATCGCATCACAATTATACATTAAGTACTGAGTAATAATAGTTAGCTACACGTACATGTTATATGGTTAGGATTTTAAGATAAGGTCGTGATATAGGGTTAGTTGCATGTAATTTTGCATGATTTATTGTAATGTAATATGTGTAACAAAGACATCTTAAAATAAAGTGTTACCCAAATGTTATGGTTTAATTATCTTTTTTAAAAATGCATTTACGTTAAGTCGCTACTGCTGTTAGATACATGAAAAGTCAATGACAGTTTCCTTTATTTGTATCTTTATTTTAACTGCATGTAATTTTTGTTCTTTTTACAGACTTTCATTTAATTATCGAACAAAAATTTAAAGTGCCCCTATTATGCCATTTTAAAGGTTGATAATATTGTTTTAACAGACTCCCAAAACAGGTTTACATGTATGCAAGGTCAAAAAACACTTCAGTTTTCTCCAAAAATAGATTTAATTTTACCCCATTTCTAAATGATTCCTAAACGACTCGTGCGAAGCAGTTAGAAGAATCAGTCTCTCTAAACCCCTCCTTTCCGTGAGCCCTCACTGCTGTGATTGGTCAGATGGCGCAGTCCTTATGATTGGTCTACCGCGTACAGCGTGTCGGAGAACGAAATGCCCATTGCCATAACTGACTGACAGCCTGACAGATACTTGTCAATACATAAAAAGATGGCATCGATTTTGCCATACCAATTCGAGCCAGAGTCTAATGATGAAACGACTGAAGTGGCTGATCGACAAGTTAACACGGTCTACCTTGGAAAGTGCTCGCAATTTGCTTATGTAAGCGAATCGGGCACACCTCTATGTTGTAAACTTCAACATTCTATAATGCATTAAGGCGGCTTTCACACCGAACGCGGAAAGCGCTGCGCTGGCCGCTGGGTTCAGTGCAGCCCTTCAGAGCGCAGCAGCAAAAGTTTATTTGAACAACTTATTTGACGCGCACTCCGCTGCCCGTCCGCTTTGGTCGAGGCAGAAGCAAGCCATCCTCGCAGGGCGGAAGACATTGAAACGAATGGGTTTCATAGCACAGCACTTTCCGCATTCGGTGTGAAAGCCGCTTCGTATGCTATCCTTTATCATTACTTCAACTAATGAGACAGACAAGCTGCATCAATCACAAATTGTCAGACTACAGTGGGTCCACAGCTGAACAAGAGAACTACAAAAGCGTGATTTAGCCGGTTAGCAAGACATGTGCAGGGTTGTTACACAACCTAACATATACAACTACGCATTTTGAACGATCGCCAGAAAATACAATCTTTGTAGATTCATCTTTTGGAAGTGAATATAAAAGTTTTACTCACAGCGTATGATACAGCGTCTTCTGTATAATGTACGTGTAAATTTCCATGTGACGTAAACCACATGGAAATTTCACTGTTTGTGGGTGGACAAGTTGTTCGCGACGTAGAACGTGGGCGGGCATTAAGCAAATTTGTTACTTCGTGACGTGTGGCCATAACAGAAAAAGATTCGAATTCCTGACGACTCGTTTAGGCAAATGTGAGCCGACTCTTTTTTTTTGATAGACAATAACTTTATTTATTGTGCACTGTCAGCTTCACAACTTTGCAGATAGTTTATGACACACTGCATGAAAGGACATATTTGAAAAGGCATAATAGGGGCACTTTAAGGAATTTTAATTTAACTGAAATTTTTTTTTTTTTTTTTTTTTTTTTAAATAGTTACTACTTATATTTAGATATTTTTGTCCTTTTAAATAAATAGTGTGTGTGTGTCTATATTTTATCAAAGCATAAAATGGAGTTATGCTGCAGGAAATGAACTGTGGTTAACACAAGCCAGTATTTTCAGGTGTTATTCTATGACATGAAATATATCAGTAATGACCTCTTTTAAAGGGGTCATCGGATGCAAAAATCACTTTTACATGTTGTTTGACCATAAATGCGTGTTGGCAGTGCGTGTACGTGATAAAAATCCACCCAGTGGTATTTTTGTAATCTTCATAAGAAATATCCCCTTTTTCAAGCCATCAAGCCGTTCTCAGCTTTCCATGATAGGTGACTGACATGACCGTTTTGAGCTGATTGAGCTGTGAACAGTTTGGCTCTGACCGCCATAGTTTCGACTCTGGTGCAGGGGAAGACAAGAATGTCTCCGATTGAGCAACTGAGGTGTTCTGTTGTTGGATTTAATAATGATCATAGCAGTCATTATTTACTCCCGACATCTGAGCCGCTGAAGACTCAGAGGATTAACAATACTTTAGTTTTAGAAGGAAATGCGCCTGGCGACCTACATAAATGTGTAGACTATTACAATTCAGAGTTCCCAACCTTCTATCAGGACTTCAGTGATGTTGACAGAAGTTAAGAGACTATGGTGTAGTCTGTTTATACCCTAGGTTTAGCTTTTTACTTTAGCCAACTGCATTTAGTTGGGTTAATCTGCAAGGATTCTTTTAATGTGTAAGAATCAAATTTCTGTTTGTCACACATCTTTTTATTTTTCCCCCCATAAAAAAAATAGGAAAAATCTATAGAAGCCTGTGTCCGCCACTGAATGACTGAATGAATAAATAAATAAATAAAATAAATACATTACCTTTTTACCTCAGTTCTGACTTTTTTTTTTGTGATACAATCTTGCAATTCTGACTTTTTCTTAAAATTGCAAGATATAAATTTGCAATTACTAGTTATAACTTCAAAATTGTGATATAAACTCACAATTCTGACTTTTTTCCTCAGAATTACGATATAAACTCACAATTGTTAGTTATAAAATCAGAATTGCGTGATAAAAATTGCAATTCTGACTTTTTTTTCCTCGCAAATGGGAGATTGTATCTCGCAATTTTGACTTTTCACACAATTCTGACTTTTTCTCAGAATTGATAGATAAACTCGCAACTGCAAGTTATAAAGTTCAATTTTGAATGGGGAAAAAAACAGACCGATATGCTCTCAGAGTTTGTATCTCACAATTCTGACTTGACTCACAATTGTTATAAAGTCAGAATTGCAAGGTATGAACTCAGAAAAAAGTCAGTCACAAGATATAATATATATATATATATATATATATATATATATATATATATATATATATATATATATATATATATATATATATATATATATATATATTATATCTCACAATTATGACTATTTTTTAGAATTGCAACTTCTTCATAACTCACAACTGTTTATATTATGTAATTCTGAGAAAAAAGTCAGATTTGCAAGTTTTTCTTGTAATTCTGACTTTATAACTCAAAGCTTTTTATATCACACAATTCTGAGAAAAATAGTCAGATTTGCAAGTTCATATCACGCAATTCTAACTTAATTTCTCAGAATTTCAAGTTTAAACTAACTCGCAATTGCGAGTATATAGATCTCACAATTCTGGAAAAAAAAAAAAAGTCAGAACTGTGAGTTTGTATCACGAAATTCTGAGAAAAAAAAATTGTGAGATGTAAATTCGCAGTTATGAGAAAAGTCAGAACAGTGAAAAAGTGTTGCAATTACTTTATTTATTTTTTTATTCAGTGTGGCGGAAACATGCCTACATTTACATTTAGCAGACGCTTTTATCCAAAGCGACTTACAAAAGAGGACAATGGAAGCAATCAAGATCTCCAAAAGAACAATAACATGCAAGTGCTATGACAAGTCTCAGTTAGCCTAACGCAGTACACGTAGCAAGGTTTTTTTTTTTTTTTTTTTTTTTTAATTGTATAATAAATAAAAGAAAACGGAATAGAAAAAAAATAAAAAATCAAAAAATCAAGCTAGCGTTAGAGGCATTACAAAAAGAACAGTGTTCTTTTTAAGCTAGTGTTTTTTTTTTTTTTTTTTAAGAAAACAAACAGTAGGTAAATGAAAAGAGTATAACTTTTTTTTTTTTTTTAAGAACAGAATTAGAATAGAGAGTGCTAGAGTTAGAGGGTCAATAAAGATGGAAGAGATGTGTTTTTAGCCGATTCTTGAAGATTACATAAAATTCCTATTGACTATGTTGAGGGAACCAAGCTGATGCTAATTTCCAGGATTGCCTCCATGTCATCCCTCACTTTATCATTCTATAAACATAACTACAGTGATATAGAAACTGTTTGCCAATTGTGAAATTTTGCTATATCGATTACTGAAATTGAAGTTGTGGCAATTGTAATATAAGCTACCCTATACTGGTCAATCACTAACTCTTGTGTACTTACTGTAAGGTTCATGAAATTCAAGAACTTCTTCAGCATCTCTGTCATGACTGAAAAATCCCCTTTTGGCAGGTTTTCCCTCACAGTAGTCACATTCATCTGAAAGAGAATCACAGAATTAGCAGCTCATTCCTCCCATGAGGTTACAGTGTATTTCAGGCCTGTGCTGAAAGAGAGTCTGGAGATTTTTAAGGCGAGTTTTTTGCTGATCAAAGCAGCAGCACTCCATCTCTGGCCATCATTTTTGTCAATGTGCTCCGTGTCTCCATGGTACTCAATCTTCAAAAACACACATCAAATCAAATATTTCCCTCCTTCTAAATGCTCTGATGCCCTAACATGAATCTAAGACATAAACAGGAGGATGTGCCTTTCTAAAGAAACCCAATATGGAGTTAATTTGTTTTTCTAAAACGGAATCAAACTTGACCTTCAAAGTGTGCAAACATGCATCCAAAAGAAAAAGTGGGAGAAATAGAGTATAAATGCCGTCTCTTTTTGTGTCTGGGCTGCGTTTATTGGCGAGACAGATAATGGCTGTGTACGTCAGTCAGAAAGCAACAGAGTGGTATGAAACAGAAACAGAGGAGTCCATTACAGCCGATTCTGCAGCCCACCTATTAACGCCTGAAAATAAATCCATTAATACTGCCAGACACAACACAGGCAGTTTTCTTCTGATACCTGCCCTGAAACTTCAAAACTGCAATTTAGACAAACAACACTCAAACTCTGCAAAAGCAAAGGAATATTAACAACAAAAGCTTTGTATCAGCAAACCCTCTACTCTTATTGGTATAGCCTGGATTTGTCCTGACCTTAAACTGACTGTGGCATCATTCCACTACTGAGAACACAAGCGAGCACTTGTCGAGGACAGAAAGGGTATCTAGTCAAAAGGTAGTAGTCTTGGCAGAGCTAGACGCATACCTGACATTGACAATAAATAATACTCTTTGTATTTTATATAGAAAATTCAGGTTCTGAGCAAACAGATACAACAAATGAATCAAAGATACAAAATGGGAAACACTGAGGTGAGGTGAAGTAGGTGTTACTTACAGGGCTCCCTTGGCACAGACAACCCAAAAGCAGTGCAGTGTATGACGCCACAATACTGTCCTCCATGTGCTTGCCAGCATGCTGAAGAGCTGGAGAGAAAAATCAAATGACAAATTATTCAAAATATGCCTTTTCAATAATATTTGAATATCTGAGCTCATAAAAAGGAAAATTCTATTTTTAGTTAAATAAAGTTTAAATGAATATTGTGGGTTACCATTTTACTCACTAAGATTTCTTAATTTTTTCTTAAGTTTTAAAATTACATTATTGGTCAAAAGTTTGGAACAATTAAGATCATCATACAGGGTTCATACAGATACTGTAAAATGAAATTCCAGGACTTTCATGCAATTTTTGATTTTTAAAGTCCACTTCCAGAACAATTTACAGATAATGTACCCACCCCCTTGTCATCCAAGATGTTCATGTCTTTCTTTCTTCAGTCGTAAAGAAATTGTGTTTTTTGAGAAAACCATTTCAGAATTTTTCTCCATATAATGGACTGCTATGATGCCCCGAGTTTGAACTTCCAAAATGCAGTTTAAATGCGGCTTCAAACGATCCCAAATGCAGTTGTAAATGATCCCAGCCGAGGAAGAAGGGTCTTTTCTAGCGAAACGATCGGTTATTTTCATTAAAAAAAAAACACAATTTAAAAACTTTTTATTGTCAAACGCTCATCTTGTCATGCTCTCCCTGAACTCTGTGTATTCTGGCTCAAGACAGTTAGGGTATATCGAAAAACTCAGATCGTATTTTCTCCCTCAACTTCAAAAATCATTTCAAAATCATCCCACATCGCTGCAGAAGTACCGACCCAGTCTTTGCAAAGTGAACACGCAAAGATCAAACACCCTTAACAAAAAAGGTAAAACAGCGATATAGGACGATTTTGAAGTTGAGGGAGAACATGAGACAGTCCAGGCAGAGTAAGACAAGACGAGCGTTTGGCATTAAAAAGTATATAAATTGTATTATTTTTATGAAAATAACCGATCGTTTCGTTAGATAAGACCCTTCTTCCTTAACTGGACTCATTTACAACTGCATTTGGGATCATCTGAAGCTGCATTTAAACTGCATTTTGGAAATTCAAAATCGGGGCACCATACCAGTCCATTATATAATTTCTTTACGACTGAAGAAAGACAGACATGAACATCTTGGATGACAAGGGGGTGAGTACATTATATGTGAATCTTTGTTTTGGAAGTGGACTTCTCCTTTAACTTTTCATTAAAAAGGTGGTGAAAATTAAAGACTTCTTTCAAAAACATTAAAAGCTTAGATATTCCAACATTTTTACCAATTGTTTATGTCCACAAGCATTCATTGTAACCTGTAATTTTGTTTTGTTTTTGCAAGCATTTGCAAAGCATTTAAGCTCACGCAGAGCGATCGAATAACACTAATAAAGCAGACTGCCCCACTTATTGTACAGAACATACATAAACACTCTGCATATAATGCCTTGTGCTTATATCATTTCTCATGTCCTTTTTGAGAAAAACAAGCCTTTCCACATGCTTGGGTGGAAGTCGGCTCCTTAGATGCTTAATAAAAAGCTGGTTGCAGAGGAAACGCGCTCCGCCGGCACAGATGTTACAAGGACACGCAGATTGAGTACGTTTGCTAAGTGACTATATTTGTTGAACACCAAAAGAAAACAGCACACACTCATTAAGACTGAATATACACGAGAAGACGGAGGTCCTACACAAGGCTGCACTCACTGACTTCACATGACAATAGGGCTGGGTGATATGGGCAAAAAAATTAGCACGATCAAAAGTCAAGAACCTGTTTCAAATCAAGAAAGAGGTTTGAGTTGTCTGATAATAATAATAATAATAATAATAATAATAATAATAATAATAATAATAATAAACAACAACAATTTTTTTGTCTCATTTGATATTAGCTTGAGGATGCAGAAGTAAATTTTTGTTCATTATCAATCAGTAACATCTCTAAAAAAAAAAAAATTTTTTTTTTGTTTTTTTCCCCCAATTAAGCATTGGTCTCTCATAGTAGCAAGCATACATTTTAAATCATGATAAACAGTTAAAACGGTACCTCAATACCATGGTAAAAATATAACTATATGGTTTTATAGGTAGCCTATCTGTATGAAGAATGGTAGTCTAAAAACATTCAATATAAATGCACGCCTGCTATAGCTTCATCACAAATACATACATACTATAGTTATATACACCATTACTCCCGTAATAAAATTAAATGTGAATATCCCACATAGCTGCCACAAAACCATGGTGCAGTGAGTGTTACTACAGTAAATCCATGGTAAATGATGGCGATGTGTAGATTGAAAAGCCTTCTGACTGTCTTTAACACAGCTTTAAACTAGTTTGAATCACAGAGTCATGTGTGTTGATCGCTGAATTCAAGTGTTTCACACTGGATCTCACAGTGCTGTTTAGTGCTGGTGTGACGGAGCCGTTCACATATCGCGTTTTTTGCCCACTCAAGTTCGTTATTTCAAGTTTAGCCGCGCGGTAGCAGCGCCCATAACGGAAGCGACATGGTTGCGACGCACATTCGGTGCGACCGGTTTTTCCAGACGCGTCCGCGCCGCATCGTCATAATAAATGCATCTCCTCTAGTAAGCTCGCGCAGCGCGGCAGTTTGAACTTTGGTCCGAGTGGATGAACGGCACGTAAAAATGATATCGAACATTTATCGAACTCTTCATATTGTTTTATCGAGGAAAATTATTGTTATCGAATTATCGCCCAGCCCTAGATAACAATTACATAACATTATCCTTACATTAGACTAGCTTTCACAAAGCAGAAGAAAATAACTGGAATTGCACAAACCTCAGAAAAAGAACTAAGTGCGCATTCGGATTCTCGAAGCAGGAGCTAAATGCATCATGACTTTTACCTGAGTCCTAATTTGTGAGTTCATGTGGTGCACTCACAAATTACACAAAATTTAATTCTCAGAAACCTCTAACATGCGTACATTTAGCTCATCAGTGGCCCTGAAGATTGAGACGAACATAAGTCTGAAAGCATGAACTGAAAGCAAGCACCTCATCAGCTTCTTTCATCTGTTCCTACACATTTAATCAAATATGCTACTTTAACCGTTTCACTGGTGAGTTTAAAATATTCTACCTGACACCCAGAATGTTTTTTTTAGGCAACCGTTATTTTAGAACGTTTGCCCTTATTGTTTCCATGGCGACGCATCATGCTTGTCACGTTACACAGCCACAATAACACTGTATGACAGAAGGATCGCATTTTTTTCGTTTTTCCTTTTTTTATTCAAAATATTCATGCACTTGCTTACCATGTCATGAACTATCTGATATTCCGAAGACGTGTAAATGAGTGTTTTGTCATTTAAAAACCGTTATAAATGATCTTGATCGTGATCTATAACGTGAGATGGGCGCTGCCATGTTTGTTCGCGCTGCCGTTTAGAGAGTCCTGTCAGCCGGATTTACAGCACATAAATACGTCAGTTTCTTTCGAAATACATGCACGTAAGTGGCTGGTGAACTGGAAGAGGAATAGAGTGAACTTTTTAGTTGCTTACACTATGTGTGTGTGTGTGTGTGTGAGTGATATGAATAAAACATCTGCAAATTATATTGGAATTGGATTGTTATTTGCTGCTTCCATAGACATCTGTGTGTATTTTACAAACTCTAAATGTGTTGTTTTATTAGTACTTATGTGTATTTAAATGTCAGCAACCTAACATAAGCGTTACGTGGTTAAAAACACTGCATAGCTGTGATTATATCACAAGTGCAGGTCTTGTCACTCTGGCTCAGCGCCAGCCAACGTGCAAAAGCGCAGTTTGAATTTGGCAGTTGCTGATGTCACCAAACGTTCTAAATTCCATATGTGGGACCCTACTCCCAGGGGCACAGAAATTAGAATCCCACATTGTGTTGTTGTGTTCATTCATTCATTCATTCATCCACCAAAGTGGCTTGTCCATTAAGCAAAATTATTAATTTTTTTTTTTTTTGCATTCGTCTAGTCTTTGTTTGTAGTGTCTACCTTTGTTGAGATCAAGTTCTTCATCATCCTCTCCCTTCTTCTTGTCCTCTGTGCTGTTGTTTTCAGAAGCGACCCACTGGATCTCTTCATTGGTCTCTTTCCATTCTCCACTCTGGTCCAACTGGGACTTTGGCGGGTCGTTGATGAAGTCATCCGTCTCCGCCTCCGCCAACATGGCTGCATGCTCTCTCTGAAGAAAAAGCTATTCATGCAGAGACAGAGAAAGAAATTACAAATGTTTTGCTTGTGAACCAATCAGTAAATGAAAAAAAATTTAGTGGACATTCCAAAAAAAAAAAAAAAAAAAAAAAAAAAAAAAAAAAACAAAAAAAAAATTTGCGACTAACAGTGATGTACAGCGATGTGTTTTGAGTGACCACTTGTGATCACATCACACCAAGACCTTAATAATAGGTGTAACAATACTAGGTCTTGTTTTCTTCAAGTGTGAAGTATGGCCATGCAGCAGTTTTTTTTTGTTTGTGTTTATACCTTCACCAGAGCAGCAATGGCACTGAGAGATCTCTCAGCCTGCAACTCTTCTTTGTCAGACACACACATGGAGTCCCAGACTTCAACTCCCTCCATCTGCAGCTCCACCAGACAGTGTCTGTTCCTTGCGCTGTACTCCACCAGATTAATGAGCAAGCCCAGACCCTAAAAACACAAATACAATGAAAAACACCTCATTTAGATCAACAGGAACCACAACACAGAGAGAAAACCTGGTTTCACTTTGCTAATGTCTAACTGGTCTGCACAAACAAAACAAAAAAAAAAATAGGATTTTACAATATAAAAAAAATAAATAAATAAATAAAAAAAAAATTCTTTATATATGGAAATTATATTAAAAAATACTACTTAAACATCTACTTAAAATAGTTATAAATTCTTAAATTTAATCTTATTTTTTAAATGTTGTTTATTTATTTTATTTTAAAGTTAACTATATTTTTAAGCAGTTCATAAAGAATGAGGTTTAATCATTTTCAGTTTATATTAATTAGGCACAGGAAAAGTAACTTGCTCATTTTTGCAATATGTATTGGCAGTTTAACACATTAAAAAAAATAATATAATTAACACAGTCTCAGTTTTCTCAATTCCTGAGACGATCGTTTTGTCCCCTTCTTCCTGTGGCATTATGCTCATGCTATTTGAGAGTTCGCTAATGCTATTAAGCTTTGAAGTGAATGAAAATGAGCAGACATCTCTGATTCAAACAAGGCGGCAGATTAAGTAACGTGACAGAAACATCATACAGGGTTATTTCCCATAAACAAAGACAAAGCTAAATGAAACATTAATTATAATGGGCTTATGGGATGACTGCAGTAAGTTTATTTAATCTATAAGGTTGATCATGTTCTATAATTGCTGTAAATCAAAGAAAAACAGTAGTCTGATCCTTTGAAGTTGACTTATTGTTAGCATGTTAACATTATTAAAATATATTGTTAAATAGTTATATTTAGACTTGTTATCCTCAAATTCTGGAGGAAAAAAAAACAACAAAAAAAAGGAACAACAAAAAACAAAAAACAAAAAAACAAAGAAAAAAAAAAGATGAATTTAACACAGGCACTGGTATTGGCAACATGGCATTGATTGACGCTCGAAAAGATGCAATTTTATAAATACTATTTAAAATAACTTTCCTTTATGATGATTCTAAATTAATTTGTGGCTTCATTGTGTAGGTATATTCATTTATGATAACAAATTTTAATGTTAGTCCAGGTCCAGAAAACTACTAGAGCTTCACTGATTATAATGGAACTTTAATAACAGAGATTGTGATGAACTAAGATGAGTGACAAGGGAGTTTGTAAATGAGATACTGATTTAATACAACAGTTAAATAAACAAGAAGTTAATATTAAGTGTCTCATATTGACTGTAATACTATTGGCTGATATTGCTCTATTTCATCATCAAAAATTGTTTCAAACAAATCACAACCGAGCCGCTGCGCATCTCCATTCAAACTCAGTGGTATTTTGTTTATGAATGAACATGCATTTTTAAACGAATCTAGTGAGTCAATGATTCAATTTCCCATTCATAAAGACAGTCACTTACTTTATTCCTGATTGAATCAGCCAATCGATCAAATCAAATGAACGAATGATTCAGTAATAAAATCAGTGACTTGCCACCACCTACTGGCAGTTTTAGTTTCATTTTTAAAGCATCTTTTATTTTATTTAAATAATTTAATATTTCTAAATTCATATTTACACTTGTATTTAAAACATTAATCTCATTAAACACAAAAAAAAAAAAAAAATACACCTACAATCCACTTTTGTGTTCTTCTGTAGCACAAATTAATTTAGTTAATACTGATTTCATTTGACTGGTAACGTATTCCACTTGTTCTTATTTTCTTGTTTTAATTAGAAATTTTAAAAAGCTTATAAAAAAAAAAAAAAAAAAATTTAGAGCCCTGCAGTTATTAAAATATTAATCATAATGAACCTCATAAACCCGTCTGATTATTATTTTTTTTAATTCATCTATTTACAGCTCTAAATTAAATAGAATACACAGTAATAAACAGCAAAATTTATCTCCATGTTATACTAAAATGCTTTAAAATGAGAATTTTTTTGTGAACATTTATAATACAAACAAATTAAACTGCCATTTGTTTGTTCTAACGATATTCACATAAAACGTTCAGAAATTTTTAAAGCATTTTGCGTGAAATGATCACAATTTTCTAACCAATTTATATCCTTATGAACAAAGTGTAATATTGCATTACAATTAATATTCACAATGTTCATTTTATAATCATCATCAAATATACTTCACAAATAACCACTGCATATATTTGTTTTATATTTATAAATTTCATCACAGAATGGATTTTCCTTTTGTAATGCTGTTTGAAAGCACTCAGGAACTCCTAGTGGATACTGCAAGTCCCCACTGAATGTATACCAACACTGAGTGATATTAGTAGAGTTGTGTACTCACCAGGACTCTGATATCGAACCTCCGCTCCTGCGGCAGGTACTGTGGGACCCTGAGCACACAGTTTAGCGCAGTGATGATTAACTCATCCTGCTCGCCCGTCTTTGTGCTGCCCCATTCTACAGACAGAACAAAAACGCACTCAATGGCTGCTGCACATATGAGTTCAGCATTAGTTAATCAGGGATTTTCTGACTGTTGTTCCCCAAGCTGCTCACATCTGGCTTATGACTGAGTACTCCTGCATTACGCTGAAGGGTTTGGCAGCAATACTAGCGAGCAGCTAGCCAAAGCAGCACTGCTAACAGAAATCCATTTGGCACATCGAACAAAGCCCATGCAAGAAGGCCAAAAGACTCTTATTGACTTTAAGCACTTTAAAAGCAGAATAACAAACGTTCTATAAGGCATAATGTAATGAGACAGCCGCTGCGGCACAGCTACCTGATTGTTCAGCTGAATAGCTTCCAGCACATTTTACATTTCAGTGTTGGGGAGTAACTAACGAAAAGCAGCAAAGTTACTGGATCGGTAATGACCAATCAATAACTACCAATAGTGAATTTCATTACTGATTAGTTGGGTCTTTGTGTTGAAAATGGAAAGTGTTTGTCAGTGAAAACACTTTACAATAGTGAAAAAAGGCAGTAACGAGCTGCAACGAGTCACAAACTGTTTAAAACCCTAAAGTTTACTTTAGCTTTGATGCAAACACTTGCAATGTGTACGGTCAACTGCATAGCATTTAAATGCCATGCATTAACACATGCACTAGAAGGATTCATCCTTGTCCATTGTCTGCACTATTTCTCTCCAGATGTTATAAGGCAATAACCAAGTCAAGCTTGACTTGAGGCAATAACCAAGTCAAGCTTGACTTGACTTGACTTATAAGGCAATAAAACAATTAACTGTACTCATTTAAACTCGAGTTGTGGGTATCTTTAATTCTAGTGTTGCCATCTTGTGGACCAATAATTAGTGCAATCAAGGCACAAGAGTAATCGGACTGTACAGGGTTGACGAGGTTTGAAAATTCAAGCTGCATGTATTCAGTATATGCATACTAGGAGGATGACAAAAGTTGCATTACAAACACTTTATGCACACCATTGCATAAGCATACTTTAGCATTTACAGTTTAGTGCTGGGGAGTAATCAACTAAAAGCAGCATGTTACTATGTTTGATAATTTTAAAATACAATACAGATTAATTAGTTTGTATGCTGAGAATAGAGAATCTGTCACATGAATCTACAACAAGGGAAACCACATTTCTATGTCTTATGCATGAAAACACATTTTTAAACACTTCAAACACAGTCATGAGAATATAGTTTCACTGGAGTTGCCTTGCCAGGTGTGTGTAGTTTTATGTTCTTAAGGTGTTTTCACCTGACACATAACTTGCGATTTACATTCTTACAAATCTTTGAAATTTATGCAAGCATTTTCACATTTAGAAAAACAAACAAACAAACAAAAAAAACAAACAAACAAACAATCACCATTAACCTTTTAAAAACTTCTCTGAGTAGGGACGGGGGAAAACAAAGTTCAACAGAATTTGCTTGAAGTGAACACAAACCTGGTTGGTTCTTATCCTTCAAGTATGGCTGAGCTTCAATTCACCATATCTGATCTGCTCTATTTATGTGCGTTGATCAATGTCTATACATTGATAAAAGCCTAATTAAATGTTGCTCATATAAAGCAATAATGTCTCTTCAGATAACTTTGATGTTGATGAACTTTGATGTCTTTATGGATTTATGCATTTATGACAGACTTTCAATAGGGGACAGATATCTTTCAGGTTCCATAAAAAATACCTTCATTTGTGTTTTGAAGATGAACCAACGTCTTGTGTGTTTGGAATAAGGGTAACTAACTGATGACAGAATTTTAAGAAATTTAAGAGTAGCTTTGTAAGTTACAGTTTCAAAGTAGCTTTTTTTAAAGTGCCCCTATTATAGATTTTTTAAAGTTCCCTTTCATGGAACTTTAAAAAAGACGCTGAGGGTAAATCCGTTAGGTTACAGTTAGGGTATGTCGAAAAACTCATCTCATTTTCTCCTCCAACATCAAAATTGTCCTACACCGTTGCAAAAGTACTGACCGAGTGTTTACAAAGTGAACATGCAAGGAGGGTCAAATACTCTTTACAAAAAAAGGAAGTTGGAGGAGAAAATGAGATGTTTTTTTTTTTTTTGACAAACCCTGTCTTGAAACGGAGTGCAGAGTACGCATGCGCATTGCAGAGTTAGACAAGATGAGCATTTGTGGTTAAAAAAAAAAAAATGTATAAATATATATATATATTTTTTTAAGAAAATGACTGATTGTTTTGCTAGATAAGACGCTTATTTTTCATCTGGGATCATTTACAGCCCTTTGAAGCTGCATTAAAGTGAATTTTTAACCTTCAATCTGTTAAGCACCACTGAAGTCCACTATATGGAGAAAAATCCTGAAAAGTTTTCCTGAAAAAACTTTGCGACTAAAGAAAGAGACAAATATCTTGGATGACATGGGGTTGAGTAAATTATCAGTACATTTTTATTCTGAAAGTGGAGTAATCCTTTAAAAACTGTTGCTCTCATGCACTCTGTAGCATGCAAAACACGTATTTTAGTTGTGTGTGTTGTGTTTGCTCTGCGCAGTTTGTAGGTCTCTGGCTAACCAGCTAACAGCAATATCCATTCCCTCGCAATTGTCTAGAAATCTGTCAATGAATAGTGAATGTTAGTCGTTGTTATTACTTGGAGTTATGATAAAGAATAGAGCAATACTTTGGTGTACAAACTGCAGTGCTTTATCAATACATTTCTCCGTTGGGCTAACACATACAGCATGGCTGTTTGGGTGTTCAATGTAATGGTGATGGGTGTTCCGTTTCCGACATGCGATGCACGCAGTAGACCAATCACAACAGACTGGGTCATCGGACCAATCACCGCAGATTAGCTTCACGTAAAGGAGGAAATTAATCGTTGAGTGAACCATTTGGGAGTTGCTGAGCAAATAAGGTAAAAATAAATGCATATGAAAGCGCTTATGAAAGACAATAAAAGTGTTTTTTGAACTTGCATGGATTTCAACCTGTCGTTGGGGACTCCCAAAACTAAAATATGAACCTTTCATAATCCATAATAGGGGCACTTTAATACTTTTTACAATGCATTCCTTCCGAGCAGAAGTTTTTTTTTTTTTTTGTTAAAAGTCTTGATCCTTGCACTAACCGTTGTCATGTGTGAGATTTAGCAGGACTCCGATGATGGCTCGCATACAGTCTTCTACAGCTTTCCCTACATTGCTGTTGCTGCAGTAGGGCAGCGGCGTGCCCGATGAGCACAGGCCTCTGTTCACCTCTCGACTGTATCTCTGGATCATCTCCTCACAGTGCCGTAACGCCCTAAAACAAACAGACAAAAACGAAGATGTCATCTATATTCGAAGAATTATTGCAAATGATTGTTTTAGTATCTAAAAACATCTTAAAGTGTAAGATGACAAAAAAACATTTCAATTCTTACCTGTAGTACTCAATCCTATCTATTTTCTTAGACAAGAAATATTGTATTGCTTCAGATATCTTGGAATCTGTGTTTGCACAAGTCTTATATCATAGCTTAATGGCTTTTATGGAGCTTTTCCCCTTTTCCATTCACAGGGTTCGTACAGATACTTTAAAATTAAATTCCAGCACTTTCAAGGACTTTTCAAGCACTATTTTTTTTTTTTTTTTTTAAGGACTTCAATCAAAAATTGTACTTATCGTACAATGTCTTATTTAAAATAAAAAAAAAAGAAAAGAAAAGATAAAAACAGAAATGGATAAAAATAATATACTAATAAAACAAAATGGCAATAATAAAGTGAAGCACATGCGATTTGGATATTACAAAGTAAACTACACTTTAACTATAGTAAAACCACGGTTATTACTATAGAAGATTCACAAACGCTTTGAAGAAAAGCTCCATTTTCACCCATCACTACATGCTTTTTTTTAAATCATTACAAGCGATGTTGAAATTCGAAAATAAATGGCTTTTAATTTGACCTGGTTTTTGCTAGTGAATCGCTTGAAATAAATGATCAGTCACTAGTGTGAATCAATCAGAGTGATTCCAGCATAAATTACTCAATTGATTTGGTTCACCTGTTTCTCTTTTCGCATGACACTGTCAGTACTAGGCTACTACTTGCTTGGCTTAATTGTTTTTTGATAATATAGAAATAAGCAAAAAATATATTGTTTTTTTTTTTTTTTTTTTTTTGAATTGAGTGAAAAGATGTGTACTTATTAACAAAATAAAAGAGTAATTTCATAGATACAAGTGGAGTGTTCCTTTAAGCACCTTGTACAAACCCTGCGTTCATATACATTGTATGGAAAAGGCGATAAAGAGATGTTCATCTACTATACAAACTCACACAGGTAATGCTCACAGTGCTTTTAGCATCTGCTGTGTCAATATTTGAAGATATGAACACATGAATTTAATCTTCAGAGTTGTTCCAAGTCCTCTTCACAAGTTCTTAACCCCTTCGTTTGAGGAAAAACTACCATCAAATACATCTTCAGAATGATGCATCCAAATAATCAATGTTGTTATATTCTTGATTTTCATATCCATGTGTTAATTCGTTTAATGCTTATTATCATATTCATATTCAAGTATTTACTCATTACCGTTACTCATTTATGTTTATATTTTATTTTGTTTGATTTACGTTCATATGTAATATTTGTAGTATTCTCCAAAAATGTGTGTTATGCACATTTTATGTATGTATGTTGAAAGACTGATCTTTACTGGTATTTTGTTAGATATTGGACATCTTTCAACTACTGCCTGAGTAATACTCCTTCTCAGAATTAGTCATTAATAGCACTAGATGTTCTTTTCCAGAAACTGTTTTTGTAATTTAAGATATTTAAAAGTGTTTGTTTTGCTGTATTTGTTCTAAAGGTGTGAAAACCACACATCTGTTTTTTTAACCGCAACATTTGATTGGTCATGATGACCTAGGCTGATCTGACCTATAGTTGTTACAACAACAAATGACATAATGGGTAAGTCCATAACCTTTTCTTATAGACCCTTTTCACAAAACTGTGATGACGCGTTTCAACGGCCATCATCATCATCATAAATCCTTGAAAGTTTTTTTTTTTTTTTTTTTTTTTTTTAATGTATGTACATTTATATCTCTATATTTGTATTGTATCACTTTTTCATCAAGTTACAAAAAACTAGTTAATGCTAATGCGAGGGCGTTTCTAATGTCGCATCTATGGGAGGGATGGTAAATTCTTCTGACTGCCGATGGGAAATTCTTCTGACTCTCTCTAAATTTTTTCTCCTTCGATTGAAAGTGGTGAAAACACTATTGTGGAGTTTTTCTTTTGTTATTTGAGCAAATGGGAATGCAAAAAATATATTTGTGGTACTCTCCCATTCACCGCTCTCAGATTTTACCCAACTATGATGACTTCCGCTATGAGAAACCCGGAATTGTGAGAAAGGCCCATTAGACATTAAACACCATTTTGGGAGGATGTAAGTTTCCTGCATATATATTCCTTGTGTCTACTCGGATTCTTCACTTCTTTTTCACTATTTCCTTTACTTCTTTGCTCTCCCTTCTTCTGCATTTTTATCTTCATCTTCATCTATTAGATGCAATACTTTGGCACTCTTTGCACTTGTTATAAATTATTGATCTGAATTTTGTTGAAACTTATTTCCTATGACTCTCTCCATATTTACATTATTGTTTTACTGTATTAATAACTGCATGCTTTTATTTAACATTTTTATTCCTTCTAAAATTGATCTCTGCCATAATCATCATCTGACATCATCATCATGACAATTATCAAAAAAAAATGTAACTAGAATAAATTATGACAGAAATATATTACTATTGCATACTAACATGTACTTATGAAAGTAATAATATTATTTTTAAGGAATACATTAGAACCAAGATATTTTTCATCCATGCAAAAATACAATATTTTGTTGCAAATTAATATTTTTCAGTTTTTAAATAAATATACATTTTACATTTTAATTTGATTACATTTTTAAACTTTTTATTTTAAATCGTTTCATTAGACAATTTTTCATGAAAAAAAAAAAATATTAAAATCATACAACAGAATTTATTAAATGGATTTCATGGGGTCCTAATTTAAAAGGTAGGTTACTTCGTGGAGCTATGTTTCCTGAGGAAAACATTTCCTTCTCCATTAACAGTTAACATACAGTCATGGACAAAAATTTCGGGACCCTTGCAATTCCGCCAGAAAATGCAACGCTTCTCTCAGAAAATTGTTCCAATTGCAAATGTTTTGTTATTCACGTGCTTATTGTTTTTGTTTGCACTGCAACAACACACACCAAAAAAAAAAAAAAAAAAAACACAGACCACCACAGAAGAAAAGTCAAACTTTATAAAATTTTACACAGAACTCAAAAATGGACTGGATAAAATTATTGGCACCTTGTCAAAATTGTAAAAAATAATTGCTTTTCAAGCTTGTGATGCTCCTGTAATTTGTATTTAGACACCTGTGGCAAGTAACAGATGTGGGCAATATAGTAATCACACTTGCAGCCAGTTAAAATGGAGAAAAGTTGACTCAACCTTAGTGTTATGCGTCACACTGAGCATGGAGAAAAGACATGCAAATAGACATGCATTCATCCTCAAAAAAAACATACCAAAAAAAAAAAAAAAATGCTATGTAAAAGAAAATATAACTTGAAACTTGGACAAAATCTGTGTCCTGCACCAAAACCAGCTAAGAAATACTGCTTTAAATGTCCCATATTGTCAAAATTGAAATTTCTTCATGATAACTGAGGACTAGGGGCTATGTAACTACCATATAAGTTTGAAAACAGTCAATCCACAGCAAACTGCACTCAGCCCGCCTAAAGTAGCTGTGCCTTTTCACGAGCCATTGTAACAAACATTATTAACAAGTTTACTTTGGGCGTCTCTTTGCAGCATATGTTCTCATGTAACGTGCGTCACCACTGCAACACAGCCTTTACGGCATCGGTTTTGGCTTTCGTTCACAGTGTTTGCGTTCACACAAAAGGCACTCTGGCAATTTTCCGGAACCAATGCGCAGTTTGAAATGAGCTTTATTGCATCAGTAGGAAAGCAACAGTTACGTAGCTTACTGCATTCAGTGTTTGAAAAAAAAAAAAAAAAAAAACCTTCCTGTAGTAAGCGTGTTTAAGGAGGGTTTTCACCTGTTGTCGCCGATTCGCCTCAGACATGTAAGGCCGAACAACATTTCCCTCAGCACTGACCATCACTACCGATGTTTCTATTGACATTACTTGTGAGTAACAGCAGGCTACGGCATACATGACCCTAGTTACCAGTGGTTGCCCTGACCGTGCGTCACTCAGAAAAGAGAGGCTCATGAATATTAATTAGACCAAAATCAACCTGTTCTTAGCAGAGCTCCTCAGAAAGGAGCTGTAAAATTATATTAAGATGGTTTTTGGTCCTTATACTGCACACATATATATTCTTAAGGCCATCAAGACCTAAAATAAAACTCCAGAAAGGCGTAAAATATGTGACCTTTAAGCAGCCTTGCAAACTCCATACATTACTGTAAGCACAAAAATAACAGCCCTTTGTAAATCAAATTATAATTTACAGTCTATCACAGGGCATCAAAGCCCCTTGACAGGTACTTCAGCTGAATATAAGGTGTATCTTGACACAGTGACATCACATTCGAACATTATAACACCAAGTGTAGTACTTGAAGTGCTCTATCAGCATCTAAATAATGGACGCTCAGAATAACACTCAAGATGGAAAAACAGCCAGCAGATAACAGATGCAGCGGGAAGTGTGCACTTCCTAATGGATTGCATTTACGCGAGAGCCAGGGTCAGCAGACACTAACACAAGCTGCATTAGCTTTCTCTAGAGGGAGAAAACTTAGCTCTTCCTCTCTATTAGTCCCCAAGACGTGTGTGTGAGTGAGATAGCAATAGAGAAAGAGGGAGTCTGCAACCACAGCACATGCGCTACAGTACGACCAGCTTCATGCAAAACGCCACTAATGCGCTTAGCATAATGAGAGGTCATTAGCGAGCGAGATGGGAAATGGAGGTAGAGGTTCATGTGTTCATATATTAGTGGGGTCATTATTAATGCAAGCCTGCCTCACTCTCTAATTGAATTAGAGCCAGCTGAACGAGCTCTTCTAAAAGTGTGTGTGATCCGAGTTTGTTGACTCATCTAGATCCTCTTCACAGTCCTGAGCACTCGTGTTTAGTTCGCTGTGCACTCTGAAGGGTCTGACCCCATCTAGAGAGCTGGGCCATCAGCTCATAATTACATTAACAGCGGAAGAAAGGCCAGACAGCCTCAAGCGAACAAGTATAATCTAGATTTACCATAACAGATGGCTAAATGTGCATGACTCTCAATGTGGTTTCATACAGAAAATAGATTTTTGCATTTTCTGAAAAAGTGAGAGGACCTTGCCTGCATGAAAGTCGCTAGAGTGTTATAGATGCTTGCCAGGGCATGGCTTCATGGCTGCTGAAGTTTTCGGACTGGTTTTTAATTTAGTTGCTTGGGTGTTTGCTAGGCAGATTCTTACTTGCTTAAATCAAAAGCTAATAAGAATATAAAAAGTATCTCTATAATCTGGGCTCTACATATGGCTTTGCTTCTTTTTTTAAAGCAAGTCTACGTAACCGTTTGTCATCTGTCCAAACTGGATGCCTTGACTCTGTGAACGGTATCATGAAATCTGATGATTACCAAGGAATTTTTGGGGCGCAACGTAGTGGCCCAGTGTCAGAAAGCTGCGTCTCCACCAGAGGTCATGGGTCTTCCAGCAGGACAATGACTCAAAACACACTTCAAAAAGCACTCAGAAATGCATACGAAGCGCTGGAGTTCTGAAATGGCCAGCAATAAGTCCAGATCTGAATCCCATAGAACACCTGTGGAGAGATCTCAAAACAGCAGTTGGGAGAAGGCATCCTTCAAATCTGAATGACCTGGAGCAGTTTGCAAAAGAAGAGTGGTCCAAAATTCCAGTAGAGAGGTGTAAGAAACTCATTCATGGTTACAGGAAGCGACTGATTTCAGTTATTCTTTTCCAAAGGGGGTGCTACCAAATGTTAAGTTAAGGGTGCCAATAATTTTGTCCAGTGCACTTTTTGGGTTCTGTGTGGAATTGTATCAGATTTGACTTTTTTTCTGTTTTTTTTTTTGTTTTTTTATGTGTGTGTTGTTCCAGTGCAAACAAAAAAAATAAAAATAAAATAAACATGCGAGTACCAAAACATTTGCAACTGCAACAATTTTCTGAGAGAAGGATTGCACTTTCTGACTGAACTGCAAGGGTGTCGATATTTTTGGCTATGATCTTTTTGGCCAAAGTTTTGTTTGTTGTATTTTTCCACTAGGTAAGACTTCTGACTGCTTACAAAGTAACATGAGATCACTGATGTCTGTAGTACAAAAGGTGTGGGAAAGCTAAATTCAAGTTAACAAATATAAGCCACAACAGTGATTTCTAAAACCAAGGACAGAAAGAAAGAAGGAAAGAAAAAATCTTATATAATATATGCTGAATGGTACAATTATAAAAATAGTCAATATGACGCATGCACTACATAGACCCTTTTCACAGAAAGAGATAAAGCATTTCTGTAACAATTATCATTGTTTAGCAAAGCTAGAAATATGTATGTTTACAACATTATTCTTTGTGTTATTGAGTTTTGCAACTGGGTTTCTTTCTAATACAGTGTACATTTGACTTCTTTCTCCCATCGGACTACCATAATCCATTCATTCTGGAAAGCTGTGGAAGCAATAAATGGATTTTTTTTATTTATTTTTTTTTATTGCTGTTGGAAAAAATTTTCTGCCATGTAGCTCTATTAGAGCTGGGTTTTGACAAATTTCATGATTTGATTTGATTCTGATTCACAAGCTTGCAATTCAATTTGATTCTAGGGGTGTGCGATATTGTCAAAAAAAAGATTTTCTGGGATTTTATCGATAATAATTAGACAATATTTTGCTGAGTGGGTTATTGCGCTGATATCTTAAGGACTATCATGGACAACTGACTCCTAAAGTTTATTCTGTGTGGTCAGTTTACATCAGTGATAGAAATTATTATTTTCTAATTAATTTTTAAATCGATTTTTACCTTTTATGAGCATTTTTCCTTTAGAAAGCCATTTTTTTTTAAAATTGTGCAATTTTTGATTCAAATTCTTACGTTTAATGAGCCAGTTAGAAAAATAAGACATTCAGTCTGTTACCAAACAAATGAAATCAGAATCAACAAAATTTATCTTTGTAGAAGTTATATGAAGCATATGAAGTGGCATTTAGATGTATTTACACATTAATGCAGCTTAGAGGAACATGGAATGCTTTAACCTGCAGTTACAAATGCATAAATGTTTCGATATTTTAAGCATAAAACGTTGAATCCTGATATTTGAAATTATTTTAAAAATGAAAAGATACTTTAACTGTGAAATTAAAACTTCCAGTAGTTAATAATATAAGCGTTAATAAGCGAGTCATTGCGAACCGAATCATTTAAACGGCTGATTTATTCAGGAAAGAAACGCAATCATATTGCTCAGAGACGCAAAACAGTGCTGTGGCTGTTTGGAATGATTTTTTTGGTTGACGAAACAGAGCAAAAATAGTCAATATGGTGACTAAAATGTAAGTCTTTTAATGTTGTATAAAATCAATATCACATTTGTAATCATGCTTATTTTTGAAGAAAAAAAAAAACAGCACTATTCATGATATTAACTATGAAATGCTATAATTCTATACAGAAATTATATAATTCTATACAGAAAGCCCCCATATCTTGAATTACTTGATAATCCTGAATACATTTTAATAGACTGAATCATGCAGTGAAAGAACGCACTCTAAATGCACACCAGCACTGTTTAACTTACTAGACTTCACGTCGTGTATTCGTGCATTCTGTAGGTGTGTTTTGTTTGATTTTTGCAAAATACATGATACAGGGGAAAAAAAAAAAAAAAAAAAAAAAAAAAGCACACTTAGTTAAAAAAAAAAAACAAACAAAAAAACAAAAAAAAAAAAAAACAACATTTACTATATTAAATCGAAGATGATATATAATCACACACCCCTATTTGATTCAATTTCCAATTCAATATCAATTATTTTGGAATATATTTCAGGTATAGTATGTGCAAAATTCTCAAGGGGAGAGAAAAAAAAACTCTCAACTAATGTTGTAAAATATACATGAGAGTCAGTTGGTGCTACACTACTATAATATTACTATACTATTACTATAATAAGGTTAAAAATCAACAGATTTGTATACAGACGCTCAAATTACACTGAATGAAGTTTTTATAATGATAAAGTTAATGGCATTTATATTTCTACTCAAGTTTTTTTTATATACTCGAGTTTTTAATATATAAACATTTAAATGGTGGCTGTCTTAAAAACTTTTTGGATTTGTTTAAACAAATTAAACATTGACGAACAGTAAAAATTAAAACTGCAAGCAGCATTGAAAGGGCCCACATACCCAGGCTCACCACCACCCGGTGACTTTAGGAAAACAGCAAACGGTGAGCAATATGCATTTAAAGTGATAAATATAGAAGGAATGTGTCATTTATATATGCCAAACTTCCTGGTACCAGGTGGTGCTATGATTATAACTGAATACTGGCCTTTACATGTCTTCAGGCCAGGACTTTTACCAAACATGCAAAGTTTGGTGCAGATTGGACATTGCATGTTTAAGTTAGTGTAAAAAGTCATTTCCTGTTGCCAGCAGGTGGCACTATGATTATAACAGAATATTGGCCTTTAGATGTGTTCAGGCCAGGATTCTTATTGAACGTGTGAAGTTTGGGGCAGATCAATGACACAACGCCTTCCATTCGCATGGTGAAACTTCAGACTTTAACGAAAACTCAAGATCTTTGCAATTTAACATTGCTAAAGCATTCAGAGTAGACTGACCAAAAATAATGTTGATGTAATTAAATCTGAATGAAGAGTTTGTTAGAGCATTACACCACTTCCTGTTGCCAGCAGGTGGTGCTATAGCTATAACTGAATACGGTCACGGGCATGTGTTAAGGACAGGACTCTTATTAAACAAATTAATTTTGGTGCAGATCGGACATTGTACGCCTGAATTATAAGAAATTCCTTTCACATGGCGAAACATCGAAGTTTGTCAGCCCGCCACGGATACGCTCTTCAACAAAAACTCAAGATCTTCGCAATTTAACGTCACAAAAAGGCTTTAGATTACACTGACCAAATTTGGTGTTGAGCCGTTTAAATTTCTAGGAGATTGTTTAAATACAACGCCTGAAAATGCCAAAAACGGCACAAAATTTGCTGAGAAAATTGTTCCTGTTGGGTTTCGGACTTCGTACCAGGGAACTTTTTTGTATGTACCGGTGTGTTACATGTGTCTACCAAATTTTGTACATGTATGTGAAACAGCTCAAGGGGCACTTCGTTGAAATTTTATAGGTGGTGCTATTGAGCCATTTTGCCACACCCACTTCTGAAACCCATATCAGATGTACATTTTCACCACTTTTGGTGTGTGTACAAAGTGTGTGACATGTTTAGGCCCTCAAAAATGCGATTCATTTTGGAGAAGAAGAATCTGAGCAATTCCAATAGGGTCCTCGCATCATCATCAGTGCTCAGGCCCTAATTATAATGAACATATTACATGGTGCATAGTTAATTTTTCTGGCCGACTACAAGGTTTATGGTCACTGAATATGTTTTTGTTCCGAGGTAAATGTGACATTACGTGACATTGTTTACATACTCTTATGCTGATGTCTTTGCCTGTTTGAAACACTGATCAAGCTATTACGTGAAACAGAATACAGATTTCGGTAAGTTGTACCCTTTCTTTTAGGCTACATTTACACTAGTGCATTTTTGTTTTAAAACTTTTTGCTACAGTTACGCCTGTCGTTTACTCCGGCATTTTCGACCCTCAAAAACTGAGACTTTTGAAAACGCTTCAGACGTTTAGTTTGAAAACTCCAGGGTTGCGTTTCAGTGTAAACGGACCAAAACGGAGACTTTTGAAAACGACAGCATGTGGTTGTTCCTGCATGAATGGTCATGTGACATGCATTTTCGGTTGTGTAGTGGGGACGGAGGTCGTTTCTGAAAAGCAGTGAAAACGGCAGTGTAGACGAGGATCGTTTTCATTTTAAAATGCCGTTTTAAAACTAAAATGGACTAATGTAAACAGGGCCTTAGAAAACCTTTAGATGTTTATTCATGTTTTTTTCGTTGTATAATTGGTATTAAAGCAGAGGAGACAATCATTTCACATGCGTTTCACTCTACATTAAATAGTACCAAAACGGTTGCTGTTTAAATATATTGAAATAAAATGGACAGAATTTGACATCTAAGACTTTGTTTCATGTCAAAAATAATTAAGCACAAAGCTTATTGCGATTTATTGGATGCGCTACAATATTCAGTTCATTAACTGAAAACAGGCTAGACTAATTGATTTAAGAATCAATATTGTTTTGTAAAAATAAGAATCGATTACAACTGAGAAATCAATATTTTTTTTACCCAGCCCTAAGCTCTACAGAGGTTTACCCTGCAAAGTAAATGTGCAAAAAACTCCAAAGTTGTCTGAAGCAACAGCTTCCGAATAGATTAAATGCAAGTATTCAATGATAAATTGACAACCTTATATTCAAATATGAAGCATGAAGTTGTGATGTCAGATTCAGATGGACAAGCCTTGCTTTCAAGGCCTTGCATGCTTTCATCATATGCAGAGTAAACATTCTGACTTGTAAGAAAGTAATGCGTTTTAGGAATGACACAAGGGACTTAATGACAGTAGTTAACTATCCTTTTAAGTGGTCTGAAGTTGGACACTTGAGACAGTATGCAACTCTCATTAAGGTTTGAAATGATTGGCCTCTTTAAGAAATGTCAGCATGGCTTGAGCTGTGTCAGAGGGTGTTCTCTGGCACAGCAGCTCTGCGCTTATGGTCTTGGCAGCTGGTGCTGTTGATAAAGTGTTCCTGTTGCTGTTGGGGTTGTTAATGAGTCTGGAGGCTGTCTGCTGTAATGAGGAAAGCTAGCACAAAGTGCACGGTTAACCTGTATCCTTCCTGACCACACAGTACCCGGGGGCTTACTGCCAAAACAATCAGGAAAACATGACAAGTGTACTGCTACATTACTGTAAAACTACAGCTAGACAACTGCTTTTATTTTAGAGGAACTTACTTTGCTGAAGACACTATGAGCTGAGAGTCCTTGTACGCAATCAGGTAGCCCTGGTTTTCTGGATTGTGAACTGTTACCTGTATCGATACATATCAAATTAAAAATGTTAAAAAAGAGCCACAATGCAAAAAAAATAATGCAAAGATAGTCTCTGTTGTTCAGTTTACAGTAGGTTAATATCAAGGTCAACGCAGTCTTGTTTATCCCTCAGAGAAATCTACTGAGGTTTACAGCCGACTCACGCTGCTAAGTACAATAACCAACATTCCCTCATATATAATAAAAAAACAAAAAAAAAACAAAAAACAATTGAATAAGGTCTAAAGTTAAAATATATAGTAAAGGATTAAATTGTTATACATGAGCAGAATCTTACTAACACTTAATAACTACACAACCGTTCAAAAGTTTGGGGTTGGTAAGATTTTCAAAAAGTTTTTGAAAGATGCCTCTTACGCTCACCAAACCTGTATTTATTGAATATCACAGTACATTTAATTACAGTAATACCTATAACATTGTGAGATATCATTTAAAATAACTATTTTCTATTTAAAATATTTACCAATATTTCTTATAAATGTTAAAAACAGTTGTGTTGTTTAATATTTGTGTGGAAACCTATATTCTATATGTATGTATGCTTATATGTATGTGTATGTATGAAGAGCTCTGATGCAAAAGCCTCTAAATCTATCTGACGCATTTCTTTAAAATTAGCATTTCTTTCTGCCTACTTTGTATAGGTTTCTATGTAAGTACTGGTAATTCTGATTGGGCTGGCGCTGGAATTTAGCAAGTCTGAAGTAATAGTATTTGATGGACGTATACTATGTGTCAGGAGCATTCACTCAGTATCTATCTCATTTTTGACCGAGATGGCTTTTAGCTGGTTTTGCATCTGAACTCTGAATATATATATACACATATACACACACACACACACACTTATTTATTTATTTATTTATATATTTATATTTATAAAATATATAAATATATTATTTATTTATATAAATATAAATATAAATAAATAAATAAATAAATTTATTCCCTTTCAGGATTGTTTTAATAGAAAGTTCAAATATACAACCTATATGAAAGCAAATATAATTTTAGAATTTCTTATATTAATGCTGAAAAGTAATCATTTTGATTGACATCTCTGTATCTCATATTAATGGATTAGATAAGACAAACAGTCTGGATCTCCATATGAACTGATTCAGATTACTTTACAGTGCACTGCTTTACTTCAAACATAACATCTGGAACAATTGACGTTTAAGAATCAAAAAACAAAAGCATGATGAGAATCAGACTTACACTTTCAAGAACACGTAAACATCTCTCCGCACCCCACAATGATGCCACTAGGTTCTCCTTATCATCCTCTCGGCTCAGGTTCTCCACACACTCTTTAACTGTAGGAAAACACAGACATGCACATCAAATCACTCGCAAAAGCATCTTATTATGAAACGCATGAAATGCATGTACAGTGCCTACAGAAAATCAGCATACCCCTTTGAAATAGTTACTTTATTTGTCATACAGCCTGAAATCAAACCCCATTCCAAATAACATTTCCAGCTTTATTTACAATTTTGGCTTTACAACAACAAACCAATGAAAGAAAAAACACAACAGTTCTGTAAATTAATAAAAAAATTAAAAAATAAAAATCCTAACTAGAATAACAGGGTTGAAAAAAAAAAAAGTCATCAGTCGCTTGATTTAATGCTTCGTAGAGCCACTTTTGCTTTAATTACAGCCATCAGTCTTTTTTGGATATGCCTGAACTAGCTTTGCACACCTTGATTGGGGAATATTTGCCCTTTCTTCCTTGCAGAACTGCTCAAGTTCAGTCAAATTCTGTGGTGAGCGGCAATGGACTGCTCTCTTCAAATCCAGCCACAGATTTGGCCACTCAAGGATATTCACCTTCTTGTTCCTAAGCCATTTTGTTGTTTTGGCAGTATATTTAAGGTCATTGTTGTGTTGGAAGGTGAATGACCTGCCCGTCTAGCAGAGGGATCCAGGTTTTCCTCAAGAATTTTCAAACAGCATCCATTTTCCCTTCAATCCTGACCAATCGCCCAGTCCCAGCTGAAGAGAAACACCCCCACAACATAATGCTGCCACCACCATGCTTCACAGTAGGTATGCTGTGTTTTGGGTGGTGTGTCGTGTTTGCTTTTCGCCAAACATAGCATTTGGAATTCAGTCCAAAAAGGTATATTTTGGTCTCATCAGAATATAGCACTTTTAACAAGGAGGTATCAGACTCTTCCAATGTGTTTTTGCATAGCGCAAACAAGACTGAGTGAAACACAGACCCAGCCATAAAGCCATAAGTCTTTCAAAGTTGTCTTTGGCCTCCTGGCAGATTCTCTTATTAATGTCCTCCTGGATCTGTCATCCACTTTGGACAGACGGCCTGATCTAGGCAATGCGCTGGTTGTTCATACGCTTTCTACTTCTTAATGATGCTCTGAACAGTACTCCAAGGGATCGTTAAACCTTTGAAACATTTTTTGTAGCCTTCTCCTAACTTGTGCCTTTCTCCAACTTTATTGCAGAAGTCTATTGAAAGCACTTTCCCAAACATGGTGAATTCTTTGCCGTACCATGCACTACTAACAGTGGAATCTTCAAGAAACGGCTCGTTTTATTCTGAAGTAATCAACACCGCTACTATTGATGTCAGGTAGGGCAATTAGCCTGGTGTTTAATCTGGAAGTTGATTGCTTGCACCTGACCAAGTTTATAATGGTATACTCGAAGGGGCTGATCACTTTACCAAACCAGGCATTTCACTGATTAATTTGTAGTAATCCTCCAGAATTTTTTCAAATGATATTTTGACTTTAATGATGAGGGTTATAATGTGTACATGCAGCTCAAAAAATTTAGACTTAATTGATTTTATTTTCCACGGTGTAATGTGACAAAAGGTAAAGGTTTTTACAGGGTATGATGATTTTCTATAGGCACTGTATGTGTAACCCAGGCAAATAAGATAATAATGACTTAATACAACTTAATACAAAAGTAACATAATATCTCCCTTCTATAACAAATAATGACTTCAACAGATATTCAGTAAAAGCAACAGACCTTTATCTACAATGTGGTCCAGGCCTCCCAGAAGCCGGAGTTCTTCTTTAAACCAATCCCCCGCTCTTTTCGACGTCAACGACAACAACGTCTCCATGGCTAAATGGCCCGTCTGTTGAGAAAAAGACAATGCACAATCAAAAAGACACATTCAGCTATAATGACTCCATTATGCAAATGTAAAAGTTCTATTTGCTAAACAGAACATTAAAACAGATGTAAATAGAGGGGTGTGAAATGCAAAGAACACAAACTGATAAAAAGCTCTTGATGGCTAAAGCAAAAACATGAAAACAAGTAAATATTATAATAGTTAAGCAAAGAGTGTTCTGAATGAATTTATGGATGAATTTAGAGACAAGTTGTTGGAAGAGGATTTTATCATGCTGTGTGTCAGTGTGCTAACAGTCAAAGTGGGCGTTCACACAGGATACATTGTGTTCAGTCTGTGTATTTTTAATTGCTGGTCTATGTGCACATGCTCCAGTGCGTCATGTCATGTCAGCATTTTTAGAACTACTTAAAAACAGTGTGTTAAGTAACAACAGCTGAAGTTTTTAAATCCTTGAGTACTGTTTCATTCTGATGTGCTCCGCCCAGCCGTTTTTGAACTTGTCCTGTGAGAACAGCTTACAAAAACTACACTGTCAGCAGCATGCTAAACCCTCTGAGAAATCGAGTCTGTAAATTCACCATCTTTAAACAGAAACTTTTTTTTGTAACTTACCATGTTCAACAACAAACTCCATTTCAAATTCAAATGAGCTGTGAATCAGTTAGGGCTGTACAATAATAAATTAGTAATAAGTTAAATCAAATAATAAGTTAAATCACTTGTTTGTCAATTACTTGGCTCAAAAAAAAAAAAAAAAAAAAAATACGATTACTGTCATTTTTTAATTTCATCAGAATTATTGCACATTCACTTAAGCACAAACCAAGAGAACGACAACTTGCACTGTTTGCTTGCAGACTTATTTGCAATAAGAAATCTTGATAATGATTAAAATGCAATTTTTTGTGCACTCCTAGAATCATTTAATAAATAAATCAGTTGACCTGGTTCATAAAACCAGCACTGTGAACCAAATCGACTGATTCACTGATAGACGCCAAACAGATTCATTAACAGATTTGTTGAGTGTTTCAGGTTTCAAGATTTTCTGTGAATAAACAAATGTGTTGGTTCTTCACACAAAGTTATTGTAAAGCTTCAAACACACAACTTTCACAACTTTTTCTGAAGCTTAAAAACTCCGGTCCCCATTCTTTATAATTAGCAAAAAACAACATCCACTACTTCTGCGCCACAAAAGGAAATCAGTCATAAGGGTTTGGTATGACATGGGAGTGTGCAAATGACTAAACGTATTGTAATATTGAGATTAACTATTTTTTAAACAAAGACTAGTTTTTGGAACAACCCTCTGACTGATACATTTGTGAAAACATCCTTAGAATGTACAACACAAGACACGAAGTGTATCCACTAGAGGGAGCAGAAACTGAACCTTATCTAAAAAACCCTGAATGAACACAATCCCTCATCCACATGGTCTAAAACACAAATAGAATAATAATAATAAAAAAAAAAGTGCAAATCCTTGACAAGACTTGCACAGACCTACTGCACTGCAGCAAGAAACACCAGCCAACAAACAAGCACAACTGATCTCAAGCTTACCGTGATATTCTCCAAGTCGAGATGCTTATTGTGGACGGTTTCGCAGAGTTTGCGAATCTTTTCTTTTACTTTATTCATCTCTTTTGTCGTTAGTTGATCAGCAATGGATTTGTCCTGTTCTAATTCCAGTAAACGAATCATTAGATCCAGACTGGCCCGATCCAGGTCCATGTTCAAACGGTCTCGGCTAAGGATGTACATCAGTGAGGCTGTACATAGAGCTAGATTCTGAGGAACAGGCAAGGACGGGAAAGCAGAATCGATAAGACATCAGGCACTGAAGGTTTTAGAAAAGACAAGATAGATAAGAAACCTATTTTGACTTACTGGATGTTGAGGTGCATCATTGAGAGTTTTAAAGACCTGAGCCACTTTTCCACGAGCCCTCAGGTGCATCCTGAAACTGGGCATGGCGCACCGTGTGGCCAAACTAATAACACTGCACACAAACGCAACAGGAGTGGAACATTAGGTCATAGCTTAAATATTGGAGAATGGACAGAATATAGACGGATGGAATGTTTTCTGTACCTAAGGCAGCGTGTGTTAAGGGGTTGACCAGTCTTCAGACCAGTGGCAAGATACTCAAAGTCATCTGTGAACTCCTGATTCTCGCCAAACTCCACCACATCATTGAAGTGCTTCACGTGCTGGACAACGGTGTACAACTGTTGAGAAAGAGAAAGCATGTGTTAAATCTCATGACAGAAATATTCTTTGACCGTGCTCCAGGCGTCGACCAAATGGTCGAATTTTGCGACTATTTTATGCTGGTGCGACTAAATTTTGTGAGCAGTCACACTGGCATGACCACCACGTTGTTCAACTCGTAAGTGCTGTCATTTCTGTTGCATATGAGAAACATCAAACGGCAAACGAAAAAAAAAGCATAACAAAAACGCGCTACTCGTTTGAGCTGCGCAGTGTGGACCGTTTATCAGCTCGAACCGCGATGCAAAAACTTGTCCGAGCTCAGAACAGCTTCACTCGGGAACCAAAGTTGATTTCACAACACTGTTACTGCACAGTGCTGCCAGATCCAGTGAGAAGTGTCTGAATTCACCGCAGAATAAGGTTGTTGCAAGATCTACTGAGAACAATTCAAATTCTGCCCAGAATTCTGTTATAAACAGCACTGACATATGTCAGAAAACCAGAAGTAGTAACACTAACTGTTGTGACAGAAATAGTCAAATGTTATTACATTATTCATTTAAAGGTTTGTACAACCTTTTGAGAGAAAAATTCAATGACTGATGATTTTTAATGACTTTCAAGCATTGCACACAACCATTTCCAGCACTATAAATATCTAAAATTATCCAATTTGAATGTTATTTTTAAAAGGATGAACGTTAAATATGGACGGAATTGTGGAATCCAGTCATAAAAGCATAATTTACTGTTTAACACGGAATGTCAGGGAATTTGCCAAAGTTGGATGAATGAATCACAATTAGGTCATTACATACATGAACAACATCTCCACAACTAATCTGGGAGTCACTTAATGTACATTTTACCATTTCATTTGAGTAAAACTATTGTCATTATACACAGAAATTTCATGACAACCCGTCAAAATAAAAGTTCGGTTTAACGTGAAGACATTGTGGCAGGAACACATTACTACCCTGATAGCACACATACATCTCAGAGACATCTTTCTGACATCTACATTTACATCTGCAAGATGTATTTTTTTAGATTGTTTGCTCATCTGCAATATGTCTATATTCTGTCTGTTTCCTATCAGATGTCAAATACATAAAATCATGGATGGCAGCAGAGGAGCATTTATTGGCTTATTAGTCGTTTATTTATACTTTTTACTTTATATTTTGAAATTATAAAATCACTATTATAAAATACCAAATCATCAATAAATCTGATTTTGTCAGAAAAGCTTGAAAAACACAAACTTTTCTTCAATTTGCGACTAAATCACACAATCACTTAAGTTATTGGTTAGTACTATAGAAGAATATTGTTACATTTAATAAAAGTAGAACATTTTCTATATAAAAATTTGATTTTGCACGTTAATGTTGTTAATAAAACTAAATTCTGTATGCTTCCCAACTCAAGCTTAGTGCTTTACTTAAATCAGTATAAATCTTTAAAGCTGAATATGTAAACAAGAATTGAACATGTAATAGTATTAGTAACTGCACATATTAAATGTAAAACAACAGTCATATTATGATTAAATGATGTACATTTTAAATACTCCTACACATCACCCCTCAGCGCTACCAAATCTGCTCCTAGCGCCACCTTCTGTAGAACTTGGTGGTGCTGGTGCCGTTGTTCGATGAAAGTTTTGGCATTCTTAGGACCAAACTTTTGGATATATAAATCCAAAGACTATTCACTGACTCAAACATTTGCACTGTTGTCAACACAGGTCAAAGATTGACACGGAAGAGAAGAAATTGTTCAATCATTTGTTCATATGTTTTCTTTGCGCACAAAAAGTTCTCAAAGCTTCACAAAATTAAGATTGAACCATGGATGTCAGAGACTATTTTAACGATGTCCTCATTATCTTTCTGGGCCTTGAACATGGTAGATGTGTTGCTGTCTAGGCAGGGTCAAAAAGCTCTCTGATTTCATCAAAAATCTTAATTTGTGTTTCAAAGATGAACAAAGGTCTTACGGGATTGAAACAACCTGAGGGCAAGTAACTAATGACAGAATTTTCATTTTTGGGTGAACTATCTCTTTAACTCATTAAATTTAATAGTTAAAACAGTTCCAACAGTTTTTGTAATGACACTGAAACTGGTACTGAGAAGTATAAAATTGTATTGGTATTGGTGCAGACTACAACAAAAGCTACTCTAATTGCTGTCGTATTAAAAATAATAATTATTTAAAAATCAGCTGTCTGGAGCGGATTAAGTTTCGTTCCACATGGTGCACACAAAAACTCTCACAAGGCCAGTATTGCATGTAATGCTTCATTATTCATTATTTGCTCATAATGTAGGCACCACAAGCTTATATAAAGACCAAAAAACAGAGTTAAACAGAGTTATAATAAATATGAGGGTGGTCTGGAAACAATCCGAACAGCTTCCAGCTTGTAACTTAGATGAAAACCGATTCAGTGGGAGTAATGGGTGAGGGCTGTAATGTAGGTGGGCCTGAACAACGGTTTAAAACCCACAATCAGAATTACTCCACAGAACATCAGTGATTTCTGGACTCCATCAATGGGTCTTTTTTTTAATATTACTATAACAGCCTCAATGATCATGCCAGGTTTTCAATATGCTGCCACTGAGACTTTCAAATTCAAAATTCATTGAAAAACAGCTGCACTACTTTGTATGCATATTAAGATAGAGCTTTATGCCTTTATCATTGGTTCTATGCCACTGACTTTCAAAATTAATTGGCTCCTGCTCGGCCCTTCAGTATAAAGTTGCCAAATATTCAAATGTCTAGTCCATTACAAATCTCTTAACTCAGCAGTCTCCTTATTTCATAAGTGAGGAAAAAAAATAATCTGGAAAACAACCTTTTTTTCCCCAAGAGGTAATGGTAACTAAATGTCACTTGTTGAATTATAGTTAGCAGCATGCATACTACCAAAATGTTTATTACTGCATTGCGTTGCATGCTATTTTAAAAAGCATGAATGATTTGACGCTATGCACTCACCTCCTTGTGTTCTTTCCTACATTTAAGTGCAGTGACCATGTCCTGATAAGGTTCTGTGGGGATAGTGACGGACTTGGTGACTTTGGGAGGAGGAGCTGGAGCTTTGAACACCCCGTCGTCCTTGTGCGAGTTCGACTCTTTACTGCCTCCCGATGAAGCGGCCTGTGGAGAATGACGACTCAGAATTAAAGCATAACAACATGTTTAGAAGCACTGCAGAGCTGATTCACATACACCCTGAGCTGCCAACAACCGACCCACTGCTGGTTATGCAACATGACGACTAAAGATAGTGCTACAGAACATTATAGATTGCTCATGCAGCAACTACTAAAAGGCCAAATCCACGACCAGCAGCGACGCTGCTAAATAAAACACTCCTAAGATGGCCAAGCGCCACATTCTTGAAGGAATAATGCAATGTTTTGAAAACTCTGATATCTGTGGCCTTGTTTATAGGAACAGTAGAAACGGAGGTGCTGCGCTAATGAGAATGCTTACAAATGGTTCAAGTGAAGTGTAAGCATATCTGTCAGCATGCATAATATTACAGAGGGCTTCACTGGCAACAGCAGATGCAGGCTGGCTAAGTTGTATGCGATTGATTGTGTTTGGATGGCACATGTAGAGAGTGAGGGAAGAGGCTGCTAGTTGAAAGAGAAGTGCATAATGGGGTCGTGCTTGCACAAAAAAAGCAAATCAAAATACAGTCTATTTACTTCAATACATGTTCCTGGTTTAACAGTGAATGATTTATCAGGGTCAGCGATTCCAAAGGAGAAAAAAAAAAAAAAAAGTTAATTTTGGAATCTTACATTAAAATGTAATAATTTGCTTCACACCTAGGCTGCCTAGTCTACTGGTTAATGCTAACCAAGTGTTGAACCAGTAATGGGAGAAACAAAGCTTTTCCTAACTCTTAATCAACCAAGCCAACTGCCTAGCAACATGATCTATTGTTTTGAAGCTCTCAAAATATTGCACTCTGACGTCTGTAAATGCAATGTGAACAGTCAAAATGTGCATAAAGACACCTTTTAAAAACTAATTATAAGTGTTATTACGAAAGTGTAGTGTATTAAATGTATTTTACAAATCATTACATTAATTACCGTAAGTTTGTCCTACGGTGTGACAGCAAAAATTAAGAAAAAAAATCCATTAAAAACTGCTGAAAATTATACCATTTTAAGATCAGTGATATTTTTATCTCCCCAACTGCAATACTCAACTGTTTTTTTAAGATATTTTGAGATAAAAACAAATCTGTTTCTCTTCTGGTCTCACACCATATGACATTACATCACACTTAAGGACAGAAATAGTAGTTAAATTATTTCTATTTAATTTTGTCAAAGGAGAAAGAACGTTTAATTTTGATACAAACAAAATATTTTTACATATTTTTTAAAATCAACAAAATTCATTTTCTTAGTCAATCAGTATGTTACATTATTGCATTTAAAAACACTGAAAATTATATTAAAAAAAAAAAATAATAATAATAATAATAATAAAAAGAGGTTAATCAAGATCTATTTAATTATTTAAAATGCTTCTTAAAGAGATCTTGTCCTCTGGTGTTATGTCTTTTGTCCCATGTTGTGACAATACAGGCGTCACACCGGAGGACATTTTGTGTCACACCACAGGACGTTTCAGCCTCTTGTGTCTGTTAATAACCTTGCTATTCCGAGCTAACCTGTCATTAGCAGTAAGCAAGACACATTTGCATGATTTTCCATGATTATGTAGTTTACGATACAGTTTTTAAGGGAAAAAATAAAATTTAGGGGTGTCACACCAAAGGACAGCAAAACGTAACATTTTTTGTAGTGGTTCCAAAAAAAAGTTAAATATTTGAACAATTCTGAAGCAAAAATTAACCAAGAGCACATGGCTTGATAGGGGGCTTCAGTAACATGACCATGAATGGGGTCCTTCAACTAATTAATTTTTTCTCTGGAATTGGGCGATTTAAAATCAGGATATGGTGTCACACCAGAGGACATGGTTTTCAGATACAAAATGTATCAAGTTCCTACGCTTTCAGAAATATATGGATGAAAAAAATATTATTGCTATTTACTAAAATAGACACTTGTATAAAATAAAGGTATTCATTAACATTCATTAACATTTAACAACTTTTCTTTTTTAATTTATAAAAGTTGTAATTTATTAAACCATGCTTGAGACAGTCACACCATATGATAATTTTGACTTGGCTCAAAAATTTAAAAACAAACAAAATATAAAATAACACTGCAGATTTTATAACAACAGGTCCATGAAAGAAAGAAATGTTTAATGATTTACTGCATTTTAAATAACGACAAAATTAATTATATTCATTTTTATCTTGTGGGACATTGAAAATGCCATGTCACGTAAACAACCCATTCATTCATTCATTCATTCATTCATTCATTCATTCATTCATTCATTCATTCATTCATTCATTCATTCATTCACACAAAGATTTTGAAGCTTTATGAAGTAGTGTTTTGAAAGCTCCCATCACTTAACCAGGTGTGCAGTTGCAAAAGCATCATTAGCCGATTCTGGCTGCAAGTTTGGTAACGATGTTTGGTACCAACTCCACTGGTAATGATGGAACTTGCGGCCACAGTTGCTTCTGTGAAACGCACCCCTGAATTATTTAGTCATTGCTTTAGGCTAGTATTGTAGATAATGCAGTATTTAGCAACATGACACACTTGCCAACGAAGCAATTTATTGCTGGTTAGCATTGATTTAATAACGGTTATGGGAAAGCAAGTAACAACTCCCACTAGGTAGAGGCTTAAATAAATAAAAAAAAATAATCCTCTCCACAATCTACTGCAAATCTCATCCAATAAATTCCTAATGGATAAAATCTCTCCCTTCATGTTACAACTAGAAAAAACATTGCATTAAAATGAATGTTGTTTCATATTGACTTTAACAGTGGAGTTCTGGTGGTAAGCTTTCACCGTCCAATGTTTCACACACTGGGGAGACACCAGAGCAAAAATGTGTGGAGTACCATCAAAGAGGTAGGAGTTTTTACACAAAGGTGACTATAAACATTGTGGTGATAGCATGAGAAGTGCTTATGGTGAAGTGATTTCTAAAGTGGGTTATGACTGTGTAGGAGTGTATAGTGTTTGGTGGAACATCCTGTGCTTGGTGTTTGTACTTACTGGAGGAGCCTGAGATCGTGATGGAGGCATGGGCAGCAGTTCTTCTGGCTCTGGCTGGTTCCAGTGTCTTGCATTATACACAGCTTTAGTAGGCGACTGCAAAAAGAACAGACAAACAACGTTACACAGAGGCATTTTAATACAAGAGCTTCACGTGGAGACCGGAGTTCCTTGAACATAAAGAGCTCATTTGGGTTCATCGGGTTGACATGACTTGCATCACGAAAAAAAAAATAAATAAATAAATAAAAATCAATTGAGACTAAACAGACGTACCAGTTTACCATATGTCAGTTTAAAAAATAAATAACTAAATTAAAAAAAAACAAAAAAACATTTGCATTTTTGCATATTTATCCGTGGTCCTCAACCAGGGAGCTTGGGGCCTAAGGGGTCCTCAAGATGACGCAAAATACATGTTTAACTTATTTAAAAAAGCCTGATTTCTAGACATGGAAGAGCATGTAAACTTTAAAAAGGCATTTTTATAATGAATATACATTTTTCTAGTTATGCCAAGTTCTAAAATATTTTATTCTGAATAAAACATTTTGAAATTTCCTTATACTTAACCTTTCAAATTAAAGGAGGGTGGAGGGGGTTTGAATATTGTTGTGAACAATGGGGTGCCATGGAGTCAAAAAGGCTGAGAACCATTGATGTGAACATTAATTAAAATAAATTAAAATAACATTGTGAAACGATGCTTGAATTTGTTTATGAATTTGATCATGAATTAATGAATGAATGCCCATCCACAAACCGTCAGATTGGCTATGAATTACGATTTATTCTCATTACATTACGAAGTAGACGACAGAGCGAAACAGGACTGTAAAGGACCACAAGTTGGGATTTGAACTTGGGTCGCTCAAAGCACAAACATGTTGCAAAGATATCAGAACTAATGCCCTGCAACTAGGGATGCATGATATTGGATTTTGCCGATATCCAATATGCCGATATTTTCAACTCAATGCTGATACATTTCCTTTTGTTTGGAAACACCACAACTCCCCTGTGTGGAAATTATAGGCATATTGATTTTAATTTTGGCTCATTTTTAATAATAACTTATTTGTTAGAATTAAATTTAATAAATTGAAGCTTTGAAAATAACTATGAATAAACTCAGGGTTCCTGCAGGTTTTACGAGGGTAAATTTAGACTTTAAGAGCTTTAAGACCAACTAAAGAAAATTTAAGGGAAAAATAAAAAAAAATAAAAAAAAATAAAGGAAAAACAATACAGCAATGTTCTCCAAGTATAGTTCAAGTTTTACTTTCAAAATTCAGCATGTAGCAATTGTTTGTTTTTAGTTTGTTTCAGTTTTCCCTTTTCCTCACTTTCCTTCTGTAATTTATTTATTAATTAAAAATTAAATTAATTTATTTCCAAATACATATGAAACTTCCACCATTAGATAAATGCCAGAAGTCAACACCCTTTTCAAAATCCAAAATATTTTTAAAAACAGCCGCTTTTGCATTTCATTTTGAAACTCTTCTGCCATGGTCTTGTCTTTCTCACCTCTCTCTTCTTGTCAGTCAGCTCGACTCTCTTCAGGTGATAAATGAAATCTGATCTGAAACACGGCACTGAGTAGCCACGTTCAGTTGTAATTGTATCGTCTTTTCTCTAACTGAACTAAATGATTTTTATTATTATATATAAAAAAAAAAAAGAATAATAAAATAAAAAATTAATCAAAGTGACAAGTTCTTCTTCAGGTGACTGACAGATGAAGCAGCACATACCGCCATTTACTGCGTATTGTTTAAGGAATATTAAGCGACCTAAGCCATGTAGCACAGAAATTACGCTTTCGCTTCATTTAAAATGAAACACATGAGGAAACAATCCCTCACGAAAATTAATGTTATTTGCGTATACATGTAATATAATTTCATTATATTAGAAGTAGGCCAACATCACCCCCATACGGAATATCAGGGTTCTGAGCCAAAACACACATTGTGAAAAGAAACGTGAGGGTTGGGAGTGAAATCACACAAGGGTTCAACCAAAGCGACCAAAACAAGTGTGAAATCTGAGAACACATCCAACATGCAAATCTACTCCAATCATGAAGATAACGTTCTGTAAACATTTTTCAATGCATGATCGTCTGTTCCACTTTGCACAAAGATAGCTATATTCCTTCTTCAACTGTAATCACATTTGTAATTAAAAGTCATTAAGAAGTGCTACATTTCTCAGCTTGTTTGTGTTGGCGGAGTGTGAATTGAAGCGCAGGTCATTTGTCTCAGCGGGAGTGCATTCAAAGCAGACTGCAGGAACACTCTATATATGAACAAGTCGCAGAGGATGCCAGATCGAGTCAAACTGCAGGGACTGACGGCACACAAACAGCCAAAAGGAAAGGGGGTGATAAAAGGGCACTTGGCTACAAGAGGAGGCGTAGGCACAGTCCACTGGGCAACACTGAGGCTGGGTTATTATTAATAATGAAGAGAAAGATTCTGGCCCTCAACATGACTCTGCAGGAGACTGGTTTTAATCTTCTGTAATTAAGAAGTGTTCTTCATGCTTGCAGGGAGCGAAAGTCTAGCTCCACCCCATGGAGAGCTCTTCACGCTGGGCTAGAAGCTTCCAGAAGGTCTTGCAGAGAGAAATCAAAACTGCCCCCTGAAGTGTTTTTTCTCCGAGCTGGAATCCCCCTCTAAAGTCTGGGAATGACGCTGCCAAGAAAGACCTCCAAGAGGACTGGGCAGGTCTCTCGCTCCGTGAGCAGCTCGGACAAGTATACAGCTGAAACATACTCGCAAGCATGTGAAATCGCTTCTAGCTATGAAAGCTCAGGTGTTGTTACATTTTAAAACATCACAATATGATGCAAAATGCATTGAAAGTAAGTTGCATTATGTGCGTTTCTTAAAGGAGCATTACTGAGGCATCGGCGTAAACTGCTTTTTAAGGTCAGTGGAGCGTCTTGCTGAAGTAGTTAAAAAAGCAGGGCTGCTCAATTATGGCAGTAATCATGAATCATGATGATCAATAGTGAGGTCAAGGTTAACATGATTACTCATTGAGTTGAGAAACATCTTGCATTTACTGAACTATTTAAAAAAAAAAAAAAAAAAAAAAAAAAAATAGGATCCCAAACAAAAAAGTAACAGATTTAAAATGCATTTATTTTATACTAAGAATAGTTAAAGTCTACTAACATATTTACTGACATATTGATATAAAAAAAAAAAAAAATTAAATAATAATTTATTTATTTGGAGTACTACTTGTGCACAATGCACATTTTTTAAAATTAAGCCTAAATGTGTTTTAATGTCACTATTGATGAGGACTGTATGATCTTTAAATAATATTGGTCTTTAAGTGCAAAATATTTAAAGTGTACCTAAAGTATACTTGCAATAGTTCCACTTTAGCACAACCAAATATACTCAAGTATATCTATAGTCTATAATTAGTTCCAATTTAGCAGAATTTAAATATACCAGTTTAGTATACTAAAAGTACAATAGCAGGGTATTTTTATTAAGTACATAACATGTAAATGTATTTACAGTATACAAAGCATGAAATAAATATATTTGAAATATTTTAAATACATTTTAGTACATTTTTCACTAGAAAAACAGAAAATCTATTTTTTTAAAAAATCTTAAAAAAAAAAAAGACAAAATATATAACACGCACAAATACAAATAACACTAATAAATAAAAATAGATTACAATAAATAAGGTCAAGTATGTTGTAATGCTCTTCCATGACATACTGAACATGCCCTTTTCCCACCACTTAAATATTCACAAAATTTGATTTATATATTTAAAATTTTATATAGATTACTTTAGCATGGCCAATCCTAGTAAACACCAGATTTTAAAATAATTAGTCCAGAACGCAACAGGACTAAAGATGCACAGAAATGGAAATTCTGGGCCTGAAACCACAACCAAAAATTCTGGATGCACTTGGCCGAAATCGCTTTGTAACAATTATTTACTATTTTATAAAATAATATAAAGTAATTTCGTAAGACTTTAACACAATAAGTTTAATGATACTAAATTTAAAAAAAAAAAAAAAAAAAAAAACACAAGGCAATAAAATGGCTGTTAGAGTTCTGTTGGACTCTAATAGCGCACTCTTATTAGCCAATCAGATCTGAGAACCAGACAGAACTGTTGGATAAATAAATAAATAAATACATAAATAAGTAAATAAATATATCATCCGCTGACAAATATCAGCTTTTTTTTTTTTTTTTTTTTTTAAGTCCCCCCCCTCCCCCCTCACAAAAAAAGCCAGTAGTGCCCATTTTTAGCCCTGCAGCTCCTTTAAGGCTTTTCAGTAAACAGCTGCCAGTATGACTGGCTACCATCATTGCACAGGAAAACACAAACTCCCCCTACTATTGCATGCAAGTACTATTTTGACAACATTATCCATATAAACTTGTCATTTACCCACAAATCATTATGAAACGACCTTGTTGTAAGAATCTTTTACCGAATCCTGTAGTACAATGCGCCTCATTTACAAAACAGTCCGTAATGAAAAGCTACAAACAAAATATAAAATCGTCAACACATTAGCGTTAACACTAATTATCCAATAGTTCCTAACACTGCGGTCCTTTGGAAGGTGCAAATGAGATGCAAATGCCATCTAAACAGGATGTATCAAAGTAAATGTTCCAAAAAGATCACCTCTATTCCTCATCCATTTGTCCTGTTGTCAGGAGTAGCTCGAGCGTGTGGAGTACATCAAAAATAGAACATGGCATCTGTCTACTGTCTCTAGTCTAGTCAGTGTCATTGATTATAATGGGTTCCATTTATTTTTGATGTGATGTGGCACTCGTATTCACTGTGTCACATTTGTGGGTGTGACCAATGGCGTCAACGGATCGATATCTTACTCTGGAGACAGTTATATGCAAATGTATTCGCCCTTGTGATGTCAAAAACCCACAACACCCAAATGAGTTTGGAGATTGGCTTAAATAAATGCTCTTTTTGTACTGAGGAGGATAAACCTTGTAGGATGTTTAATAGCTGGGTGTGCACTGAGACTCCTCCCTCTTTGACATGTAAATCTTCTTCAGTTCATTTAATTCTTTCAAAAGATCAAGGAAAATCCTCTATTTGTGGAAACCGACGACAGCCTTTATAACAACCGCATATGGAAAGTCAAACAAATCCTTAAACAGTGAAAAGAAAAACTGTGTCTGACGAATGCTATCTCTAGGCGAATGAAAAGTTAATGAGTAGTGAACTCATCTGAGTAGTGTTCACGTGTTCAGTCTATGCTGTAAAATATAAAGCAGTTCAGACTTCAGCTTGTTTACAAACCATCACAGTCATTTGGCACAACTCTATGATGCCACCAATGGACAAAAAAAAACAAACAAATTTGACCCTCCAGCATGTGCGTCATTAGCCATGCACTAATTACATTAGCTTTAAATATCATAATCATGCAAAGTGTCTAAACAGCTTAGGAAAAGAGAAAACGGCTTTCTAGTCAAAGACACAACCTGTAGCTGAAGTCTGCAGCTCTCGGGATAACTTCACTACAGTCAGGCGCTTCTCCAGCAGTGTTATAGCCATCTATTGCATCATTACAAAATGGTTTTAAAATACTTGTATACAAATACATATACTTGGACTGGATAAAATCAACAAGCACGTGATAAAATACGTTGGACTCGGTAATAAGTTAGCAAGCAAAGAATTAACTTACTCATGTTTAACTTTTTTTTATTTTATTTTTTTTTTTTAAAAGTGATCACTTCGTTATACCTAATAAAGTCTCTCTCCGATTATAATGTTCTGGCAGATTTGTTCTTATTTCCCAGATTTTAACACTTTTATTAATTACAGATGGGAAGTTTAAGCTCATTTAGCACCACCACACATACTAGCAAAAATAAAAATAAAAAAAAGCAAATAATAAAAACAAATAATGAAAATAAAAGGAAAATAAAAGCAATAAAATAAAATCAAGTCTAGTGGTTTAGTTAGCAATCCTAAGCACAATAAACTAAAACCCTCTCAGAGAAGTTGCCTCTAAATTCAATCCTTTTAAAAGAAGCCAAAATGCATGAGAGAGAGAGAGAGCGTAAGTGAAAAATCTCCACATAAATGATTCATGCAGGAGAATCAGTCATTGAGTTTGCGTATCAAGTGAGAGGTGAGCAGGTTCTGCCTCTGGCATGTTCAGGTGGCAGTAAAAGTCACCGCGATGCTGAGCTTTGACCTGTTTCAAACACCTCTCATACTTCACAACTCATCAATAAGAACATCCCTCTTGACTCTTTCAGTAACTACAATTGAAGACACATGAAAGGAATGCTGTGGATTCAACACAAGTGAAGTTCAAATCAACATCACATGTCACCCCCCCCCCCCCCCCAAAAAAAAAAAAAAAAAAAAAAAAGGCTCATCTTATTTCAAAAGGGGTTTAAAAGGCAAAAGCAGTGCTCATTTTTGTGGAAGAACGCAAGGATCTCAAGACGCGCTTTTGAGACGTGATGCAATAACGACAATATTCAGTGACAGAGATATTTCTGGGATATTTTTATAAGCAATAAGTTGTGATAATTGCTCGAAGAAAGGTTATATAATTCAGGGTATCCGAACACAGCCACTATGAACGTCGCCTCCGCCATGTTGCCATCAAATAAAACAGTTGTCATGCCAACTCGCTACTGTAAACAGAAACTTGCAACGCTTGCCCCGCCTCAGAGTTCTTCTGATGGGTCCATTGCTTTGGAACTGACATTGATAAGCAGCGCTGGGTGTAAAAATTTTAATTCTTTTAAAGGAGAAGTCCCCTTCCAGAACAACAATTTACAGATAATGTACTCACCCCCTTATCATCCAAGATGTTCATGTCTTTCTTTCTTCAGTTGTAAAGAAATTGTGTTTTTTGAGGAAAACGTTTCAGGATTTTTCTCCATATAATGGACTGATATGGTGCCCCAAGTTTTGACCGTTCGGAGTATTTCGACATACTTTAACTGTCTTGAGCTAGAATACATAGAGTTCAGGGAAAGACAAGACGGGACATTTGACATTAAAAAGTATATAAAATGTATTATTTTTATGAAAATAACCAATCGGTTCACTAGATAAGACCCTTCTTCCTCAGCTGGGATCGTTTACAACCGCATTTGGGATCGTTTGAAGCCACATTTAAACTGCATTTCGGAAGTTCAAACTTGGGGCACCATATCAGTCCATTATATGGAGAAAAATCCTGAAATGTTTTCCCTCAAAAAACAATTTCTTTATGAATGAAGAATAGGGTTGGGCACCGGTACCCATGTGACCGGTATGTACCGGACTGAATCAGAACGCGAATTTCGGTGCCTCATTTCGGTGCCAATTAAATGCCTGAACTGTCGATTGAAATATTTGTCTTCTGGTGCTATGACACGGATGTAGAAGCATTGATTCATCAACATGCATGATCGCTAGTTAAATTTAAATACTGCATTCATGGGGTATCAGAATGATCAGAAAATTTATTTACTGAATGAAAAAAACTCACGTGAACGTTGGAAAGCTTTGATGATAGAAATCCAAGACATCTTTGTAGTTACTATCCATTTTCACATTTCGAATTAAAAAGCACAAATCGTCTGGAAATGAGACCATCCGAGAAGCGCGTGAATGCTGCAAACATCGTTACACTTGCTCTGACTGCAGCAGGTGGTTTGCCGTTAGCTTAGCTAGCTACATTAAATGCGTCTAACTTAAAATGCCAAAAACGAAACATTCTAAACTGTGGCTATATTTCACGAGAAATGATTCAGACACTGCGACGTGCAGCAAATGTTTTACAGCAGTTGTGTGTGAAGGGGATAACGCATCAAACCTAATGAAACATTTGATGGTATGTGGAATAAACTTGAAAGCAGAGGGATGCTTTGGGTTTGACAGTTTGCAGACATCAGCTGGAGAGGTGTCGTATTTTGCCAGAGACGGCAAATATGTGATGCGATCTAGGAAAAGCCAACACATGGTGAAATTTTACCTTTTTTAGGTTTTGACACCATATAAAAGCTGAGTTCAGGCCCCTTTCCAAAACTTTTATTATTTTTTACATAACCTACGTTATGGTTATCTTAAGTTGGCTGATAGCGATGATTTTCAGGAATGGGATTTTGAGAAAAAAAACGGCTTTAAAGTGAGACTGCTTTCACTTTCACTTTACGGGTTTAACGAGTGCTGTCTGTCAAGTTAGGAGCGCTACTGCATCATTAGACAAACAGACTAACGTTTGTTTTCCGTTGATCACCCATTTTATGTTTGGTAAATAATGCAGCCTACCTTGTAGTAAAAGCGAGCGCAGCGCAACTGTTCGCGCACTGTGCATAAAACAGACTGTCATCGGACGACTCCTCTTTAGTAACTTCATCATCCAATCCTTCATCTCTGGATGTGAAATAGCCCGTAACATCATTTAGGGCACTGACATCACCAAAACTGAGCAGATTGAGATGAGTAAGATCGGTTAAGTGAGCAGCTGCAGTACTTTAGACGGCGTTGTTGTGCTCCGCCATCTCAGGATATTAAAATAAATAAATAAATACATAAATAAATAAATAACTTTGCTTGCCGTACTTTACACAGGACTGGTGGAGAATGTGAACTGATACGCCTTTACTAAATATGTTATGTGGTTTATTTTGATAGGTTTTTGTGGTGTTAAGGGAAAGCACCTCCGCAGCGTGTTCTTAACATAGGAGAAAGACAGTCATTTCTACTTGCTGCAATAAATGTCTATTTTTCTGCACTAAACAAGTGAATTTCGAAGAGATATTTTCAGAGATGATAGACGAGATGTTATAGAATAATAATTTAATGAAAAACGAATTTCCTGAAAACGTCCCACCGCGACATCCGACGGGTTTTCCCAGATCTCATCACATATAGTCATATTTCTGCAAAAGAATTGCTGAAATTTTAAGCTGTTAAATTATTGTAGTTGGGTTAGATGGCTTAGGTTTTATTGTCGTTGCGTTTTGCATTGACTTAATGTATAATACTACCTTTTTTTTTTTTTTTTTTTTACTTTTAATACATTGTTCAATTTAAAGAACTTTTTTGTCCAATAAAAATATATTCTTGTGTCATCCACCACTTTGTGGCTTTTTTAAAAGTATCGGTTCAGGCACCATTTTGGCACCAGTACCGTTTTAAAAGTATCGATTTGGCACCGGTATTGCCAAACGATACCCAACCCTAATGAAGAAAGACAGACATGAACATCTTGGATGACAAGGGGGCGAGTACATTATCTTTAAATTGTTGTTCTGGAAGTGGACTTCTTTAACTTGACACATCTTAAAAATGTGGCGCTCACATGAGAGGCACTGCAAAAGAAGCAAGACGCGAGCGTAATGGTCATGCACATCCGTCAAGTGCATGTTTACAAAGAAAAACAATGGAAAAGTAGCGCATTGGAATTTTTCTGTAACACAGGGTTATTTGAGCTGGAATGTCTTCTAGCAGTGGCTTAATAATATGGATAGCCTGAGACCACTTCCAGACCTTTGTGCTAGTTAACAGAACTGTCACTTGCCCTACTGGGACAGCAATTTCGTTATGACGTTTCAACAATCTTACATTTATTGATCGTGTAAAAGTTCTTGAGCTTTGCAAACTTAAACACTTGATTTCTGTGATATTTAAAAAGTTTGGGAAACGGTGCTAATTTAAATGCCACCGAGTCATTTCACTGACTAACATTAGGGGTATGCGATAATAACAAAAAAATGATATCAATACATTTTGTGGAATTTTGTCGATAACAATAATTAGACTATATTTTGCTGAGTGCGTTATTGTGCTGGTGCTTTGACAGGTTTAGAACGGCTGTGGACAGCTGACTCCCAAAGCTTTTGATATTCTTCATATTCTTTGCAGTGATGCGTTTGAAGGAATAACAGAAATTAACTTTTCCAACAAGTTGAAATTGATTTATAAATTTTACGGGCATTTTACATTTACAAGGCCAATTTTTTTCTAACCATAATTAAATCGTTTGTGTCAAATTCTTAAATTTAAAATCAATAAATTCAAATAGTAAGACACTATAGGGCTGTTACCAAATCAAAGGAAATCTTATCAACAAAATTTGTTTGTAAACCAGAGGTGGCACAGAATCTGTATTATTTAGTGTTATTTATATATAAAGTGTTATTTAGATGCATTCACACAGACTGTTCAAATGCAGGACATGAGTGCATTTAACCTGCAGATACAAATGCATGAATAATGTTTTGATATTGTAAAAAAAAAATGTTTAATACTGATATTTGAAATGATCTGGGGAGAAAAAAAAAAAAAAAAAAAGGAAAATATACTTTAAATATAAGACCAAAAAAGCAAGTAAGTAGCAGCAAATCACTACGAGTGAATCATTGCGTCATTCATTCAAATGGCTGATTGATTCAGTAACAAAACACCGTAGTGTGTTGTTCAGAGACGCAAAACAGTTGCGGTGGCTTTGTTTGAAACTATTTTCAATGTCAAAAATTAAGCTGTTCATCAAATCAATATCTTATTTGCAATCATGCTGACGTTTGGAGAAAAACATCACTCTTTGTGTGTTAAGTACTATATAAAATTATATAAATATAAAAGACACAAAAGTCATACGGGGGTAAAAATCTTGAATTCTAAATGTATTTTTAAATAGACTAAATCATGCAGTGAAAATGTGAACTCTAAATGTGCTCGTGCATGTGGACTAACCTACATCTCAGTGTATGTGTGTACTCTCTAGCTGTGTTTTTTTTTGCGATACTCAACGTCAAATCACGTTGTTTGAACAACTTTTACAATATCATAGATGATATATTTCCCACACCCCTATCTAACATTCACAACACTTTTGCTAAATCAAATTTTCTCTGATCTTTTGTCATGTTAGAGATCAAGGTACTATAAAAGCAATGAGAGTTTCACAACTCCACAACTCGTTTTCTACTTTCAGGTTTTAGACTTCCAGGTAAGAGGTTGCATTTCCATTTGAGTTTTGGTAGGTTATACGCAACAGAGAGGGTGAAAAAGCAAACGTGGTAATTCATATTGCTTTTTTAAACATGACAGGTTCATAACTGATAAGACATGGGAAATACAGTTGCAAATAGACTATGCTTTTCCATTTGAAATCTGGCAGTCAAACAAACATGCACAGACACACACACCGTGAACACACACCCGGAGCAACGGGCAGCAATATTGCCATCGCTGCGGCGCCCGGGGAGCAGTTGGGGGATCGGTGCCTTGCTCAAGGGACTCATCCCAGTCGTGGTATTGAGGGTGGAGAGAGCGCTGGTTATTCACCCCCACCACCTTCAATCCCTGCCGGACATGGGACTCCCTAACCATTAGGCCACGGCTGCCCCTGTGTATATATATTATAATATATAGTTAAAATTTATTTGAACTAAATATTATTGCCTCATTGCTATTACATATGTATTACAAGTCATTTTAAAGGCTGTTGTTCACTTTTTATTGTTCGTATATTTTTATTAATTACAAGAAAAGAAATTATCCAATTACTCGATAAATCATCAGAATAATCGACAGATTACTCTATTACCAAAATAATAGTTAGTGACAGTTAGTATAGCTGGACTAAACCTCATTTTTGGGTGAACTATCCCTTTAATTTTGTACGTTAATTCAAGTATGTTATGACGATTGGTGTATGTTGCATTAACAAAATCATAATAAAGTGACTGGAACTGATGCATATTATTGGTTTCGGTTTAATTTCCATTAATCGTTCTGCATCAGTGATCGCCAGATCCGCTCTGATATGGCGATCGAGGAAACCATGGAGGAAAGCAGTTCCAATACCTTTTGCTACCTGTCTAATATGCATTCATCGATAAGTAAGCCATTCACAGTCTAATCGTAAACACTGTGATGCTATCAAAACATTGCTTTGTTTGAGCATACGCTTATAGTTCAGTCATGACTTAATCAATCAAAACCCCAGAGAAGCATGTGCACACACAGCAGCCGCAGGAACATTCATAATAATGGCTGAGCTGTCAGCAGGGGTGAGCAACATAACTGCATTACTGTCATTATAGATAAAACTCATGCTGAAGACAACGTGATGCCCGTTCCACCCTCTGCCTTCACCACACTTCCGTTAGCGTACATAAACAACAGAACAAAAAAAAAAAAAAAAAAAAAAAATCAAACGCCTACATCATTTCTTTACATGTTGGCAGCAGGGCAACATTTATATCGGTGAAATGGGCAAAACAACCTTTAGATTCTACAAAAAAATACCACATAGTACAACACGCTCCAGAACAAATACTAGCATCAGAAACCATCAGCTGAATGATGGGAAATATGAATAAAAAGGAAAATCTATGATGCTTACCTTCTTAGGTCCACTGAAGATCTTCCTGCTGCTCTCCTTGGCTTTCTCCTGAGCTTTGACCTGAGGTTTCCTTACTGTCTCAGAGGGAAGGAGGAGCTCTGGGAACTCCAGAGGATCTGTAAAAAACACAAACAAACATCAGCCATGTGTCTGCTAAATGCTACTGTCTCTAAAAAGAAAAATAAGCTCTGTGAAATGTTGACAAGTACAGATAATTACAGCAATGGACATGTTATATATATATATATATATATATATATATATATATATATATATATATATATATATATATATATATATATATATATATATATATATATATAAAATATAATATAATAAAATAATACTTAATCTTAATTTTGTGATGAAACACAACCTAGATTTGTTCTTGGCAGCATAGCGAGATCAGGAAAAACAAAAACTGTGCAGACTGACATTGTAATGTAAACAGAGCCAAAAGCTAGTGTGTTGAGTGTAAATACTGACCGTTTTTAAGGCCGTGACTGTGGCCTGCAGTGTGACTGCTCTGAAAGCTCAGCATCTCTCTTGGTGGAGGACTGTCAACATCGGTCTCTGTAGATACCAGTGGCACTGCTATGCCTGCTGCAGCCTTCCTCTTGGCTTTCCTTCTTTCAGAGGAACCCTCATCATCCTCACTGTCACTCTCACTCAGGTCATCAAAGCCAAAGTATTTGATCCTGTAGTTAGAGCTTCCTGAAGCAGAGTCATCATCCTCAGCCACAGCATCAGTCTCATCAAACCCAAAGAGCTCCATCTTACCGCTCTTTGTTTTGCTCTGTGTGGGTCTGGATCGACTAGAAACCCAACAGACAATCAGTCAGAATCTCACACATGTAGAATTCAAATCAAACATGAAAGAATGAGGCCAAGTGAGAGCAACCAATAAATTATGAATTTGACAGAATTACTGGCATCTTTGAGGATTTTATCACATTTTGCTTCATATACCTGATAAAGTTGGCGTCTCCCAATTAGAGCTGATTAATCAAAAAAACCTTTGCAAACATAATTCTAAGAATGTCAAATTAATTTATTTGTTAAGTAGGGCTGCCGTTACTTGATTAAACAGGAGTAACAGATTTTTTTAAGGGAGCCGCTTTCATGAGACGTAAGAGATAGAAACTAGGCATAATCAAATAAATATTTTCTAAAGTCTAGAGACGGATGGTGTTAACATTTAATTCTCTATTTTTGTTTAAGCGGCTGAGGTTGAAGCTGTGGACTAATAGTGGAGCCGTTGTGCTTAAATGGGCGACACAAGGCTCAAAACAAAACAAATGCATACATAAAAATTAAACATTGATAAATTTAAACAAAAACACAACAAAAGAACAAATACAAAAAAAAAAAAAAAATACAAAATCACAATACAAAACTAAATACAAATACTCAAATGCTACAAAAAAACAAATGCTATGAAACTAAACTTAAAAAAAAAATAAGATAAAACAATTTTTTAAAAAAAATGGTGTAAATGTCCATGTGTGAATCTAACAAACATGTTGGAAACATTTCACAACTAACCAACAGATAAACCAACTAACAAACAACTAAACTAACTAACAAAAAACAAATACATACATAAAAATGAAACAAACTATGAATTTAAAAACACTACAAAACAACAAATACAAATCAAATCAAAACAAAACTAAATACAAATGCTACAAAACAAAAACTATAAAACTAAACAAAAAAAAAAAAAAAAAAAAAAAAAAACACAAAACATAAAAAAACAGCTAAAACTAAACTAGTTCACCAACAAAACAACAAATAAACCAACTAAGAAAAAAATAAACTAACTAACAAATACATACATAAAATGAAACAAATGATAAATTTAAACAAAAACACCACAAAACAAATACCAAAAAAAAAAAAAAAAAAAAAAAAACAAAATACAAAACTAAATTCAAATGCTACAAAACAAAAACTAAAATTAAACAAAAAACAGCTAAAACTAAACAAGTTCACAACTAACCAACAAATAAACCAACTAAGAAACAACTATAACTAACAAACAAATACATACACAAAATTAAAAAAAAAAGATAAATTTAAACAAAAACACCACAAAAAAAATAAATAAATAAAAATAAATAAAAATACAAAACTAAATACAAATGCTACAAGAAACCTATAAAAAACTACTACAAAAACTATAAAAAAAAGTAAATAAAAAAAAAAAAACAATACAAGACAAAACACAACACAACAAAACAAGCGCCACAAAACTAAACAAATACATAACAAAACAAACAAATAAAACAGAAGAGAAAAGGTCGAAGATCCAGCATGAGACTGAGGACTACAGATTACACTAAGACTGTTGTTCAAAAATAGTATGAGGTACAGCTAAATATAACTACAGCACCAAGAATTTCATGAGATTACAGCAATGTTTGGTAACGCTTTATTTCACTGTCCAATTCTCACTGTGAACTAGTTGCACTGTGAACTAGTTGTCCATGCATATTACTAGCATTTTGGTTGTTTATTAGTACGTATTAGGCACACAGCCTTATTCTGCATGACCATGTTTTAGATCCCTTAACCGAACCCAATACCTAAACTCAAAAACTACCTCACGAACTATTAATAACCTGCAAATTAGAAGTTTATTGAGGGAAAACTCTTATAGTGAATGTGTGTTAATCTAAAGTGTTACCCAATGTTCTTACACAAAACTATTACCTGAAAGGTTTGCTTTCCGTCTCTGCTTTCTTCTTCAGTCTTCCTGCATCTCCCGGTCCAGCCGCTGAGGCGCTGGCTGTGTACTCCTCCATACTGCGGTCCATGGAGTCCTGGAAGGTGACGTTAAACATGGAAACACAAGACGGGTGTAGCACTGTAAAGTCTCTCGTCCGACCTCTGTTTGTTGTTTTCCCAGCATTTTCGGCCCCGCTGTTCTGCAACGCTCCCGTGGAACTATGACTGAAAGCGCTTCCGCTCCCATCAGCTCCACCAGGCTGTTTGCCTTTATTGGGTCTGCAGTACGTTCTGCAGTTGGACGCCCTGAGCACAGACTGAGAGTGGTCCTCGCTTTCAGATGGCTCAACGGGAACATTAAAGTCCCCTTGGCCAAACTCGTCTAACCGAGTCTCAGTGGAGGATTTGCCCTGAATGTCACTGCGACTGTAACTACTAGATGCCCACAAGGTAGACGGAGGGTCTTTAGGTCCGGTAAAGAGGGATGTGGAGCGCGCTCCCAGACCGACCACAGCACTCCAGGCGTCATAAGCATCCTTGTCCTCTGTTTTTTCAGACTTTAACGTGGTGGTCTGGGCAAGAGGTCTCGTGTCGCTTTCAGAAGGGTTTTTGTACCATGAGTAGCTGTGGCGGTCTGTGCTCTCGATGGACCAACTCTGGGTTTTTCCTACAGAAAAGGAAGTCAAACATCAGTCAGACAGAAAGGAACTCATATGACTTCAAACTACTAAGTACTTGACCTGTCATGTTCCTAAATCAACAGGAAGTAGGTTACTAAAACATATTAATAAACAAAATAAACAGAACTTAGTCGAACTTTAAGCTCTATCAGCAACAACCAGTTACTGACCAGTATATGAGATATAACTAGTAAAGTTGCACTACCTCATTTGTTTGTCTCTCTGGCTAAAAGGACTCTGGTTTTAAACTGTCAGGATTGCAAGATAGTGGTTAATCATGATTGTTTTGCTTAAATTCTAAAATCGCAATTTTTAAATTGCGACTTTATAATGGCAGTGAGATTTTGAAGCAAAATAAAGTGCACCCAGGCATCATTCCATCACAAAAAGTACTCCACACAGTGCACCAACTCTTGAAGACCGCAATCTCAGCCCATCAATTTTCTCTGATTCCTACCTAGTCACAAACAGGCCAGAAGACGATATGAACACACTGCTAGACACCTTTAAAGCAATAATCACACCTCTGGAGTCATAACATTGCCTATGTTATAGTCTGGCAAATAAACACTAATTATTTACCATTCTTCCATTACTGTACATATTCTCCATTACACCAATAACCACAATTAAGTCTACATACTGTGAATTAGCAAACAGGACAAAACGTTAATGGCAGCCTTGGAAAAAAGTCCCCAACATACAAAACCCCCATTGAGGTCCATAGCAAAGGAAGTCAGTGTTGGAGAAAGGGTGTTAGGTCTAAAAACCATCTATTACACAACAGCACTTACACAATTTCAGTTATATCACCCCGTTGGTAATTCAAAACATTCCCCTATTTATTAGATTGTAAGGAGGCGAAAATTACAAATTAGGCCGTCTTGATCACCTCAAACATCCTGACTTTCATTCAAACGACAGTTTATTCAACACAAACCTATTAATGGCAATTTACAGCAGTCATTGTCAAACTAGCCATCACTCTCTAAAGACTGAATTCTATTTGAATCTTAGCTGAAAAGGATTTATGTAACAGACCTATAAACACATCCGAATTGGAGTCTGTGTATGAAAAAGTCAAGCCAAGGGACGCTCATACTGACAGCGTTCTGAATAGGGCAGCAGAAGTCGTTCATTTTCAATAGGGGTTTGTGTTTAGGCGACGTGACTGGAAGCAACCACTGACAGTTGAGCAGTAGTGAACTTTGCAAATGCACAGTGACTTGACACAGCAACCACCAACAGAAGAGCAGCACACAATCAGCCTCTTGAAGTTAGAACGAGGACAAAATCATGGAATAGTTATAAAAAAGAATTTACAACACAGGAGGTCACAGAATTTTCTATGAATAAATCACAAGTAGACTGTACAATGAATCAAACTGTGATACTTACTAATGTCTGTGAATATTAAAGTGCAAGAAGACTGCTTTTTTAAATATTAAGTCTACCCTGTGTGCATGATTGCTCCAGCTTTATCTACTACACATATACTGAAGTACGCGTAATGCTTCATTTTCAGAGCTGCTCCAAATTCATTTTAGAAGCAACTCACTAAATAAAACTATTGTCATATCACATGCGCACAGCAAGAACAAATTGACAGAAACATTACTATTAAGGTAAGTGTACCCATTAAGCCCATGTACCCTTTTAAGCCCACATTCAACTTTGAAGACAAATTTAAAAAAGGTAAAATCACATTTTAAGAAAACTTCAGAAATCAACACATTTCTGCAATTTTCAGCCATTTCTTTGTTAAGTACATTGCTATTATGTCAAATAAGAGTTATGAATTGTTTTCTGTGTATGAATAAATAGTACTTTATCATTTTAGATCTTTTTTCTTTAAATGGAAAAATTAGTTTTATTGGCTTGCGCACAAAGCTCATCTCAAGGTCAAACCATTAGCCTTACTGAAAAAGACTGCCGAAGAATTAAGCATGCAAACTGCAAACACTAAATGTTTTGCGATTCATTTCACATTCATTTACAAAGAAATAAATCATAAATTGTTTTGCGGAGCAGATCATTTTCATAAATTAACTTATTTTTTTTTAAAGATAGGCTTAAACGGTACAGCGCCACAAAACACATGCAAACTACAGTCAACACAAGCTACCCTTGAATGAAAAAAAGGTAACAATTCTTAATGTGGGCGCAATGAAAATTACTATGACGCTTAGTCCATAATATAATTAAGCTTCATGCATGTCTTTGGAAAGATATCTTATATTTTTAAAGGAAAAACTAAAAATTGTCTGTTCTAGCAAAACAGTTTGGAGGGGACAGAAAATCTTTTAGGGAGTGAGTAAATTCCAAGATCAGAGTTGATGTTCATCATGGATGAGGGACCTTCCTTAGTTCAGCTGTAAAGTGCAAGATTTCTGAGTGTCTTTAAGTAGACTGTAAACAAGAAGCTAGATTATGTTATATAGGCTAAGTGTAAAATGAAAAATGAGGAAAAGGAAAAATGTGAGGTGAGGTGATGTAACATGGCTTAGAGCAGCATTTTCCAACATCAGTCCTTGCGCCCCCGCTCTGCGTATTATGTATGCATCTCTCATCACATATGGCAATTGTTCTATTCGACCGTGAAGTAGGGTTGTGCCGATAGACGATAGTATCACAGTGAGCGGGAGGGGGTGTTTCAGGTGGAAAGTTGCATTTTAAAAAGTTACATTTTAATTTCATTACATTTTAAAAGTAGCGGTGCCAATACTCAGTCCTGGGCAGCCAATGTCCTGCAGAGTTTAGCGTAAACTTGCCTCAACACACCTGCCCTAAAGTTTCCAGCATGCCTAGTAGGAGCTTGATTAGCTGGTTCAGGTGTGTCTAATTAGGGTTGGAGCTAAACTCTGCAGGACACCAGCCCTCCAGGACCGAGTTTGGTCACCCCGTTTTTAAAATACTAAATGGTTAATGTTTTATGCCTTCACTTGATTACCACTGATAATAAAATTTTATTAAATAATGAATACAGAAAAAATTAAATGTTTCTTAGAGTGATTCTGTCTGCAATGGCTGTGGCACGGATTGACATGACAAATCTTCAACAGTAAACTGATGTCTTATTCTATTTCTGACATACTCCATACATTCGCAGTTCATGCTGATCCCTTTAAAGCTGTACAAGTCATGAGGAAGTTACTTTCTTATTTTAAAAAAAGAAAGAAAGATTCCATTAAAAAAAAATAATAATAATAATAAGTCAACTTAGGTTTCATAGTGATTTTGAACTTTAAAAGTCAACATCAAATGGCACTGGGGGGGGCTTTTTTTTCCTTTCTTTAAATAAACGAATAACTGGGAACAAGACCATTCTTTGACATTTTGAAGACTACATTTCTGGAAGAGGCCAGAGGAATATATTTTCCACTCGGCAGCGCTCTCACATAATCACTCTGACAGAGAATTGACAAGTTTCAATCTCTCAACCAGCAAGAAGTCAAACAAGTCCACGTTCCTCCCTCGCTCTACTTCAGCCTCTGTGTCTTATCACTGTCAGTGTCCTCTCTAATCCCATCCTGTCCTCTGACCACCACGGGACGCTTGTTTTCCACATTCTGGTGCTTCTTAGTGGAGCAGACAGTTTCCAGCTCATACCAACATATTTTAAGAAACTATTATAAACAGGAACTGTCAAATATTATTTCATATTCCTTTCAGACACAGTTAAAGGAGAAGCCCACTTCCAAAACAAAGATTAACATATGTACTCACCCCCTTGTCATCCAAGATGTTCATGTCTTTCTTTCTTCAGTTGTGAAGAAATTATGTTTTTTGAGGAAAACATTTCAGCATTTTTCTCCATATAATGGACTGCTATGGTGCCCCGATTTTGAACTTCCAAAATGCAGTTTAAATGCGGCTTTAAACAATCCCAAACGCGGTTGTAAACGCTCGTCCTGTCTTACTCTGCCTGGACCGTTTTTTTTCTGGTTCATGACAGTCAGGGTATGTCGAAAAACTCCTATCTGTTCTCCCTCAACTTCAAAAATCGCCCTATATCGCTGTTTTACCTTTTTGGTTAAGGATGTTTGATCTTCTTTGCATGTTCACTTTGCAAAGACTGGGTCGGTACTTCTGCAGCGATGTAGGATGATTTTGAAATGATTTTTGAAGTTAAGGGAGAAAAAACGATTGGCGTTTTTCCAACATACCCTAACCGTCTTGAGCCAGAATACACACAGTTCAGGCAGCGCAAAGCAAGATGAGCGTTTGAAATTAAAAAGTATTTAAATTGTATTATTTTAATGAAAATAACCTAAGATAAGACCCTTCTTCCTTGGCTGGGATTGCTTACAACCACATTTGGGATCGTTTGAAGCTGCATTTAGACTGCATTTCGGAAGTTCAAACTCGGGGCACCATAGCAGTCCATTATATGGAGAAAAATCCTGAAACTTTTTCCTCAAAAAACAGTTTCTTTACGACTGAAGAAAGACAGACATGAACATCTTGGATGACAAGGGGGTGAGTAAATTATATGTGAATCTTCGTTTTGGAATTGGACTTCTCCTTTAATAATCTAGCATGCAGAAGTGATATAGGAAGTCTATGTACACAGTTGTCTTCCGATGTGATGTCAGCATGAAGCAGAGAACCTACAACTGGGGAGCTGTTCATCCAGGACAATGTCTGCATTCAAAAACAGCTGGAAGGAGGAAGTATTTATAAAGTCAAAACGAGTCGGCCTGATGACCAAGGCAAGGCAGTCACTGCAGCTGCAGAAGATGATCTGGTGCAAACGAGGACACACCTCAACTGTGTGGGAGTATTTACGCGTTAACGCTGCTGAGCATGGTTATATCTGTGCTTATTATAGAATTTTCCTAGTCTAGAGAAAGCCCACCTTTATATATGAGTCATGCAATAAATGGAGTTAAAAAGCTCTATTCTCCTCATAATTTGTTAGTCATGATGTTCCAGGTGTTATTTTGCATTAAGCAATGATGTCGCTTAGATTTCCCCACAAGTAATTTGGTATTCTTCCTGGACTTCAATAGAACATTTAAGAAGTTCACTTTGAGAAGTTGAAAAGATGTTGTATTTGCATACTGGATATTTAACTACCAGGCTTTGAATCTCCTTACATTTAATTGAAAGTTTCGTTACTGTCCATAAATTCCCCTTTGATCTAGTGGGCTTTGTTCTGCTGTCTAGAGAACGACATGAACATCAACATCTACTTTTGCTAGATAATAGATTGACCCAAGCAATATGCATAGAAGCAACCAAAGTGAAGTGTCTTAGCTAGAGCCACTCATCAGCATGCATTATCATGAGAGACCCTTAGCGGTTACAGACAAGGTGATGAGTTCTATGTGCTGTGCTTCTAAATGAGATAAGCAGCTCACAGGAGCCTGTCCAGACGCTACGCTCCATCGGCGTCTAAGTGTTCTCCTCGTATTAACATCGCCGCTGACGGGTGTCAGTGTTCTGAAAGTTTCCCCTAACTTCACCTCATTGATTACTTAGTCAGCCAAATGATTTGCAAGACCCTGGAGGAGTAGCAACCTGAAAAAGCAATTACGCAGAGGAAATGTAAAATAGAGTTTGGGCCAATTAAAGATTTTCATTTCTTGGTCTGCTGGGAGCTCCAGGCTGTTGTTGCAAGAGTCAGTCCGGCATATCCATTACTGTGATATTACGCAGGGTCTTACACAAGTCTACAGCCCGTAATGCTGGTGCTCTGAGCATTTACAGCATTAATGGCAGTGGATGCCCTCAAGGAAGTTTACTGACAAACGTGAATGATTATTCAAAAAAACGAGATTGATGAGTCAGTTTATCTCAGGTCTGTACCGCTACAACCAACATCCCTAAAGCAACCCGCATGTGAAATTCCACCCACATTCACTTCCACATTTCTTTTCCCTCCTTACGACACGTACAAGAAATCAAAATGTGACAGTTTGTTTTGGCATTCTGTTGGGTATGAGCAGGAATTTTTTTTGTGTATATCCACCTAAACATAAGAATCCATACTCATCTACAATATCAAACTGTAAGTCTACATTAGAAGTGAGAATTAATGATTCTTTTAGGACAATTCACGGTTTGATTTGTGAAAACCCAGCATTTCCACTGTCACAGCGGGCAACACTATCGCACAAGCAGGAATCTCGTTGGTTAAACGATTTGTTCACTTCCAGAATAAAAGCTTCCTGATAATTTAAACACCACCATGTCATCAAGACGTCAATGTCTTTCTTTTTCAGTCGAAAATAAATTAAGGTTTTTGAGAAAAACATTCCAGGATTTTATACATAGTGAACTTCAATGTGAGCCAATGGGTTGAAGGTCCAAACTGGAGTTTCAGTGCAACTACACGATCCCAACCAAGGAATAACGGTGTTAAAAAATAAATAAATAAATAAATACTAATAATAATAATAATAATTAAAATTTAGATACTTTTCAACCACATATGCTCATCTTGCACTAGCTCTGCGACGCACGTCCATGACTTCACACATTACATAATTACATTGGAAAGGTCATGGCCAGTTTAGTTCTTCATCTGTATACTCCCGTTCAAAAAGATAGGGTAGATAGGGTTCTTTGCACATTTGCTTTGTAAACACTGGGTGCAAGATGAGCATTTGTGGTTTAAAAATAAAAATAAAGTATGCATTTTTTTTTTTTTTTTTTTAAGAAAATTACCAATCATTTCACTAGATAAGACCCTTATTCCTCGGCATGGACCATGTAAAGCCCTTTGAAGCTGCACTGAAATTGCAATTTGGACCTTCAACCCAATGGCTCCCATTGAAGTCCACTATATGGAGAAAAGTCCTGGAATGTTTTCCTCAAAAACCTTAATTTCTCTTCAACTAAAAAAAAAAGACAGACATGGAGAACTCGTATGACATGGGGGTGAGTAAATTTCACAGTTTCTACACCCCTGGTTTTGACTTAATTGTGCAACTGTTTCATGGAAAGGTGTAAGAGAACATCAGAGAAGTATTGTATTTATTTTATCTCACGAACATACTATAATTCAATTGAAATATAAATGTGACCCTGGACCACAAAACCATCACAGGTATTTTTGTAGCAATAGCCAACAATACATTATATGGGTCAAAATTCTTTATTTTTCTTTTATGCAAAAAAAGTAAATTATTAGAATACTAAGTAAAGATCATGTTCTATGAAGATATTTTGTACATTTTCTAATGTAAATGTATTCAAACTTAATTTTTGATTAGTAATATGCATTGCTTAGAACTTCATTTGGACAACTTTGAAGGCGATTTTCTCAATATTTAGATTTTTTTGCACCCTCAGATTCCATATTTTTAAATAGTTATATCTCGGCCAAATACTGTTCTATCCTAACAAACCATACATCAATGGAAAGCTTATTTATTCAGCTTTTAGTTTTCAAAAAAAAACCCTCATGACTGGTTTTGTGGTCCAGGGTCACAAATATAAATATTTATATCAGACGTAATTGCAACTTTATGGTATGCTTTATTTAATAGCCACTAGCCACTTCTTATTCCACTCTAACCAAAGATATTTGCATTTAAATTCCAATTTGCAAGTCAATCATGGCCACATTTACTATATTTTTTTAAATAAAAATTTCCAACTTAATCAATCAATCACCAAGTATTAAAGGAGAAGTTCACTTCCAGAACAAAAATCTACAGATAATGTACTCACCCCCTTGTCATCCAAGATGTCCGTGTCTTTCTTTCTTCAGTTGTAAAGAAATTATGTTTCTTAAGGAAAACATTCCAGAATTTCTCTCCATATAGTGGACATCAATGGTGCCCCCAAGTTTGAACTTCCAAAATGCAGCTTCAAATGGCTCTCAATGATTCCAGCCGAGGAAGAAGTCTTATTTAGCGAAACAACATTTTTGAAACAAACTGACAATTTATATACTTTTTAACCTTAAATGCTTGTCTTGTCTCGTTTCTGCAATGCGCACGGTCAATCTGAGTTAATACAGTCAAGGTAGGTCAAAAAAACTTTCATTTTCTCCTCGTTTTCTTATTCAACGTCAAAATCATCCTACATCGCTGTTTTACCTTTTTTTTTTTTTTGGGGTAAAAGGTGTTTGATATTCTTTGCATGTTCAATTTGTAAACACTGGGTCGGTACTTCTGCAGCGATGTAGGATGATTTTGAAGTTGGGGAAGAAAACGAGATGGGAGTTTTTCGACATACCCTAACTGCATTGATCTGGAAAAAAATAAAAATAAATAACGATCATTTTGCTAGATAAGACCCTTCTTCCTTGGCTAGGATCGTTTAGAGCCATTTGAGGCTGCGTTTAAACTGCATTCAAACTGCATTTTGGAATTTCAAACTTGGGGGCACCATTGAACTCCACTATATGGAGATAATTCCTGAAATGTTTTCCTCAAGAAACAATTTCTTATCGACTGAAGAAAGAAAGACACAAACATCTTGGATGACGAGGGGGTGAGTAAATTATCTGTACATTTTTGTTCTGGAAGTGAACAAGGAATTCATCAGTAAAACAAATGTCTGTGAGTCCAACATAAATGTAGAAGCCCAAGCAAAGAGCTGCAGCACAAAGCAGACACTGAAGGCTGAAAAACACTATGACTGCTGTCCAGATTTTTGCCCTGATTTACAATCAGGACAAGTTGACGCTAGTTGCCGAAAGTCAGAACCAGTCTGCAGATATGAGTTGACAGATTTCACAGAAAACTGTTTTGTGTTTCTCACGTTTGATTTTTTTTTCAGCTGATTTTAGAATGCATATCATTTTCATTTATCACTTGTCTTCTAGCAACAAGGCTCATTTTTGCCTTCGGAATGACTTGAAAGTTTGGCAGTGTGTGATCCTCAGTCATTTAGTGTATTATGCACAGTTTTAAAACTGTAACTACAACAATGTAATCAAGTGTATGATATCTAGGGATTTAAAATCTGTTTAGATTCACATAGCATATTCCAGGCTTTAGTAACTTTAGTAAAAGATGCTTAACATCTGTCAGAAACACCTGATGATATAAACTGAAGTGGACGTCACCAATGCTCTTGCACACCTCTTAATCTGAGCAAAAGAAACTGTAAGAAACAGCTGACAAACCCTCTACAGGAAAGTCAAGTATTTGACGACGACTTCATGATACCGTATATATGCCCCATTTCGATAATATGTATTATTCCATATACTCAACTGCAAAGTCAAACAATATATTTAGAAACACTCAGATGCGGTTTTGTTCAGTAAATTAATGTAGTTTGTTTAAATGTTTTAGGCAAGTAAACAACCACAAAAAAAACGATCTAGGGCACATTTTATACAATGTGGTAAGCTCACACTCCCGTGAAGTTAAACAGGTCAAACACCTGAAAGACTCTGACAGCATACATCAACAACAACTGATTAATGCGGAGACGTTGGAACAAATCATGTGTTTAAACACAGAAACACAGCTCCAATATCTTTTTTTACAGGGGAAAAAATCCTTAAGGGAAAAACATACCTGTAGTAGAGGTGTTAAAAAACTTCCCAGGATCCTCTGGCACTTTGTGAGCACTTCTCTCAGTGCTGAGAGTGAAAGGGGCCCTGCTGGGGGCCACAGCCTCTACGCTGGCGGGCTGGTTCACCCTGCTGTTGGGCTCCAGCGTTAGGCTGGCCTGGGATCCCCCTGTGGACGTCACCTTGGGTTTAGGCTGGGCTACGTTACGAGACGTGACTGGCCTGGATTCGTCGTCGCTGTCGAATCCAAACGGATCTTCTGAGCCGTCGCCATCCGAGACCTTTGACCTCTTGGTCTGATCTGTCACCTCGGTCTTCAAACCAGGCCTTTTTGCTCCCACCTTGGCTTTGTAGGTCGTCTCGCCCCATTTGGTGCTGAGCGTGGCTCTTTTATTGGACAACACCTCGTCAAACTTGGAGGTCCCATCGCCTCCTCTTCGGCTGTATGTTTTTCCAAATCTAGATGTCATTGTGGCATCTGTCTCATATTCCCTGTGAAAGATCACAACCTGTTACATGAATAGTTCACTGGCTGTTCTGTAATCAAAATGTTACCATTAAGCTTAATCAGTGTCTCAAGTTTAATCAGTCCATAATGAATAAAATAACCATTATTCTGCATTCTAAATGTGTGAACCTAAAAGATCTTGGGGCTACTTGTGGTAAAAACTCTTTTAAACTCATTCAAACTTGGCAACTTCTTGTATTTAAGTGCTGAAACTAGATTTCCTAAATTATTTCATAATATGATTTAGATTTCTATACACATATGCATATCAAAATAAATAGGCTTACTTTACACCCTACATAGGTAAGAAAAAACAGTCTGCTGTAATGTGCTCAAAAAAAAAAACAAAAAAAAAAAAACTGAGAAGTTTAAAGCAACAGTTCAAAAAAAAAAAAAACATTGCCCAAAATTTACCTATCTTTAAGCCATCCAAGACATGGATGAGTTTATTTATTCATTTTGGAGAAATTTTGGATCACTTGCTCACGAATGGATCCTCTGCAGTGAATGGGTGCCGTCAGAATGACAGTTCAAACAGCTGATAAGCACATCATAATAATTCACATAACTCCACATGATCAATTATCATTATTCATTATCATTATTAGTTATAAGTTAAAAGCTATGTGTTTTAATAATCAGATCCTTTTTTAATCAAGGCCTTTTAACTTTAAATTGTTGCTCCTGGCCAAAATACCAGTCCATAATAACGTTTCCTCCAGTGAAAAAGTCCATCCCCTGCTGTGCTCTCAAATCAAAATCCACCAACATTTGTTTAAAACTGTTTTGGACTGTTTTCACTTGTAAATAGGCCTTAATCTTAAGGCTGAGCCAATACAAGAATACAGAAAGCAATATTACAGATAGAGGACTTGTATTTTAGTCAGAAGCAATGGTTCTAAGTTACAAAACATCTTATTAATGGATTTGCTCCTTACAAACACATATTTTTGCTTTATAAGATGCTAACTGATGGACTGGAGCGATGGAGTGATTAACTGATGTAGATTCTTTTTAGTTTACTGTGATTTTGTCTTGTTTTTAATCAGCTGCTTGGAATTATTCTGATAGCACCCATTCACAGCAGATGATCCACTGATGAGCAAATGATTTGACGGGCAAATGACAGCTAAATTTCTCCAAATCAGTCCCAACGAAGAAACAAAGTCATTTATATCTTTAATGGCCTGTGTGTAAGCAAATTTGCAACAAATTTTCATTTTGCACAATGCAAAATCCAAGAGCCTGACTATTGTAACAGTACTATAAAAAAAAAAAAAAAAAACTACCACAGATTTTAGACAATGATTGTACACGTGTATTTCTTGAAGCAAATGCTATGGCACATTAATACAGCAGTCAAACATAACCATGATATTAGTGCTAACTAGACAAACCTCCAAAATATTAAACAAAATGTACGCTACAATTCCATTCTATACTTTCTGTACACAAATCTATCTCCTGTAACAATAAGATAATAAAACCTAATCTAATATAATGTGCTAAAAATTTCAGAAATTTAAGATCTTATCAACAATAAATAATAATAGGCAGTGCAAATTCCAAGATCCTGACTACTACAGCAGCAGAACAGAACTACCATGGATTTTAGAGTTGCATTCATTGAGGTAGCAAGTAAATGCCATTGAACATTAATATAGCAATCATTCAATATCAGTGTTACCAAAATAATAATTTTTGGTCTTTACAGACTTGCAACCTAGCTAGTGCCAACCCCCAGAAATACTAAACAAAATTTATGCTACAATTCCAATCGATATTACTACAAACACAGCGACTTTCCCTCAATAAAACAGCAATAAACTAAAAATGCTAAAAGCTAATATGATCATTAGCTAATGCTAATAATTTTACCTGTTCTCTTCTGTCTATCTTACACTTTGCAACTTTCTTTCCTTGTCTAATCAAATAAGACGTTAACACAACTTCTTTACGTGGATTAAAACAAAAGAGTGTCTGAAAACCAGCCCAGTTGATAAAAACAACATAGCCATGCTAACGGCTAATGAACTAGCAAGAGGATTAGCATGAAAAGGCTAGCAGGCTAATCAGGGAATGCTGTGAAAAGCACTCTTATATCCAGCATTAAAACTCATTCACTACTTGGTTAAAAAGTATATTTTTAATCTACTTTAAAGTACTAAACCCACAGCAGGACTAAAGGATGTTAAATACTCGCCTGGTTGGTGAAGAGTGTGAATCCGGGCCTCTGAGCTCCACTAACACTATAAACAAACACTAAATACTGACAAGCACTGCTTCACGAGCTCCTCCAACACAGTTATACGTGTATCTGAGATATGCGTTTCGATATAACGGAATACAAAGATTCACAGACTTTCTATTTAAGTTTTCCTCATGTATTTCTGCCTCGATTGTTTCGGCTCTGAAACACCAACGGCCTCCATTCGCATTCCCCCTCCCTCGCGTTTTCGCGTCACGACAATCGCGTCGCGGCACAGGCGTAAAATTTTTGACCAATTACTGGCCGCGCTGCGCATACGTCAGACGATTTTCGAAGCGTGTAATTGGTTGGTCTTGGGAAGAGCCTTGAACTTGAACGCGATGGGCGTCACGTACTTCTCACTGAACTATGGGAAATGTAGGAATGTGTTGATTTTATGTTAAGGAATTTAACGAAATAATGCTTAAAAGAAAATTATATACATACGCACTCAAATAGGCTATATTCAGCTAGAATCTTTGGCTAGCATAAATGTCAGTAATTAGTAATACAACTAAATGAAAATATACGCTATGTATTAGTTTAGCATTGTCAGCATTTTGGGCCGAAAATAATTTTTATGTAGCATTTTATTTCTTTGGTTTGTTTTAGTCAGGAATATATAAATATGCGTCATCTGACACTAGCAGGTCAAGTGACCCACATGTCTCCTAGCAACAGGACCTGTCAACAAAAAGTAGACATGGGCCATAAACGTTAAGTTTCTTTCACTCTTCGTTCACCTGTACAGTATTGCCTAGTTTGTTGAATGGATTTTAGTGTTTATTTAGGATGTAGTGAGAAAGAACGCCATACTCATTAAATTTCTTTATTGTTTTAAAGCCTTTAGTGTTTAGATGTGGACTAACAGTCAGCGCCACTGAAAGTATTTGGATTTAAAGAGAATGCACATTCAGTGGAGTCAGCTATCCAGCAGGAATATGCAATGCAGGCCTCACACAAGGTGGGTTAATAATGCATATGAAGTGTCATACTTGCCAAAAGTTTGGAAACATTATGATTTTTTCATGTGAATGAAGTCTTTTATGGTCACCAAGAGTGCATTTATGTGCTCTAAATACAGTAAAAACACTAGTATTGTGAAATGTTATTACAAATTAAAAACCACTGCTTCATATTGTATGATATAAATAAATATTATAACATATATTTTTAAAATGTTTATTCCTGTGAGGCAAAACAGAATTTTTAGCATCATTACTCCAGTATTCATTGTCACATGATCCTTCAGAAACATTCCTTTTTATTATACATTTTGAACCCATATTTTACAGAAACCATGATATACTACTATTTAAATGTTTTTATTAAGCAAATATGCATTAAATGGAACAAAAGTGACAGTAAAACATTTAGAATTATAATATAATATATAATAATGACTTAAGAATCATGTGACACTGAAGACTGTAGTAATTATTCTGAAAAGTTAGCTTTGCATCACAGGAATAAATTACATTTTAAAATATATTCAAACAGAAAACAGTTATTTCAACATGTTTCACAATGTAATATTTCACAGCATAAGAGACTTTATTAAAAAAACATTTAAAAATTCCTTAGCTTACTGTAGATTTATAAGAATAACTTCAGTTTGTGTAAATCACAGTGTAAAAAACTGCACTGTAAATTTTTTAAAGTTGTAAATAAAAACAAAGATTATTGGAGAATGAGACAACAGCCTACTATTTTTACTTAAAAAATTCAAGATTAATTGAATTTAGGCTTTTTTTGTCATTATTTGTGAAATTTACTTGCACCTTTTATTATTGTTTTATTTATATTATTTCTTTATTTCTTTTTATTATTATTATTATTATTATTCAATGTAGCTAAAATACTCTACAATACACTTCATAGCTATAGTTCACTTCATATACACTGGCCAAAATTCTAAATGCAGCACTTTTGTTTTTGGCCCCATTTTTCATGAGCTGAGCTCAAAGATCTAAGACTTTTGCTATGTGCACAAAAGGCCTATTTCTCTCAAATATTGTTCACAAATCTGTCTAAATCTGTGTTAGCGGGCATGTCTCCTTTGCCGAGATAATCCATCCACCTCACAGGTGTGGCATATCAAGATGCTGATTAGACAGCATGTTTATTGCACAGGTGTGCCTTAGGCTGGCCACAATAAAAGGCCACTCTAAAATGTGCAGTTTTATCACACAGCACAATGCCACAGATGTCGCAGTTTTGAGGGAGCATGCAATTGGCATGCTGACTGCAGGAATGTCCACCAGAGCTGTTGCCCGTCTTTGAAAGTCTTTGAATAGATCTTTGAGTTCAGCTCATGAAAAATGGGGCCAAAAACAAAACTGTTGTGTTTATAATTTTGGTCAGTGTAGTAACAGAATCACTACTTTTGTTTTTCAGGTTGATGTTTATAACCTCCAACCATTCCCAACAAAACTCTACAAGAAGTGTAAGTATGAATCTTCTTCATGACTCTGTAAAATATTTATTTCCCTTTTGGAATATATAGCACATACTGTTATTCTATGCTTCTAACAGGTGTCAGCTCGCTCACCGTGTCAGCGCACACAAGCCGGGCACACTAACCGCTGGCAGCTGGCAAGTGCTTTAGGCAGTGATCTGTTGGGTCAGGCACAGATTCAGAGGGCAGAGGAGTTTGGTGATAAATCAGCAGACAGAAAAATTAAATCAGGTGAGATGTGCAATCAGCCTAAAGATACAAACTAATGTTTTGGACGATCTTTATACTCTGAATTATTGAAACTCCAGAGTCTTGGATTTATGCACACATAAAAAATAAATTACTGTCCTACCATATAAATCCCGTTACAGGGATAGTTTACACATTATTTACTCACTCTCAAGAAGTTTCAAATGTGTATGAAGAATATTGGTAACCAAACAGTTGACGGTAGCCATTGACTTCTATAGTATACTATGGAAGTATGCCTAGCGTCAACTATTTGGTTACCAACATACTTCAAAATATCTTATTTGGTGATCAGCAGAGGAAAGAATCTCATTTGAAATAACTGGATGGTGAGTATATCATTACAGAATTTTCTTTTTTGGATGAACTATTCCTACCATATGAAACCTTATATTACATTCAAATCATAAACTTTATATGAAAATTGCCTTTAAAAGTTATTTTAGCCAATATATGCATTGTAAAACCATGTAAAAAAAAATCATAACACAATAAAAATATTTTACAATTTAGACTCAACAAATAACTAAATACAACAACAGCACAGAAATACTTTACGCTCAGAAATTGCTAATAAATTTAAAAATTAATTACAAAGAAACAGGAAGTACACTTCAAAAAAAATGTAAGGCCTTTTTTAACATTTATGCTGTCATGGTTGTGTTCTATTTTAGTTTTCCCCATAATGCCGCAGCGCGTCTTCAGCATTGACTTTTGCCAGAATCCTGGGTTGACCAGGGGGATACGAGTGCCAGTCTGTGCCAACCCGCCAACCTGGTGTCACAAACCTGGCATCATTTTAGAAATAGACACCTGTAGGGTTTTGGCACGGGAGGGGTTTAAGAGGCATTGGCGGTTACGCACTTGAACGCCCTTTACCCAGTCAAACAATAAGAAAGACAGTATGGCTTTTGATTCTTGTGCCAGGTTTCTGTGAGTCTGTTTAATTCGGAATAATCAGAATATTGCAATGGAATAGAGGTGAGCATGCTGGGAGGCGTCTGCTAGAATTGAATGCTTCTTATGACTGGTGTTATTACTATAGATCTGCTGATTGTTTTTACTTTAGAGACAATAAAGGGATGTTAATAGATACTTTCCACAAATAGGGAACAAACTGCTGTCCTATTACTTTGTTAAAGCAGTAAAGGCACAAACCCCATGGCCTTTGAAGAGAAAATGATTAAATATTTAAAAAAAAAATTTTAATATTTTTTTAATTATGAAAATTATGACTTCATTTACTGACCGTCATGTCATTCCAAACCTGTATGATTCTTCTTATGTTCCTCAGCTGGCTAACAAGCTTGTTGATGATATGTTTATTGTTACAAAATAACAAAATCATGCACATTTGTGTTTTAAACTGCATTCAGTTGTGTCTCAAATATTGTTAACAGTGTTAAAAAATGTTAAAAAAAATCTATGTTGATGCTAAAAAATGTTTAATAATAAAAATGTGCTGCCTCAAGCCATCCAAGATGTAGATGAGTTTGTTTGTTCATTGGAACAGATAAGGAGAATTTTAGCATTACATCACTCACTAATAGATCCTCTGCAGTGAATGGGTGCCGTCAGAATGAGAGATCAAACAGCTGAAAAAAACATCACAATAATCCATTGATGGATTTGTTTATTACAAACTATAATTATAATATAACATTGATTATTGTGATGTTTTTATCAGCTGTTTAAACTCTAATTATGACGGCACCTATTCACAGAGGATCCATTGGTGCACAAGTGATGTAATGTTAAATTTCTCCAAATCTGATCTGATGAAGAAACAAACTCGTTTACATCTGGATGGCTTGAAGGTGAGTACATTTTCAACAATTTTTCTTCCTTTTTTTTATTCCTTTAATAAGAAGATGGTATACATTACATCAAATTATATAGCAAATATTTTATTTACAAAGTTGGAATGATCAAACAAAGGCTAAATAAAAAGCGTTGAAGTATTAGTAATCCACAGCAGAACATTCTTAATTTGCATTAATTTTTCATCATTTGCTCTCATTTTCATTAATGCAAAGAGCCATCTGTCACAGACATATGTTTACTCAAAACTCAAATATCTGGATCACTTCATCCTATTCTTGAGCACGCACGTTCTTGGATTTTCTCTCACTGTGTGTTTATGTTGCAGCTGACCCCATGGCACTCCACTGGCACGAGGATGCCACTAGCTGCCCACAATCCCCTTTGCCACGTCTCGTTCACCCGCTCTCGGCCAGCCGACGTACCAGACTCTGGTATGTTGCCAGGGGCAAGTGGACTTCCATGACAACTGTTTAGCGGGAGAGAGAGACGGGCAGGCGAGAAGAGAGGGGGACAGTTTATCTCACTCCGGGGATAGATCTATGGGATATCTGCCAGGCCACATGCTATCATTATGGAGCAGGTTGGATAGCACATTAGAGAATGACAACTTTCAATTTGGTGGGCCTTTGAACACAAAGACTATCAGGAGGGGCCGCAGAACACTTGGCACTGAAGCACTGAGGGATTAGAGGGGCTTAAAGTGACAATGTGTGTGTGTGTGTGTAGATGGACGTATAATGTATCTCTTTACCTCTATATGCAGCAGAGATGTCACATGGTCTTCAAAGCTCGACACACCGGAGGAACAATTTTGCATTCTGTCTTGCAGAGTGACCCAAAACGCTAAACCAGGTATGAAGTATTGACAATTTAATTGGTGATACTTGCTAAAGATTATTATTACTAAACATGTTCTATGGGAATGAATGATGTCTTAAATTATGTGACTTGTAGAAGAGGTGTGTTTTGTATTTGTAAGTGATTTTCACCTGGGTCATGGTAAAATTGCTGAATAAATAGACTCTGAATAAGGTACCAAAATCATAGCTCAGGCACTTATTATATCCGTTAGTTTTCTTCTTCTTCCACTTTGGGACAGAGGACAGTCTCAATATTAATCATAGCAAATTTTGAGTCTCTATCTTAAACTCTCTAGCGCCACCAATAGACCAAATTTGCACTTTTGATCCGTAAGGTCTAACAGCAAAATTTCTTTTTCTCTGATTCCTTGGCTCATGCTGAGTCAAATGCAATCCAACATTTAAATTTCTGTGTGCAATTTTGAATTTTGAGAAAAAATCTACTTTTTCTAACTCTTCCTAAACAGTTTGTCCAATTTTCACCAAAATTGGCTCAGATCATCTTCAGACAATACTGGCAAAAAGTTAGCAAACTCTTTTTGATATACCAAACCGTTTTCATGAAGCTTGTTGACAAATTTAATGGAATCCAAAAATGGACATGAGGCTGTATGTTCGCTTGTTATACCAAGCATAACCTGAGGGCACATGAATAGTTTTGGCATGATGTTGTGAATCTTGTTAATCTTATAGAACCTCTGGCGGGATAGTTAAGCAATTTTGCACATGGATAGACGACAGTCTCATCATTAGTCACAACAAATTTGGAGTGTCTAACTCAAATTCTGTAGTGCCACCAACAGGCCAAATTTGCACTCATGCTTCTGCTGATACCTAAAAGCAAAATTCTCTTTTCCTTTAAGTCCTTGGCTCATACCAAGTCGGATGCATACCAAAATTTTAATTTCTACAGGTCAAGATTTTTTGCAATTTTGAATTGTCCAAAAATCTATTTTTTCAAACTTGTTTTAGATGATTTGTCCAATTTTCACCAAAATTGGCACAGATCATCTTCAGAGCATTCTGGCAAAAAGTTATCAAAATATTTTTGATATACCAAACCATTTTCGTGAAGCGTGTTACTGAATTTAATGAAGTGGACATGAGGCTATATTTTTGCAACTCTTTAGCAGATTATAACCAAATTTGGTATGTGTTATAACCACTGATCTATATATAATATATACATAACAAGCATGACCCGAGGGCACATGAGTAGTTTTGGCACAGTGCTACCTACTGGTATAAAGATATAAAAAGATATTAACAATTACATTTCTGCTTATAACTTCTGACCAGTTTGGCCAAAAATCGTAAAACTGGTCTTGGAACCGAACTGAACAATACCTAATTTTCCTATGTCAGCCTTTTTGGACATCAGTAAAATTAGGGCTGTCTAACAGTTAATCGTGATTAATCGCATACAAAAAATATATAGAGAGAGTTTTTGAGTAAATATGTATATATAAATACATTCATGTATATATTTCAAAAATATTTACAAGTGTATGTATTATACAATATATATAATATATAATATATATATATATATGTATATAATAATATATATTCTGACATAAATAACATATTTCTCTTAAATATATACATTAATTTGTGTATTTATATTTACATAATAATTACACACAGTACACACACATATATTAGACAAACTCAAACTTTTATTTAGAAATTTTTATTTTGACCTTTACTGAGCAATTAAAGACATTTTACCTCTGTTGTGCTTGGCCCCTTAATTGTTGACTAACCAATGACCCAGAACACTCCATCCGTGATACCCTAGCACTGTTACAGTGTCAAATGACTCTTGCATTTGTTTAGAAATGTTTAAATCTAGTTTAACTTGTTTTTTTATTCCTCACTACTATTATTCTAATGCACACTTCTTTGAAATGCTATATAATATCTGTCCTGCTTGTGCATGTTCATAGATGCAGTACTGGAATGTCTGGGGGTCAGGTGGGAGCTGCATTGCTCTGTCCTCAACGGTTCAGACACATTATCTGAGTTGTATACCAACAGCAAAAAACGGAGCGATGTTCAGCTACAAGAGAGAGCTGGTATGGTGCCCATCTATATGCTGCAGAGATATAGTGTATATTGTTTTGTTTTGGCAGCGCCAGAGCTCACTGAGTGTCGCCATTTGACGTAATAGTCCAAAATATGCATAAAACGACTTGGATTTTTAAAATAACATACATCTTTAATGGATTTCCTACTCTATATTTCAATAAAGGACATCATTTAAGTTATATTAAGCCATACAATTCTTAATACCCAGGGTTTCCTTTAAAGCATTATTACATAGCAAATTGGTCAATAGTGTACAATTTCAAAAATGATGTTTGCCTGAAGATGTAACTATAGCAACAGGTGCTGCATGAGCACTCTCAGGTAGGATTAGTATCTATTTCTAAACTGAAAATGTGTAATCGTTTGAGCATCCCACCAAGCTTGACACAGCAACATTGGCTCAACCAATGACATGAGGATCTATTGGACTAACTAAGGGAGAGGGGGAGACTGTTCTAGAAACTAGTTTAAAAACTGTCATTATTTTTACAATTCTGTTTGGTGACACTAGTGGTAATAATAACACACTTTACCTCTAAAATAACCTTTAAAAAATTAGTTGACACCATCCAAAACTCATTTTATATAATGAGTGCATGGAGCAGAACTGTTTATTTATAAAGAGGTTCATTAAACTAGCCATAAAATATGCATAATAATAACTTGTGAACCATTATTATGTAATAAATAATTCAAACGGGAAGATCCCATTATAGTCATCATAATAAATAGACTGCTTCAAATATAACCTATAAATATTTATCTTAGAATTATCTTAGTTTATCTTAGAATTTGTAGAAAGGAAATATTAAAAAAGAAACAGTTCAAGAGAGAAATTCAGGCCTTCTGTTTTGTTTGTTATACTGCAGCCTTTAAAGGCAGCAGAGTTAATAGGTCTCAGTGTGGAAGAGAACTGGTCTACAGGAAATGGCACCCCAGCGGCCCTTTGATTCTCAGACTGCCTGTCAAAGACGCCTCCATCAATAAAGAGTGTAAGCACTAAAAAGATGTCATATTTATTACATTAAAGCGATAAATAACAAGCTGTGTCATCATCACTTGTTGACTTGCTGTCACAAAAGTTTCTGATCTAAGTGTGCTATCATTGATGTTGACTGATGAGGGGGTGTACAGTGACATTTAAGGAGAAACACAGTTACGTAAGAATCTACGCTTTGTTCTAGCTTTGTCTTTTGCCCTGCGGACCCTGTACGACCCCGAGGAACGCCCCAGTGAGTGGGGAGAGGCTGTGCTTTCTACTGCTGCATTATTGGGAATGTCAAACCTCTTCCAGAAGTGAGTATCGACAGCTTCAAATCTGTTCTTGCACTGCATGGCAGGTTCAGTACAAGATGTCCAAAACACAAGCTTCTGCAGTCACTGTTATAAATTCATACATAGCAATCAAAAGTTTGGAATAATTATGATTTTTTATTATTTATTTATTTTATTTTATTTTATTTTTTAAAGAATGACACTGAAGACTGGTATAAGTGCAGCTGAAAATTCAGCTGTGCCATCACAGGAATAAATCACATTTGTGACCCTGGACCACAAAACCAGTCTTAAATAGCATTGGGTATATTTGTAGCAGTAGCCAAAAATACAGGTCAAAACAAAGACTATAGAATACCCAAGACGTGTCACTCGTATTGTTTTGAATGGGTAAAAAATACAATGCTCGTTATGGACGTAAAGCCCCGCCTTCGGAATAATGAGCCAATTGCTAATCGGCAATGTCAGCGCATCACTGTAGCTGTCGTTAGAAGTCCCTGAATACATTCAACGTTCTGAGACGTGTGCCCAGTACTAAGCATGTGCACTGGCTGATCTTGTCCGAAAAAAAAGCTTTTTTTAACACTATTGGAGCATAAGGAACAATATTTATGAGGCAGTTGTTGTCAGATTTCATCTGAGATTTCAAATATGAAATAAAATCGTAAGCTTCGTGAACAGTTTTGGAGAATTTGAGGTTTCCCTATTCAAAGAGATAGCAGCTGCACTTGCATGCCCGAGAGGCGTTTCAAAGATGGCCGCCAAGTGAAAAGGCTTAAAGGGACTTTGGTCAAAATTATCAATTTTTCTTTTTTTCCAAAATCAATAGGATATTAAGTAAATCATGTTCCATGAAAGTATTTTGTAAATTTCATACCATAAATATATCAAAACTTAAAGAAACACTTCACTTTTTTTGAAAATAGGTTCATTTTCCAACTCCCCTAGAGTTATACAGATGTGTTTTTCCGTTTTTGAATCCATTCAGCCGATCGCCGGGTCTGGTGGTAGCACTTTTAGCATAGCTTAGCATAAATCATTGAATCCAATTAGACCATTAGCATCTCACTATAAAATGACTAAAGAGTTTCGATATTTTTCCTATTTAAAACTTGACTCTTCTGTAGTTGCATCGTGTACTAAGACTGGCGGAAAATGAAAAGTTGCGATTTTATAGGCCGATATGGCTAGGAACTATACTCTCATTCCGGCGTAACAATCAAGGAACCTTGCTGCCGTACCATGGGTGCAGCAGGCGCAATGATATTAAATGATATTAAAATGAGCCTATTTAAAAAAAGGTGGAGTGTTCCTTTAATTTTCAAATAGTAATATGCATTGCTAAGAATTTAATTTGGACAACTTTAAAGGTGATTTTCTCAATATTTAGATTTTTTTGCACCCTCAGATTCCAGATTTTCAAATAGTTGTATCTCGGCCAAATATCATCCTATCCTAACAAACCATACATCAATGGAAAGTTTATTTATTCAGCTTTCAGATATATAAATCTCAATTTCAAATTGTCCCTTACGTCTGGTTTTGTGGTCCATGGTCACATTTTTAAGTTTTAAGTTGTAATAATATTTCACAATATATTGGTGGTTTGAATGAAAAATTTAAATTTGCAAAATGTATTTTTTAAGCCATGCTGTTTACAACATGTATTTAGTTTCTACATATATTTTGGCCTGGAAAAAAAAAAATCTTAGGTTAGGAAAGGTTTGACAAAAGGTCAAGTAAAACATGTCTCCTACAAATAATGAAAGTAAAAAACACATTATTTCTGTGTGTGTAATGTTTCATATTAAGTAATAATGATCCAGTAGTGCAAAGCTCACACCCAGGTCTCTAGAGAAGTTTGTGTTGTCCAGTCTTAGACTGATTCATATCCAGATGTTGGGTGGAACTGGTTGTGAATTTTGGCACTGTAGTCAAGTCACTGTATTTATTTGAAAGATATTTTTTGAATAAGATCAACCATGTTCCACCCAACGTATGTTGAACTACACATTCATTACATAACAGTCAGCTTCTCCCTTGGTGATGGGTGCGCAAATTTGTAATCGTTAATGCAAATTCATTTTTACCCAGTCACGAATGCATATGTGTTTTGTTTCATAATTTTGTTTTAGAAATAATCCAGACATATATGAATACACAGTGTTGTATGGTATATTGAATATTCTGTCCTGGATGTGATTGACAGGTGTCTTAAGGATATGTTGACAAATATCTCATCTGCGACTGTGTGCAGCTTTCATAAAGCCTCCTGCAAGGTAACTACTATTATTACTGTTATTATTAATGTATTGTTCAATTGTTCTTTAAATGGCCAATAGGGGGAGCCCTGTATTCAGTCTGTAAACGTCTATAAACCTCATTCTGTGTTTTTCAGTTTAAAGAGACAATTCTCCAGAGAGCATGTGAGCGCTGGTTGGAGCTTTTCCTAGTGACTGAACTTTCCTGCCACATAAAACTCAAAGATTTGCCCTGTGACCTCCTGCTGAAGACCCTGCTAAGTCCAAGGTCTCGTACTTTTCTCCTCTCGTTTTGACCTTTCAGTGGCAAATCACAGTGAGATGCACTTGTATCAGGATCTTGTTTGATTGCATTGCTTTTGCATAAAGAAGATGAAGCCTATTTATACGACCATTAGGATGTTTTGCATCATGACATTTTCCTTCCAAAGCGTTATTACTGCAGTGCATCAGGATGTTTTACTTTTGCGTTTGTTTGCAATTCCCTTTATCCTCAATGGTAATTTTCATTAGATTCTCATTACTGTTATATAGTCATAAAAATCATCCTTTCTGCAATGTTTTTTTTTAATTTTTTTTTTTATTTACATCAACATAAAGTAAGTACATTGCACCAAACACTACCATGATGCATAGACCTAAATATCATGCAACTTAATCTATCTATCAATCTATCTTATTATGCTGTAGTGTAATGGCTGAAATGTGATTTTGCAGTTTCACACTTTTAAAGTACTTTTCTGCACTTCAAGTCACCTTCTGCATGCATAATGACTATTAAAACGCATCAAAAATGAGCAGATGGAGTAAATCAGCAGGAAACTAATAAGGTTTCTGTGTCTAGGCTGTTCACATCTAATGAGTATGAGGTCTTGAGAGCAGTGCTGAACTGGCTGTATCTGCAGTTAAACCCCTTCAGACAGACCCTACCAGCACATAGTACCATCATCACCTTCTTCTCCAGGTACATAACCTCCTTTATGCAATTTACAGCTGTCTGCAAAAACACAATACACGTGATCCATTAGTATAATTCCATGCAGTAAAAACCCATTTACGGCGGACATTACAATAATTCAGTACACTATACTTTCTTTTTAAAATGACCTTGATACTGCTTAGCTAGTTTCATGCACATATGCTGTTTTAATGACATCCCTTCATCAAATATCTGTCTGTTTCAGGGAGACGGCTGTTTTCTTGGAACAGCCTCAGGGTCAAAAATACATCACTATCTTTGAAGCTCTTCGTATGCATGGCATTACTGAACGTAAGTTTTTGATGCTTCAAGATGATAAAAATGATTCACAGGCTCACAACTTCATAAACTAACATCTACAAAACGAATCATACATCTTTGTCCCCAGTCTCTGAATACTGTTGTGGCTCATTCCTAACTTAACTGAAAACAGACAGTTTGGCAGAATGAATGTGTATTTCTCCACGAGTGAGTGTCCAGACAAACAGTACGTCCCAGCTACAGGATCACGTCATGGCCACGGTCAGAATCTAATCCACTGGACCTCCAACGCCCACACAGCATTTGACCTGCCCCCCATCAAACAGACATGACAACATTATCAGCTATTCAGAAATACTTCACAAACAGAATCATACTACTGATGTGGCCTATTTTTTTGGATCTTAAAGGGATAATTGCTCAAAAAAGGAACATTTTGTTATAATATACTTACTATTATGTCATTTAAAACTTGTATGACTTTCTTCTTACTTGTCTTACTAATTTTTTTCCTCTTTATTCTTCTATACTTTGACATGTTTGTGGGGGCCATAAAATAAAAGACAGATTCTGTATAATAATCAGTTATCAGATAATATTACTAAAAAAGTCTTCATGTAAAAATCTCAGTTGGACCGATTCAGCTTGATTCCAACAGAATTTCATTCTGACTGGTAAAGGGGTGTATAGACTTTTGCAGTGAATGGGTGCTATCGGAATGAGAGTTTAAACAGCTGATACAAATATTGCAGTATAATCCACAAGCAATACCTTAATGAAGAAACAAACTCATTTACATGTTGGATGGATCCTCCACAACATGTAAATGGATCCTCTGCAGTAAATGGGTGCCATCGGAATGAGAGTTCAAACAGCTAATACAAATATTGCAATAATTCACAGGCAATACCTTAATGATGGATTTGTTTCTTACAAACACGTAACTATTCACTTCACAAGACGTTAATTGATGGAGTCGTGACAATTGTTTGTGGGTTATTGGTATGTTTTTATCAGAAGTTTGGACTCTCAATCTGACGGCAGCAATTTACTACAGAGGATCCATTGTTGAGCAAGTAATGTATTACTAAATTTCACCAAATCTGTTCTGATGAAAAAACAAACTCATTTACATATTGAATGGATCCTCTGCCGTGAATGGGTGCCGTCACAAGCAATACCTTGATGGATTTGTTTCTTACAAACACATAGCTTTTCGCTTCACAAGATGTTAATTGATGGAGTCGTGACAATTAGTTGTGGATTATTGGTATGTTTTTATCAGAAGTTTGGACTCTCATTCTGACGGCACCCATTCACTACAGAGGATCCATTGTTGAGCAAGTGATGTATTGCTAAATTTCACCAAATCTTTTCTGATGAAGAAACAGACTAATTTAACATAATGGATGGATCCTCTGCAGTGAATGGGTGCCGTCGGAATGAGAGTTCAAATAGCTGATACAAATATTGCAATAATCCACAAGCAATACCTTAATGATGGATTTGTTTTGTATAAACATAGTATTTCACTTCACAAGACGTTAACCGATGGAGTCATGGCAATTAATTGTGGATCATTAGCGTGTTTTATCAGAAGTTGGACTCTCATTCTGACGGCACCCATTCAGTACAGAGGATCCATTGTTGAGCAAGTGATGTATTGCTAAATTTCACCAAATCTATTCTGATGAAGAAACAAACTAATTTGCATGTTGGATAGATCCTCTGCAGTGAATGGGTGCCTTCAGAATGAGAGTTCAAACAGCTGATAAAAAAATTGCAATAATCCACAAGCAATACCTTAATGATGGATTTGTTTCTTACAAGCACATAGCTTTTTGCTTCACAAGATGTTAATTGGTGGAGTCATGACAATTACTTGTGGATTACTGGTATGTTTTTATCAGAAGTTTGAACTCTTATTCTGATGGCACCCATTCGCTGCAGAAGATCCATTGATGAACAAGTGATGTAATGATAAATATCACCAAATCTGTTCTGATGAAGAATCAAACTCATTTACATATTGAATAGGTCCTCTGCAGTGAATGGGTGCCAACAGAATGAGAGTTCAAACAGCTGATAAAAATACAAAAACAGTTTTTTGCTTCACAAGACGTTAATTGGAGTTGAGACAATTAATTGTGGATTAGTGGTTTGTTTTTGTCAGAAGTTTGGGTGCTCATTCTGACGGCACCCATTCACTACAGAGGATCCATTGTTGAGCAAGTGATGTATTGCTAAATTTCACCAAATCTTTTCTGATGAAGAAACAGACTAATTTAACAGAATGGATGGATCCTCTGCAGTGAATGGGTGCCTTGGGAATGAGAGTTCAAATATCTGATAAAATATTGTAATAGTCCAACAAGCAATACCTTAATGATGGATTTGTTTCTTACAAACACATAGCTTTTTGCTTCACAAGACGTTAATTGATGGAGTCGTGACAGTTACTTGTGCATTGTTGGTATGTTTTTATCAGAAGTTTGGACTCTCATTCTGACGGCACCCATTCACTGCCGAAGATCCATTGATGAACAAGTGATGTAATGCTAAATATCACCAAATCTGTTCTGATGAAGAATCAAACTCATTTACATATTGGATGGGTCCTCTGCAATGAATGGGTGCCGTCAGAACGAGAGTTCAAACAGCTGATAAAAATACAAAAACAGTTTTTTGCTTCACAAGACATTAATTGGAGTTGAGACAATTAATTGTGGATTGTTGGTTTGTTTTTGTCAGAAGTTTGGGCGCTCATTCTGACAGCACCCATTCACTACAGAGGATCCATTGTTGAGCAAGTGATGTATTGCTAAATTTCACCAAATCTATTCTGATGAAGAAACAAACTCATTTACATGTTGGATGGATCCTCTGCAGTGAAAGGGTGCCGTCGCAATGAGAGTTCAAACAGCTGATAAAAAATATTGCAATTCCTTAATGATTTGTTTCTTACAAAAACATAGAAATAAACTCATAGCAAACAAGAAACAAAACTCATACTTTTATTTTTGGGCGAACTATTCCTTTAACCACACACTATACTTGTTGAGAGAAGTAGCGTAGCACTGGAAAAGCTACAAGGTTTTGGAAATAACACTGCTGACAAATGTACTTGCTTAAGTTAGAAGCATTGCTACTTTTAGTTTACTACCAAACACTATATTTATGTTGTTTATGTGTGTTCATGTCTCAGGGCAGCATCTGCAGGAGCTGCAGAACATCAGAGTTCTTCCTGAATCCTGGCTGCTGCACATCCTGTCCAATCATTACCACACTGTGAGCGTGTGTAGACACCACAAACACAACACTACATTCAAACCCACCCATCACTCCAGATGTAGCGCCATACATTATTCACATGCTGCTTGTTTCAATATAAGTTGTATTGATTTTCTGGCACCAGGTGAAAACTAATTCATTAGCTGCATTGTTTATCTGTATGTTTTTTCCATAGCTGTACAGCGGGGGCGACATGGTCGTGACTGACTTCTCCAAACAAGCTATCCGGTTTGGAATGATGTTTGATAGGGTGCGGTACACTTTCTGACACTTTAACACTGATGCGTTATGGCCATTCCAAGGTCTTTCAGTCTTTCAGTCACTTGCAATTACTGTTGTTACAATATGACAAAGCCAATCCATGCTTTTTCTTTCATGCTCGTGTTCTTTTACTTGCTTGTAAGGCAGTATTTTGTGTGTTCTGTTTTTCACTGTGTCACCGTACAGGAACAAGAGTGCTGCACTCAAACCATCAGCCTCTATGGCTTTTACTTTCTTCTCCAAGTTGCTAAAATGGGCGAATCAGATACATACAGCTTCTCCATTGAGGTTAGAGCACTCACAACATCATATATGCATATGAAAAAGAAGTGTGCATAATTGTATTGAATGTGCACTCCAAATGTTAAAATTGTATTTAAAAAACTGTACTTGTAGATAATATAATATTGCTGAAATATAAAGCCATGTAAGTGTATTTAAAGAGAGGACACTTTTTCATGACTGCAATTCTCAACACAAAGCGCACTTTGATATAATGTCAAATTATGTGTTGCTTATCATGCTTTGATGTATTGACTAACATACTTGTAAAGTTCTTGATGCGGTGTGTTATTTGATATTACATTTAAAGATAACACATTTTAAATATACTAAATTGTGACTTCATTACAAATGTGTAATAACAAATATATTTATAGCATACAAGTTTCAATGGAAATGACAAGTATATTTTATTTTGCCGTAAATGCTTGTCAGTATATTCAGCAATGTGGTTTAACCACATATTAAGACAATAAAAGCAATTGTGAAATTACATATAAAGATGTATTTAAGTCATACTAATATAAAAGCACTCTTAATTTCAACTTTTGCATTTTATATAAATTTCAACTATAATTATTTGTTTTATTAAGTGTCTGAGATATTACATTCAGTTTGCACTTAAATGTACTCTTTTAAAGTAAATTTAAAAAAAGGAAAAGGACTTATTATGTCTTAAGTATCCACCAGATGGCACTTTGCTATTAATGTATTTAATTTGCAATGTTTTTAACTAGTGTTGTATTAATTTTAAGATGCAGTTCACCCATAATCTTGTCATCATTTATGCATTTTCTTCCATGGGCAAAAAAAACAACAAAAAAAAAGCAGAATAGCAATGTGCAAATATAAAAAAAGACACAAAACTAACATAAAAGTATTCCATACATAAGCTTTTTGTTAGAAACAGTCTGAAATTTAAGTCAAAACTAAGACTAACCAGCGGAACGATCTCGTTCCACAGCATCTGAAATATTGTTATGGTCATTCTAAAATGACAGAGCAAAGTCTGTCATCAAAGTATTTTTGTATAACTGCCTCCCAGAACTGTCTTATTTGACCGTGTTCTCTAATAGCAGGCATCCACTTCCGAAAGCAATGACTGCATTTATTTTGTTTTGTCCGCTCGCTCTGAAGCGCAAGTAATGTATTAGACATGAAAATTATGATATTCAGTTGCTTCTTTTACTTTTCTTAGCGATTTAGTGCTAGTTTAGTGCTAGGAAGTGACGATTTTGTTCTCTTTGACTCGTTGGATGGAAACAGTGCTTGTTCTCAAATGTTTTATATGATATTCCAATTTTCCGAATAAGTTAAATTCGCAACTTTGGATGAAAACCCGGCTATTGTAGTCAAAACTAGCTATGAGGCTTGACACACCATATGCATGGGCTGGTTGCATAAACTGCTTAGACTAGTCTTCAAAAGTTGGTCATCTGATTGTTTTTTTTTTCTTTAGGACTTTTCATAACTGTTATAAAAAGGGAAAATGGTCTTTGCTAACTACTAGTTGGTCAGACTAGTTCTTAAAGGAGAAGTTCACTTCCAGAAGAAAAATTTACAGATAATTTACTTACCCCCTTGTCATCCAAGATGTTCATGTCTTTCTTTCTTCAGTCATAAAGAATGTATGCTTCTTAAGGAAAACATTTCAGAAATGTTCTTCATATAGTGGACTGCTATGGTGTCCATGAGTTTGAACTTCCAAAATGCAGTTTAAATGCAGCTTCAAAGGGCTTTGAAATCAGTGGTTCTCAACTCCAGTTTTTAGGGCCCACATTTTGTATGTTTCTGAATCTGACACACTCAGTTTAGTTCATGGATCCAAAGATTTTTGTACTATAGGGAGATCTGTACTTGCTATTGGAGAAAGCGTAACGGCTAACCTGGATCACGTGTTCCTTAATAACCAATCACATTACAGCCTTGACGTAACTGAATTTCAGTCAGAGTTGTTGCGACACTCAGTCGCCGTTTACGGATACCATAGAAATGAAGAGAAGTGCCGTAAGACTTCTTTTATAAAAAGGCATTTTTTTGTAGTAAACTCTAAAAATAGTTCAATCCAAAAGTATTGTTTAGTGTAAAACATGTTGAAGATTAGCAGATAGGCTGTTGATTCATTAAATGATAAGCCATTTCCTTTAAATGCTGTTTATTCAGCATAGTAAAGCCTCTCTTTCATTGACATCCATTCAAAATAAACAGCGTCTGGTCTCCTTTCCCTCGTACTGCCAGACCGGAAGCGTTAGTTTTAGCCGTTACGCTTTTTCGGCTAATGGTTGCAGGCTTGCAATTTTGTGGCTTTGATTTATCTTTCTCCTAATGAGCTGATGATCTGAATCAGGTGCGTTAAATGAGGGAGACATACAAAATGTGCAGAGCAGTGAGGACTGGAGTTGAGAAACTGCTCTAAATGTTCTAGCGAAACGATCAGTTATTTTCTAAAAAAAATTAACATTTTTATACTTTTTAACCTCAGATGCTCAGCTTGTCTAGCTCTGGGATGTGTATGCGTACTCTGTGTAATCCAGGTCAATACAGTTAGGGTAGGTTGAAAAACTCCCATCTCATTTTCTCCTCCAGCTTCAAAATCATCCTACATCGCAGCAGAAGTACCAACCCAGTGTTTACAAAGTTAATGTGCAAGGAAGGTCAAACACTCTTTATAAAAAAAGGTAAAACAGCAATGTAAGATGATTTTAAAGTTGGAAGAGAAAATGAGATGGGAGTTTTTCGACCTACCCTAACTGTGTTGAACTGGAGGTACACAGACTATGCATGTACATCGCAGAGGTAGACAAGATGAGCGTTTGAGGTTAAAAAGTATTTTAATTGTACATTTTTTTAGAAAATAACCAATTGTTTCACTAGGTAAGACCCTTCTTCCTTGGCTGGGATCATTTAGAGCTCTTTGAAGCTGCATTTTTGAACAAATTTCTTTATGACTGAAGAAAGAAAGACGAAAGACATGAACATCTTGGATGACCATGGGGTGAGTAAATTATCTGTAAAATGTTGTTCTGGAAGTGAACTTCTCCTTTAAGACACAGTCTTCAAACAGTGACTGTTTTTGCAGATGGTCTCAGATTTAAATTTATGCGTGCATCAATTCCACAAGAGAAAAAAAGTCAAACATTTTGGCGAGTAAATGATGACTAAACCTTTATATTTCGGGTAAACTATTCCTCTGAATACTCCTTCGAGATTCCACAGAACATATGGCATCTTCTCCCACCTCCTTCTGTCTCTCTCACTGCCTCCCTCTCTTTCACTCTGTGTAGAGGTTAAGACACTGGGATCCTGCTGTATGCCAGTCTTCCATTGTGAGCCGTCCATACAGTGTGAGGTCAGATCGATCAGTGTGCTATCACATCACAGTGCAAAGCTATGCCAATGGCGAGTGGCAAGAACACAGCAGTGGACCTGCCAGTCAAGAGTTTGGCTTATGCAAACGCCGCAGTAGGAGCAAGGTACCAACACCCAGAGTTTGAAATAAAATAGTGAAAACTAGAGACAGGACGATAATCAGTTTGAACACAATAATCTAAACACTGCCGGTATAAATTGCTCACAGCCCAAATAAAGATGAAAATAAATGGACAACCACTCAGACTGTAATAATCAGTATTTTAGTATAGATGAGATACTTTTTTTTTTATTTTTAATCATTAATCAAATAAACTTTTTAATCATTAGTTTATAAATTAATTATTAATAATGGGTTTTATTTTACATTTTATTCACATTTTATATTATTTTTTTATTATAAATACGTATACCTGTCATTTTAATATTTTTGTATTTCGGATTAATTATAATGAAACAATTATACTTTTTTTAACAGCCGTTCCAGATTGAAGGACTTTCTCCGCCCATCCTGGTGACCTTCGCTCTTGCATTCCCACTTTGATCTTGCCCCTTCCCCTTTTCATTGTAAATATTTAATGGATTATACCTATGTCAAAATGCTTTTGAGTTTTTCATGTTGATGTATGGTATAATAACAGCTATATTATACTACTAATGCCCAAGCCACTGAATTCGATATGAGCAATGCACATCTTGATATCAGTGTTTAATTATTAATGATTTACTTAAAATAGCACAAAATTATGCTTAGGTTTATATCAGACTTCAGACTTTAAGTTCTTGCAATGAAGCTTGAAAAAATCCCATATACACATATGTTTATAGAGGGATTTGAGAGTGGGCACTTGTGCCAACAATGCTCAGAACCATCTCTGAAAATAAATAATTTATAAATATTTGGGGAATAAAATGATGAAGCAGCTCATGCAGGTACAGAAAAGACTATTTATACACACATAGTCATAATAGTATCAAAAAACAGTATACAGTAGTAAAAATTTGAAGTGGATCAAAACCTTTCATCAAATTTGTCCTAAAACCAAAAAGAATTTTGATCCACTTTAAATGTTGTCTTCTATATATATATATATATATATATATATATATATATATATATGTGTGTGTGTGTGTGACCCTGGACCACAAAACCAGTCAGAAGTTGCCATTTGTAGCAATAGCCAACAATACACTGTATGGGTCAAAATTTGAAATTTTTCTTTTATGATAAAAGTCATTAGGATATTAAGTAAAGATCATGTTCCATAAATACATTTTGTAAATTTCCTACCGTAAATATATCAAAACTGAATTTTTATCAGAACTTCATTTGGACAATTTTAAAGGTGATTATATATGAAGAGTACAGATGCAAAAGCCTCTAAATCCATCTGACGTATTTCTTTAAAATTAGCAGACTGAGGCTGGAATTAAGTTTGAAGTAAGAGTATTTGATGGACGTATAATATGTGTCAGGAGCATTCACTCAGTATCATTATCTCATTTTTGACCGAGATGGCTTTTAGCTAGTTTTGCATCTGAACTCTTCACACACACACACACACACACACACACACACACACACACACACACACACACACATATATATATATATATATATATATATATATATATATATATATATATACATTTAATGAAATGAAAAATCCTATATTTTACTTTGATATTTTTGTTTATCTTTCAATCCATCTATTTATTTATTTAATTTTTAAAAGCAATTTATGGTAGTACATTTGTTTTAAGGAATAGTTATGATTGATTTACTACCTATTAACCACCTATTATACCTGAAAAAAAGAGAATCATTATTGAATGATTTTGAGCACAGACTTAAGTGTAAAAGACTTTTTAAAGAAGACTGATTATCACTGAAGTAAAATAAAACTAAGAAACTAAGAAAAAGTTATAGAAGTTTACGCATATAATACTATTTTTTAATTTTTTAAACATTTTACTCTAGAACTGCATGAAAATCACCACTAATATCTGTCTATCTAAATACCAAGTGCCAATACCTTTACCAAATGTACCACATTCCGATAAAGCTAAAAAAACAAGCACGATTTTTTTTTAACAGCTAAATGTTAGAAACATTTTTATTAATATTAATTTCCAACTCAAAAAAGAAACAACAAAAATGACAGAATCCAAAATCCTCTGTAGCTTTAATTATTAATAAATAGTGGTCTAGTACAGTAAATAAATAATGTTATCAAAGTAGCAATGTAGACTAAAAATATCTGAGAGTAAAGATACAAAGAGCAAAAACTATTATAATGCACTTCTTGCTATTATTTGTCATGTATTTTTCCCCAGAGGCTCCAAATTAAATAAGTTTATTTACTTATTTATTCATTTATTTATTTGTTTGTTTGTTGTGCATGTACTTGAAGTTCTTTTTTTATTTTAATTTTCTTAATCTTTTCCTCTTTTTTATTTATTTGTTTATTTATTTATTTATGTCTGTGCACATGCACAGTTTGCATTATTTGTGTCCAGAATAATGCCTGAAACTTTTTTTTTTTTTTTTTTTGGAGCAAAAGCAGCAGTTGACAGTCTGCTATTAACACGTCTTCATTCTTCTTTTTTCTGCTTTTTTAGATCTCAGAAAGTTCCCTCAAGGCAGATTCCAATTCATGCACTGTTCTAAGCCATTTAAAGTTTTCAATTTCACACCGAAAAAGTGTACTTCACATAATAATGTCAAAATAAGCTCAAGTGAAGTGCATTACTTTGTGGGATACAATATGTTGCCTGGTACTGCACAGTTTTAGCGAATGTAGAAGCTCATCCAGATATTCCATGCATACCCAAAACTAGCATATATTATTCACATTATATTGTAAAATTTTTGGTTGTAAAAGAAAAATTGTATTTTCTGTATGAAGCAGCTATTGTACCATTATCTGTTGTTTTTGAAGCTCAATTCTCATGCCTAGATCTGACACTGTCCACGTCAACACTGCAGACTGCCGTCATTTGGCTCATGCGACCTCAAAATAGTTTCCCTCCTCTTGAAATGTGCTGCATTGCTATTGTTTTCAAGGGCTGCGAATTGAGGGAAGAGGAAGCGTGTTCTGCGTGGTGCGCTCTGTGTTTTCACATGGGCAAACTGCCACTGAGGAAGCAAAGCTATCCTGATCACAATACATGCTGGAAAATGCTCAGTGGAGCAGTGCGGATATACAGCAGCCGTCCACAGACTACTGCATGACCCGCTGACCCGCCGCAGGCTTTAAATAAAGTCACTATGCTGCTTTGACCCACGACTGGCTTTCCCTGACCCACATTTTCATTCGAAAGTAAATATAAAAAAGCAGAAAAACTTTCAGATACTTTCTTAGTAACTCCTAAACAAGAAAGTTCATGAATTGAAAGGATTAAAAAAAAAGTCTAGGACGAATTTACAGCTGAGCCCAAACATTTCACTCATTGGATGCATCAGCATCACATTTGCATAGGCCGTACTATTTGAATTTGTGATTGGTTGATTAAAATTACAATTAAAATACTAAACAGAATGATAAAATAACGTTATTACTGGTTAATGGACATTTCAAATAAGTGTTTCTGTTTGGAAATATTACATTTGATTTCATTTCTGTTTCTGGTTGTTCCTGTCAAAATTTAATCGGTTTTGGGTTTTTGTTTTTGTTCCATGAACTGGTTCAGAGCCCTGCTTAACATAAAATTTGTGTTCAACAAAAGAAAGAAACTCATACTGGTTTGAAACAGCTTGAGTGAGTAAATGATGACAGAATTTTCATTTTTGACTGAACTATTTCTTTAAGACTGATAGGAAAACTAGCAAAGCTTGTTTCTGCAAAGGGATAAAACTTTTTTAAAAAGTAACTGCATTTTTTTTTTTTTTTTAGCAATTTTGATTCTATATCTTACAAATATGACTTGTTTTTGCGCAAATTGAAGAATTCATCTCGAAATTGTGAGATATAAAAACAGAATTTTATATATATATATATATATATATATATGTGTGTGTGTGTGTGTGTGTGTGTGAGAGAGAGAGAGAAAGATAAAATCAGGATTGCGAGGGAAAAAGTCTGATTTGAGAGAAAAAGTTTATTATTAAATTCTTTATTATTATTATTATTATTCGGTGGTGGAAACAGGTTTCCATAGCAAACAGGATTCATGTATTTAGTTATTTCAGAAATATTAATCTGCAGTTTCACACTCAAAAGTTTGTCCAAGTTTTCAGCCTTGCATAATAACACTATGCATGCATTGTTCTGTTAAAAATGCATTGAATATTATCTATTCATTTTGTTTATTAATTAGAGACATAATTTATCTTGTGTTTAACCAATTTTTCGGTGTGTTTGCATACACCTATTTGTTTTTAATCTCTATACATGTAGTCTGACTGCAGGTCACATTAACCTCTAATAACCTTTGCTCAAGGCTCAAACGTGCACCTGAACAATAAAAGAGACCATCCAGGGGGATTTCCCATAATACAACACTATTTCCTTCTTCAGCCCCTTCTCTTCAGTCACCCTAGAGCTTCGAAAGACATGAACTGAACATTTATACCACACGTTTATTACACATTGTGGAAGCATAAAAGTTTGGAATAATTAACTTTTTATGTTTTTGTTTTTGTTTTGTTTTGCTTTGTTTTTTGAAAGAAGTCTCTTAAGCTCACCAAAGTTTTAAAATACATTAGTAAAAAGTTAAATTTTAAAGTTAAATGTAAAAAAGTTAAACATTTAAAACACTTACAGTATAATAAAAACTGTTATGTTATGTGACTGCAATAAAACTATTCGAAAGAGGATGAAATTACACATATTACACGATTATCTACACGTAATCACACTGAAGAGCAGGCATTCTATTTTTAACTACAATTCCCATCGTCCTTATCTCTATTTCCGGAAAACAAGAGGCCTTTTTTTCCGCCTTCGTTCGTAATTTTGTGAGTCCTACTATGGTGACGGATTGGCTCATGAATATTGATTGAATATTAATGAATATTTATTGTATTCTCTGACAGACACCTATTTGATTGGCTGAATGCACACAGTTCCGTGGGCGTTAGTCAGCTGCCTCACTGTCGACTCCAACAGCAGCGAAGGCTTGGCTTATGTTTATTCATACAGAAATGTGACTGGACGCTCTAGGAAGGTTGCCTAGCGACGTCAGCAGGAACTAATTAATATTCATGAGCTAAACCCTGGTCATAGTGGGATTTGCAATTCCGCTCTCCGCCCGTCAGTTGCGGGATAGGCAGACCGACGGAAGTTTGTGGGAGATGGGCTGAAAGTCCAGCACAGGCAGAGCGAATACTGCTGCACAGGAGTTTCACAGCTGCTTATAAGTGTGTAAGTTATACTAACGAGATATATCTTGGGATATTCAACTATGAATGCGTGTTTTATTGGTTGTGTTCTAAGCAGTAGTTACACATTTACTAAAGCTCGCTTTGTGTAAAACCTGTCGCTTCTGTTTCAGACAGCAGGTTATGTGTGATATACCGATAGGAAAATATAAAGTCATTTATTCTTTACATGTAAGACCACTTTTTTATCCCTCTCTTAAAATGATAGATTGATTGTGTCTGAAGATATGGCATTGATGCGTTATGTCTGTACACAGCTCTGTGTCTACTGGCTTTTCAAATCTAGTACACTGCTTAACTAAATAGCATTTTTGGGCATCATACGCATGAATGGAACGCACAAACACGCCTGTGATGCTCGTAAGTGCTGTAGAGGTACCTGTAATGTGGTAATACCATGGTACAGTGATGCAGTGATAGTATCAGGTGGTATTAGTGGTTACTGGTACTAGGATGAATTATATGATATCTTGTTGTCTTAAAACTATGGTAGCTTGTTTGTTTTTGTTTGCTGGTGTAATGAAGAGACCGCTGTCAATCACTGTTTTGATCTAGAGTTCAAAAGTTCCACCCACTTTCAGTGGCCTTGGTTTTGGAGGTATTTTCCCTTAGAGATAAAAAACAACAACAAAAAAAACTTTGTTAAGGTATTATAGGCCATGAACTAAACCAACCAGCTACAAGGTGAATCACAACATTGCAAACTTTGATCTGAAGCAAAAAAGGATTTGAAAATCTTACAAAAGTAAAAGGTACAAGACTGTGTGGTTAATGGGTTTAATGTGGGATAGAACAGCAAACTGAGAATATTTTATCAAATTAAAAACAATGGGCAAATTTAAAACTATTAATTTAGAGATGTTGATTTATAAAAACAGAGAAAAAAAATCAGAAGCAGTCCTTGTTTTTCAGGATCATGGGTAATGTAGTTTCTTTCCAAGATTCCCGCTGTTAAACATGATTATTTAAAAAATATGCTGAAATAATGCAGGCTAACAGCTACAACAAAAGCATATCCCATCGATTACAACCACATAACTCTTAGGTCTCTCTTATAGGTTATTAAAAATCAGTTATGGGGGAAATGAATGGGATTTTTATACCTGGAACCCAACTGTTGCACCATATTGTTGTTTTCTCTTTCTAAATCACACTATCACTGTTGCCATCCCTATTCCTTCAGTAGCCAAAAGTACCATTATAATAGCAACCATAGTTTAAACATGTACCATGATAGTACCATGGTATTCCTATTTTTTGGCATCGTCAATCATTTGTTACAAATCTGTTATAGCTGCAGTGGGAAGTAGCTTGGGCTTATATATTGGCGACCCTAATCAGATACATTGCTTTCCGTTTTTGATTATTGTATGGGGAAAAAAAAAATTATTGTTATTAATAATAATAACAATAGGAACTGATAGTGTAATTTTATAGTTAGGTGAACTATTCCTTGAATGGCTGCATTGGGTTCTGTATTTTGACGACCGCTATTCCACTGTTTCCTGTTTTCACACAGACACTCGTGGATTCTGAGTTAGGAACTTTGTGTTTATTTATTTATTCATTTTTTTATAGCTCTAACCCACTCAAGTACATCTCACTGCACTCTATTTTTCTTACTTAATCAAATTCAATTAGAACTGCTGATTACTGTCATGATAATATGACATTAATATGAAAATTCATTCATTTTGAAATTGCAGAAGTGTAAACAGTAGGATTATAACATGAAGAGTGGGTTTAATAGTTTTCCAACTTTCCAACACAGCAAACAATGCAGAATAAATGGGTTGTTGTGTGATGTTATGCTCAAGGTATTTTACTCAAGAAAGATATGTCAAACCTGTAAAGCAAGTATGTTAAGTGTATCAAATATATATCAAAGTTCCTCCAAAACTGCACTGCTCAAGTCAGGTGTTGTGCTGATGTCTATCCAAACAGTTTTGCACATAAAGCAACACAAAATTTGTATACAGAATTTTTTTTTTTAATTTATAATTTTATTCAGCATTTTATCAATCAACATTGTGTTAACGTGATCAAGTGCCAAAAAAGAAATGTATAATGTAACAAAATATTTATATTTCAAATAAATACTGTGGTCAAAAACCAAAGAAGACAAAACAAAAAAAAAATAATAATAAATAATAAAAGAAATAATTTCAACATTGAAAAGAAATGTTTCTCGAATGTCAAATTTAGAATGATCTGAGAAATCATGTGACACTGAATACTAGAGTAATGGGTGCTAATAATTCAGCTTTTTCATCATAAGAATAAATTACATTTTGAAATATGTTATAATAGAAAACAGTTCTTTTAAACTGTAGTAATATTATTGTTTTTACTGATTTTTTTTATTAAACAAATTCACCCTTTGAGAGCATCAGAGACTTCTTTCAAAAGCATTTGAACCCTAAAAATCTCACCAAAGCCAAACTTTTAAATGGTAGTGAAAAGAACTGAAGTTACTGTGGTACATATTCCCTAGTTGTGCCATGGTACATGTCCATAAAACATGGTATTACCATGCTACACTTAAGAAAACCATACTACCTGTTGAAAAAACACATGATACATTTTTAAAAAGCATAGTAGTACAATCATGTCCAAAAACTGGTGGTATAAAACATGGTATTTGTCTAAAAACAACATCATAGTACAATGATATTATGCCCAAAAACATGCCATAACAGTGTATGTCCAAATAATGTCAAACATGAAAAAATATATACTTTTTTGGCAAACATTCATAGAATTCATACAATTTGCCTCAGTTTCAGGCAGTAAAACACCAATAACTTTTAACTTTAATTCATTATGACCTAATAACACTTTTTTTTCCGTAGTGCATGATTTGTAAACTAATACATTGACATTTGAATTTCATAATGAGTTCCATATAGCTTTTCTGACGTAGTAAACTTGCTTGATTGCTCACACGGTGCAGCATTGAATTTGTGATGCAAATCACTCGGAAATGAGTCCCATGAGTGCTTGAGACCCATGAGACTTATCAAAGCAAGCTAAAATTGCGTGGTTGTCTCAGGAAGCATTTTTATTTCACATTTGCTTTTGTTAACACTATAACACTAGGGTTTGGTGTAGAGATGAAACATTATGAACATTTCGTATCACTATTTATAGTGACCAAAATGATCACGGTATGATCAAAAAGTACTCATACACGCACTCATATATCAAAAACCAAAAAGCAACAAATAAAATTAGCAGTACTATGCCCATTTTGCAATAAGATAGTGGTGATACCAGTTGCACTGCATCAGAATGCTTTACTGCTGTTTCCTCTACATCCAGTCGATCCAGTTTGCATTTCCTTCTGTTAGTTTACATGTTTTCTCAAACTATGTGACTGTGCGCTGTAGACAGATCTATCTCTTTATAGATAATATAGCAACAAATCTCACACTGTATACTGATCAGAGTCTGATATTGAGATGTAAATCTATTGAAAGTTGCTAAATAAGGAGGAAACTGCTACATGACCTTACACAAACCTGAACTCCCACACTGCGTGCCTCTTTCGCTCAAACAAGAACCTAAACTGAAACACAGGAAGGACCTGTAAGACATGTGTTCTGACAGACAGCATGCTTATGTTGTTCTCATTGCAGACATTTGCTGATTATGGGTCCTTTTTAATAAGCGTGGACATTTATGTGTGATGTGTATATGTATTTACAGTCAAGGCTTATATTGCATGGTCATCAGAGATCAGGATGAGTGTGTGTATGTCTATATTTGTCTGTCTCTATGAATCAGAAAGTGACAGACAGAGCTCTTCTTGTAAATTAAACTCTGATTCATCATCATAAAATATTTCAGGACACAAAGCGAGTTGCACTTTCCAGCTTTACCTGCGTATATACACTACACTCACCTAAAGCTATATATGCTATATAGCAAATCCCATTGAGATTGAGTTATTGTTTGCATTGTTGCAAAATGTAAACTATATTATCTGTACATACACATACTGTACGTACGGTGTACTTATGTGAAGCAGTGTATACTACACTGTAAAAAAAACACGTTTTTTTGAGTCAACTTAAAATAATTTGTTACCTGGCTGCCTTAATTTTAAGTTCAGTCAACTCAAAAAAAAGTTTAGGCAACTTGAAATGTTAAGTTTTACTAAGTGTCAACTTAGATATGTGAATTGATTCAACGTACAATTTTAAGGCAGCCGGATAACAAACAGCTTTTAAGTTTAACAAACCAATTTTTTAGTTTAGTCAACTCTAATATCTAAGTTGTTACTTAGTACAACTTAACATTTCAAGTTGACTAAACATATTTGAGTTGACTGAACTTAAAATTTTAAGGCAGCAGGGTAACATTATTTTAAGTTGACAAATTGTGTTTTTTTGTTTTGCTTTTTTACAGTGTATAACGCAGTTAAGATTCAATATATATTGTATATAGTGCTCTACATGAGAATGCGTTTAAAGTTACAATAGATGTGTAATGCAATATATATCAAACTTTAATATATTGTTTACATTTTGTTTTTGGTAAAGATACTTTGCAACAATGTGTATTGTAAGAAGTGCTATACAAAGAAAATTCACTTGACTTATCCATGCAAAACACATAAGCACAATGCTAGAGTGTTCTGGGTGACTGCTAGATCTCTAGGGTTCCACCTACTTTGTAAATCAATGCAAATCCAAATTTTAATTCAGGCCAAAAAAAAAAAAGCGTAGTTCTGATTTTTGTTTTATGAGATCAACAAATGTTGTTCTTCAGAACATAATGCTATTGCTATCACTACTATGTGTAATAATGTTGCTGGCAACAGTGTCAAAAAAGGTTTATAGTGTAAGAAACTGTGGGCTTGCAAAAAACTGGCATTTCAAATTCTTATCAGCCTACGGCAAAAGACTTGTGTACATGCTGAGTATTTAAGAGACCATCTAATCTTCGCAGTATTTTGGTTAGAGTGGATTTAACACCTGTCACACATTTTCTAAACAAAGTAAGTTTGGTAATTATTAGGGATATGACGAGATCTCGTGAGGATATCATGCAAAACATTTAGCAGTGTTTACATTAGAGCTGCACGATTAATCCTTAAAAGATCAAGATCTCGATTCAAACACCCATGCGATCTTTTTCCTGAATGACAATGATTTAGCTATGTCTATTACGACTGTTTCACATTGCGAGTGTCAGTGGAGCGTGAAAAGCACATTTTGTCGCTGCCCATGTTAATGAATCAGAGGGGCAGCCATCATTACGCTTCCGATGTGAACACTGTCATTCACTGATATGGGCGGCAACAAAATGCGCTGCTCGCTTTACTGACGCTTGCAATGTGAAACAGGTGTTAAAGACATTCAAATTTGCATTCATGCCCCTGCTAATCCAGAAAGAGCAACACAAACAGTCTTTTCAACCACATTATAATCATTATTTCTGTATTACAGACATTTAAATAACAGAAGTACTGGAATAAAAGTTGATAAACACTTATTGTCTACAGTAGCGATCAAAACCAAAGTGTCTTAAAGGGGTCATCGGATGCCCATTTTCCATAAGTTGATATGATTCTTTAGGGTCTTAATGAAAAGTCTACAATATACTTTGGTTAAAAATTCTAAATGGTAGTGTAAAAAACACACCCTTTTTACCTTGCCAAAATGAGCTCTGCAAAAATCATCTCATTCTGGTTGAGGCTGCTTTAAATGAAAATTAGCTCTTTTACGTTATTTTGTTTAGTTTTCTAATCTTTTTTTCTCCAGAATCTTGAGAGAATCATGATCTCCAATTTGTTAAAAATAGCTGGGATTCTCAATTTATCCAGAATCGTGAAGCTCTCGTTAAAATGTTTATTACTGCGTATAATTAATTAAAATGGAAGTTTAATTTCATAAAGTACAAGTTGATTTCAAAATGCACCTACATTTTGTTTTTTGTTTTTTTTTTGCATTTTGTCTTTTTCAGTTGAATAAAAGACAATTTTCCCTATTTCGTCATTGATGATTTCTTTAAAAAAGTTTAAAAATCTTGTCTAGTCTCGTTCTCGTGAACCCAGTCTCGTGTCTCGTCTCGTCTCATTGGATAAGTGTCTCGTCACACCCCTAGTAATTATAGATGTGGCAACTGTCAACAGTGTAACTTTACTTTAAGCTTTAAGCGTCCTCATACTGCTTTTTTTTTTTTTTTCTCTTCATAACAGCCACCATTTCCTGTAAAACTGCCATTGTGATTTACATGTTACGTTGCCTTTGTGGTCTTTGCTATGTGGGCATAACCAGTAGACCTCTGAAGGCTCATAGTTTAGAACATTGTTGCGCCATTAGAAACCAAGGTTTCAAAAGTCCAGTTTCTCAGCATTTTGCTGCTTTTAGACATTGGTTTCTACTTTACAATATGTGGGAACAGAATTAATCCAATGTCCAAGGTGTGGAGGTGACATTAATAATTTACTTTTGAAACGTGAAACGTTTTGGAATTACACTCTAGATTCTATTGTACCTAAGGAATTAAATGAAGACTTTAACATTTGTCCGTTTCCAAGTTTTTTTTTTTTGTTTTTTTTTTGTTTGTTTTTTTTGGGGGGGGGGGGGGGGGGGGGGGGTCATGGGGGGGGGGGGTTCATGGGGGGGTTCTGAACTAGACTTTCACATTTAGTATTTTTGTCTTGTTCCATGGCTTTGTGTGTGTGTGTGTGTGCGTGTGCGTGCGTGTGTGTGTGTTTTAGTCATGTGACTAATCACCTGCAAGTATAAAGGCTTGTTGGTTTTAAATTTTCACCCAAAAATTAAAATTCTGTAATTAATTACTCCCCCTCATGTCTTTCCGAACCTGCAAGACCTTCATTCATCTTTGGAACACAGATTAAGATATTTTTTATTAATTCCGAGAGCTTTCTCACGTGTCAAAGACTGACAGGGAAAACAATCAGGGTGTCTATGGGTCCTTAAAAAGTCCTAAAATATCTTAAATAACGTTTTCCTAATTAAAGGCCTTAAAAAGTCTTAAAAAGTCTTAAATTCAGATTCGATGGGTCTTAAATATTTCTGGTCACATTACCGCTAAAATATCTTTAGTATGACGGACCTAATGACTGTTTACAATCGTTAAACAGACCGAAGTTTTTTTTACACAGCTAACTGACCACTAGCCTTCTAGCAGCCTGATTAAAACTGAAGTGACAAAAAAATAACCAGCGAAGCATCAAAACGCAAGAATGATTCTTCTGATTTTATTACATTCAACGTAAACAGCGACTAATAATAGATAGTGTATTTTTGGTATCAAAATCGCGCTGCCTGTCTCTTTGTGAAACTATTGCGGTTGTAATTTTACAGTGTAAATTATTTAATCGGACTGGTAACAGCCCTATAGAATTTATTGATAAATTGTAATAATTTGACATGAGAGGTGATGCATACATTTTAAAATGTTTAAAAATAGGTCTTTATAAAGGTAAATAAAAATATGCAGATTTAGGTATGCAAAAGCTGATAGAACACTGAAAAAATTGCTTTAGAATAAATTGTTTACCCCACCAAAAATCACTGAATCACTGATGTCAGATGGACTACTACTAACAATGTCCTTACTGCCTTTCTGGGCCTTAAACGTGACAGTATCGTTGCTGTCTATGCAAGGTCAGAAAGTTCTCAGATTTCATCAAAAGTATCTTAATGTTTCAAGAATTAACAAAGATCTCACAGGTGTGGAACGACGTGAGGATGAGTAATTAATGACAGAATTTTCATTTGTGAGTAAATTATCCTTTTAATTGTCTGGTGAAGAGCCTGTGTGCTCGAAACATCACCTGCTTTGGTGTGCCAACTTTTATTTCCTTTTCTTATCTTTTTTGCCAAGTACCCAGTTTGAGAATTTTGCCAGTGATGTGCATGCTTTTGTTTTGTTTTAGTTCATGTGTACACGCTGTACCTGTGATTGGTTAGCCCACCTCGCACTCTCTCTTCCTCTTTAAACACAAAGTAGCTTTCAAATCTCCACCTTCCTCACATGTTTATCATGCCAGAGTGGCTCCCAACTTCTCAAACAAGACAAGGACACAGCACATGATTTCTGACTCTACTCCCACACTGTGTCACATGCAGCAATCCAATAAGTTTCCAGTGACAGGTCATTTGTCTCTCCACACTAAATGTAGGATATTTTGTGATGTCAGACAATTACAGCCTAGTTATAAAGGGCTAAGACCAACTGCTTAACTAGTTGTTCAGACAACATGCTGACGAGTCTTTTATAGTAATGTGTAGTTATGCACTTCCCTCACAGAAGTGATAGCAAATTCCTTTGGAGAGAAAGGGAAGGGCATTGGCCAACCCAGGCTCATGAAAAGTATTTGCCTGTGGCAACATTTTTGCAAAATGATGTTATGTTGCTTCTTGTGCGTTTTACTACAGTTTTAAAGTGAAATGTAAAAGAGTGGCGCTAAAAGATTAATGCTCTATTGCAGTGGTTCTCAAAACTCTTAATGAAGTACCCCCAGCACTGCACATTTTGTATGTCTTCCTGTATCTGACATACCCCTACTTAGGGCTGGGCGATATGGGCAAAAAAATGATCACGATTATCAGTCGATATCGATAATTATCATGATAAACTGGATCTCACAGTGCTGTTTAGTGCTCGCGTGATGGAGTAAATGCATCTTCCCTAGTGAGCTCGCACAGCGCGGAAGTTTAAACTTTGGTCCGAGCGGATAAACGGTCCTTGTGGCGCGATTCAAATGAGTCGCGCTGTTTCGTTCTGCTTTTGGCACATAAAAATTATATTGAACATTTATCAAGCTCTTCATATCGTTTTATCGAGGAAAATTATATCGCGATAATTATCGTTATCGAATTATCACCCAGCCCTACCCCTACTACTGTACCAGGTGTGCTACCAAGCAAGCTTACACCATCATTAAAGCCATTTACTTTATATAGAGCTGGATATATGAGGCAAAAATGTTTTAGTTTAAAAAATCTGATGTTTTTGAGGTCATAACGTAGTGTTGAGTCTTTATTAGTGAGTCGTTAATTGATAATCTACCCTGTAATAATAATTTGTGTGAAAAGGGATAAAAGTTGTTTGAATTTAACTGCCAGTATTGTGCAGTTCAGTTGGAATTGCATGTATAGATAAGTTTTTTTTTTTTTTGAGTTTTCCAAAAAAATGTAAGTAGAGGCTTATTTGCAGAGGCAAATAAGCCTGGCTCATTTTGCTTCATCTGCCATATTTCTGAACAGCCAAGGGGTTTTGTTGCCAGGTTTTCACAACAAAACCCACCCAATTGGCACTCAAAACTAGCCCAATCGATTTCCCTCAGTAAATATTTCTGTCTAAATTCTAGGGGGTAAAATACAAATTTTTTGGTGGGGTTCCCCTAAATATCACGTTATTGGGGTCGCTTCAACCCGCAGACATGAAAAACAACCCGTGGCAACAGTATTAAAGTAGCTCAATTCCACAGGAAAACCACAGACTTGTCAACACTGGCATTTAGTGGCTTTAAATGAGGGTAAATTTTTACAACCTGGATTATAGATTTTAGTTTATCTTCATGAGTGTTTAGATTATGTTGTTTTTTTTAGCTATTTAAAAATGTATGGTTTATTTAGATCAAATACTTAAATAGATTACTTAGATTAGATTAACTATTGTTTTTATGAAATTAAGTCTACAGCAAATACATAGGAAGTTGTAAATAATGCAGAAGTTGTCGTAACACAGTAAATAAGTGCAAATTACTGTCTTTTGAGTCCCAGGTTATTGAAATGTAATTTCATGGTGTGGCACACATTTTCAGAGTTATTTAGACTAATATTGTTAATATGAAAGACAAAATGCCCTTTGGCTGGCATGAAATGAAAATTCACTTTTTTTTGTATTCACTTTTTTGTGAATTTTTCAAATTCACAATTTTCTAAATGCATCTTAATGATCTTACTAATTTACAATTCGCTGAATAGTTCATAAATTCATTCATTCATTTTTAACCTCATCATTTTTAATCAAAATCAAAACTCAGTCTTCAAGTGAAAATGACATGCTTCTCTTTGGTGATGTATGCATCTCTTTCTTATAGTTGACTGCGATCTCACATTTATCTCTGCCTCCATCCATATCAACAACTGACTGATTGAACCAAGTCCCTGTCACGCCTTTTTTTTTTTAAATAATAATTTTAACTAGGATGTACATTACAATACAAAAGAAAGTTCTGTCGTTGACAGAAATCAATGCAACAATCCTTAATATCGAATTTTGCTACATTGTGTTTGGCTGTTACTTATAGAGCACATTTCCACAAAATGATTAATCCCCAGCTTCACAGACAAGGCTTAAACCTAGTCCTAGACTAAAATGTAAGTCTGAGCTGTTTCAACTGAAATAAACTTGCACTGACTGATCCTAAAATATATAAGTGCCTTTGTTTTGTATCAAGATGCACAGCAATGTCCTAATTTAACTATGGCCTAATCCTGGTTTAATCTAAGCCTTGTCTGTGAAACTGGGCCTAAAAGTCCTAAATATCAGCAACATCAGCAAAAAGGAAAAATATTAACACTCTAGGGAGGAGTGTGTCTTTACTATTGCATTCATATGTGAGAAGCTTGAGAAGCTTGTTTGAGCCCACTCTCTCTACAGCAATAGCAAATTGAATTAACTCTGGAGGTGTGTTGAAGTCATCAAACCTTGCAGCAAAGTTTCATCATATCTCTGCTAATTTGTTCTGTCAAGTTGTTTATGAAGTCCTGCAGTACTGGAAAGTGTTGTGAAAAAGGTATTTGGGAAAAAAAAAAAAAAGTACATCTTAAGTTTAAATCCATCGAGTGTTGCAATAACATCAGCAACCGTTTTATCTCATTACTGCAATCCCAGATTAAGGCTGTTCAAGTGATAGAAGCTGTCAATCAGAAAACACACTTCGGTCATGAAATTTTCATCACGCATACAACAGAAATGTGACAGCTCTCCAGTGATGGTAGCCACAGAGAATAGCAACATTGTCCTGTCTGAATCTACAAAATCTTTTCCATTTCTTTTGCCATCGTCATTGTAATGCAGGAGGAAATCACTGTGCTTGGCTGACACATCTCATAGGAGCCTGTGAAACGTGGTGCTTTCGTGAAACTATGTTGTTAATGTTGATGTGCCATCCAAAATTAAGATGCTAGTATTTTTACTTCTTGTCATTGTGTCAGACATCAGTATTTTTCTAATAGATGTTGCTATTTTTGTATTTATCATGATCTCCTTTACAGTGTTAGTTCACAATTTTTCATAGTCATTGAGTCAGTGAAAAGTTTTCTTCTTTTTTTTTCTTGAGGACCCATGCTACACAGCGTGAGGCTGAAAGAGCTTTCTCTTGCTCAAAACATGATCTGGCTATGATAGCTTGTTAGACTTTGCACTTATATCAGTTGAAATTGAGTGCTTGGACTTGAAGTGCCTTCTCAGATCGTACTCCTGTATCACAGTATAATGCTTGTTACATGGAAAACTAGAAAATGTTTTTTTTTAGACTATTCTTTGCTTAACTGTTTGTTTATTCCCCCCATTTAAAAACAAAAAAATATTGACATAAATTATTCACCCTCATGATGTTCGAAACCCATGAAGGTGTTCACCTTTGAAGTACAAATGAAGATTTTTATTTTAATTATTTATTGATTTTTATAAGATTTTTGTTCCTCAATTAAAAGTCAATTCCCCTCAAATTTGTGGGAAATTGATCAGTGCAAACATAGAACACAGAAACTATTGTAAATGGAAGCTCAAATGGTCTTTCTCGACACTCAAAAACCAGTGAAGTTTGTTCTCATACGTGACCCAAGTACGTTTAAAGGAACACCCCACTTTTTTTGAAAATAGGCTCCTTGTCCAACTCCTCTAGAGTTAAACAGTTAAGTTTTACCGTTTTCGAATCCATTCAGCCGATCACCGGGTCTGGCGGTAGCACTTTTAGCATAGCTTAGCATAGATCATTGAATCCGATTAGACCGTTAGCATCTATGAACAAAGAGTTTCGAAATTTTTTTTAGTTACACCGTGTGCAATAACAGACGAAAAATGAAAAGCTGCGATTTTCTAGGTCGATATGGCTAGGAACTATACTCTCATTTCGGCGTAATAATCAAGGAACTTTGCTGCCGTACCATGGGTGCAGGAGGCGCAATGATATTTGCGCAACTCTGCATCTACACAAACTTAGTGCCGGTTGCTTTCAGGCACTGCGTAATATCATTGCGCCTGCTGCACCCATAGTACGGTAGCAAAGTTCCTTGATTATTACGCGGGAATGAGAGTATAGTTCCTAGTCACATCAGCCTAGAAAATCACAATTTTTCATTTTCTGTCAATCTTAGTACACGATGTAACTACAGAAGAGTCAAGTTTTAAATAGGAAAAATATTGTCATTATATGTGGTCATTTTTGAGCGAGATGCTATTGGTCTAATCAGATTCAATGATCTATGCTAAGCTATGCTAAAAGTGCTACCGCCAGACCCGGCGATCGGCTGAATGGATTCGAAAATGGTAAAACTCAACTGTTTAACTCTAGGGGAGTTGGACAATGAGCCTATTTTCAAAAAAAGTGGAGTGTTCCTTTAAGCTTTTGCAAGAACCAATGAGGTTTATTCTCACGGGTCAAGCAGGTTCAGCTTCTGTTTAGGATCGTTTTACTTTGATTAAACAATGATTAAACAACATGATTCACTTTTACAGTTTTATATAATATACAGTTGAATCTGCAAAATGTTAATTATTTTACCAAAACAGGAGGGATCATACAAAATGCATGGTATTTATTATTTTTTTTATTTAGTACAGACCTAAATGAGACATTTCAAATAAAATACATTTACATAATAGTTGAATTTATAAAAATTACCCCATTCAAAAGTTTACATACACTTGATTCTTAGTACTGTGTTGTTACCTGAATGATCCACAGCAAATCCTTCAGCTCCCACAAATTATGTATTTTTTCAGCATTTTTTGTGTATATGGACCCTTTCCAACAATGACTGCATGATTATAAGATCCATCTCTTCACACTGAGGAAAACTGAGGACTCATATGCAACTATTACAGAAGGTTCAAATGCTCACTGATGCTCCAGAAGGAAACAGGATGCATTAAGAGCAGAGAATTTGAAGATCAGGGTAAATTTAACTTATTTTGTCTTCTGGGAAACATATAAGTATATTTTGTAGCTTCTGAAGGGCCATACTAAATGAAAAAAAAATGATTATTTATATGATTTATTATTATTTAGGCAAAATAAGAAAAATCAACACAACTTCATTCTGTTTAAAAGTTTACACACCTGGCTTTCAATGCATTGTTTTTCTTTCTGGAGTATCAGTGAGCGTTTGAACCTTCTGTAATAGTTGCATATGAGTCCCTCAGTTGTCCTCAGTGTGAAAAGATGGATCTGAAAAAATAGAGTCATTGTTGTAAAGGCTTCAAATACACAAAAATCCTGAAAAACCACAGAATATATGGATTTTTCTGAAGAAAGGTGGGCAGTTTAACTGTTCACGACAAACAAGGGACGCATGAACAACTATCACTAAACAAAAAATTCAGGTAACAACACAGTATTGAGAATCAAGTGTATGTAAACTTTTGAATCAGGTCAGTTTTAAAAATTGAGCTATTATTTTCTCTTGCGGGCTATATGTATATATGAAATATCTGATTCAGGTCGGTACTAAATAAAAAATAACATGTATGATCCCTCTTGTTTTGGTAAAATAATTAACATTTTGCAGATTCTGGCAGTTTACATACAAGGTGTTTGTAAACTTTTGACTTTAACTGTATTTTTTGAAGTGTTAATGTTTTGGTGGAATGGACTTTCAATGAATGCACAGAAATCACACAGGTTTTGTTAAAAATACCTTAATTTCTGTTGCGAAGATGAAAGTCTGATGGATTTCGGAGTGACATAAGGATGAGTAATTGATGACAAAATTAATATTTTTGGATGAACTATTCCTAAAATTAAACATTCCTGTTGATAAAAAGGAAGATTCTTGCAAAACTTGAAGAGGTTTAACACTGGCCACTAGTTGACTGCTCCCACATTTGAAATATCTGTGGCATGTTCATCACTTTCGGTGTATTTTGTCCCCAAAGCGCTGGTTAATTTCTGCCCTAATAAGCATAACTTCTGCATGAATCACAGTTACTATAGCACTCCTATGACATTTAGAGAGACTCCAGGTAAATGGGAAATTATACCATTTAAGTTGTGCATTGCTTCGCAGCTGTCGTAATGTCGCAATCAAGTCATTTGTATTCATGCAGCTTCGCCTGACAGGGTTTTCATCAGCACAGAGGTCTGAAATGAAATGGGTGTCACTTCCATGGAGCATGTCCAAGGGTGACATCATAAGAAATAATTACCAGCGTTTTGCCAGACGATTACACACGAAGATCCAAATTTCTTTTAATTATCATCCTCCACCTCTTTCTCTACCCTTTAGATAGTCTCACCTCCCTTGTAATCAGCATTGTTGTCTTTGTGTTGCAGGGTAATGCTTAGTTTCAGAAATGCCGTACGTAGATCGTCAGAATCGGATCTGTGGCTTCCTAGACATAGAGGAAACGGAGAACAGTGGCAAGTTTTTACGACGCTACTTCATTCTGGACACGCTGGAGGGCAGCCTGGTGTGGTACATGGATAACCCTCAGGTATCTACCCATCTCCATCTTTTTACCCTGTCAATGCACCAATAAACCCAATGGTTCTTATTTTTACATCTAAAGGCCTCTTTTTAATTTACCGCTACTGTGGATGTTGTTACATGTCAAACTTGTAAGTCAGTCAAATATGGGAGTATGGTATTCCTCAGGGATTAGTCATTGGCCCTTTTAAGTTTCACATACTCTGTGTGTTCTGAATAAGTTTTGAAGTCAAACCAAATTAGGGTTCCCTACTGTAACCTTATTGTACTTGTTAGAGTGGTCACGGATCAGCGATCTCCATGTAAAACTTATCGTGCAGACCAAACCGTAAGTCGTAGAGACTTGAAACTTAGAGGGATGGTAGAACTCACACCACCTACAACGTGACCCTGGCTCGCCCCAGTTGGCCTGACGGGGGCGCCACAGCGATCAAAAGTGTAAAATCGCTCATAACTCCTAAACCGTCAGTCACAGGCTCAAGTGTCTTATGTCTTTGGAATTCCTGGCTCCCACAGCGAAATTTTAAGGTATTTTGCATTTTTTTAAAAAACCTACTTTGGTGAACTTGCCCTAGGTTTTTTCGCCGGATCGGAACCAAACCAGTGCAGAAAGATTCTCTGGAGAGTGATTATCAATCATTATCAAAAAAGTTGAACTTTCGACTCATTGTCGCAAAGGGGCACCAAAACGTTCAAAAGGGGCAAGGTCACTTTTAGTAAAATGCCTATGAGATATCTTCGCCAAACTTAGAACATTTATGTAAGAGCTCAATCTGAGGTCACAGGAAAAAACTGCAGAGCTTGGCCACTTGGTGGCACTATTAGAGGAGAAAAAACATGGCTGTAATTGTGCAACAATTTGTCCTTTCAACATGGAAATCGGTATGCACGGTCTTGATCCAAAGTGCCACAAGTGTCTATAAGGACATTTGCATATCTCGAAAAAACACTGCTGTACAATTCTCTGGACTCTCTAGGCCAATAATTATCAATTGTGATCGTGATTAATCACATCCAAAATAAAAGTTTTTGTTTACATAATTTGTGTGTGTACTGTGCATATTTATTATGTATTTATACATATACACACATGCATGTATATCTTTAAGAAAAATATATTTATATATTAAAATTATTTATGTATAATATCAATTATATGAATATAAATATATGTATTTACTGTACTCTTACTATTTACTGTATGTGTGTGTATTTATATACATAATAAATATACACAGTATACACATATATATTATGTAAACAAAAACTTTTATATTGGATGCGGTTAATCATTTGACAGCACTAAAATTTACCCTTTGGGAGGCTATAACGGGGTCATTTAGAAAAGGGACCTGTCCAAATTTACCCGAAATCCTAAAAAACTTAAAGGAAAACTCAAGACTTCACGAAACCTGCTGAGCACATGAGACAGGTGATTTTAAACAAGCATGCAAAGCTTTATGGAGATCGGACCACAGATGGTGCTATAACAGTCATAAACGTTAAAAAACATAATTTTTAAAAACCCACTTTATTCATACAGCAACTAATGTAGTCCAGTTCCCAAACTAATAACTTACAATGTTTTTTAGTGAATCAGAAACACTGAATGCTACTACTAAATTAATAAGTAGCTGTTACTGAATTAATCAGACTTACTTACTGAATTACAAGTTATTACTTTCATCGTGCTATTCACTCGAAATGAATAAAAAAAAGATGAAACTATCATTTTTGGAATCAATTTTGGCATCATTTTGGCATTGACTACTGAAGGCAGAAAATGCAATAAGAATGACTTAGTTTTCAAATATTTCTTACTCAGTAGTACTGAAAGATTCGTTTGAAGCATCAAGAGGAATCTGGCAGTAGAACCAGACTCACTAAAGTTCTCATGATTTGCATCCCTAGTTACTAAAAACGCATGGGTAGATATACTGCACACCATAGTTCAGTAAGACGATGTGGTGTTTTTGTGGTTTTTGAGCAGTAACTGTAGAGAACTACACCATCGGTGCTGTCAGAAGCAGGAAAACCATAAACCACAGTTAACCTTTATCTGCTATCACTGTTAGAATGTTGATACGAAAAAACATTGCTTCTCCTGCACACCTTGTTATTATTATAGTTTTGAAAAGCATCAGTTTGTAAACTTTCTGCACAGATGTTGAAACTTTGCTAATAGTGGCTGTAGAGAAGTTTCACTTTTAATGAGGGTTGAGGATGTAAGTGCCATGGCCTCTGTTGGACTTTATAATCTCATGAAGTGTTGGAGGGCATTGATCTGTCTTTGCCTCCAGACCACTTTAACCAGTCAGATCCGGAACAGTTACGGTGTTTGTATGGGCATAAATGTATTTGCATCTGTGTGGGCCACACTTTGCTTTACTGTGCACCTTATAAGGCTGTCTTTGTCTGAGACTCAGACTAACAAACAAACTGTTCCTAACTGTGTTGAGTGTACATGGAAGAAACCTACACTGATAATAATTACGAATAGTTTAACGTAATTTAAAAAAAAAAAAAAAACTTAAAGAAGTCCACTTCCAGAAAAACAATTTACAGATAATGTAGTCACCCCCTTGTCATCCAAGATGTTCATGTCTTTCTTTCTTCATTCGTAAAGAAATTGTGTTTTTTGAGGAAAACATTTCAGGATTTTTCTCCATATAATGGACTGATATGGTGCCCTGAGTTTGAACTTCCAAAATGCAGTTTAAATGCGGCTTCAAATGATCCCAAATGTGGTTATAAATGATCCCATCCGAGGAAGAAGGGTCTTATCTAACGAAACGATTTGTTATTTTTATTTAAGAAATACAATTTAAATACTTTTCAATCTCAAACGCTCGTCATCGCTTGTCTTGCTGTCCCTGAACTCTGTGTATTCTGGCTCAAGACAGTTAGGGTATGAAAAAAAACTCTACTCGTATTTTCTCCCTCATCATCAAAAATCTATTCAAAATCATCCTACATCGCTGCAGAAGTTCCGACCCAGTCTTTGCAAAGTGAACATGCAAAGAAGATCAAACACTCTTAAAAAAAAAAGGTAAAACGGCGATATAGGATGATTTTGAAGTTGAGGGAGAACATGAGATGGGAGTTTTTCGACATACCCTAACTGTCATGAACCGGAACAAAAACAGAGGTTGGGAAGAGCAAGACAAGATGAGCATTTGACATTTAAAAGTTTATAAATTGTATTATTTTAATGAAAATAACCGATCGTTTTGCTAAATAAGATCCTTCTTCCTCGGCTGGGATCTCTTACAACCGCATTTGGGATCGTTTGAAGCCGCATTTAAACTGCATTTTGGAAGTTCAAACTCGGGGCACCATATCAGTCCATTATATGGAGAAAAATCCTGAAATGTTTTCCTCAAATAACTATTTCTTTACAACTGAAGAAAGAAAGACATGAACATCTTGGATGACAAGGGAGTGAGTACATTATCTTTAAAATGTTCTTTTGGAAGTGGACTTCTCCTTCAATTAGTGCACAGAAATAAAAAAATTGTAAAAATACATTTTAATATAGTAATGCATTTATATGAAATGGCATTCAAAAATGTGTCGGTCAAGTTAAAAGATGTTCAACTTGCATCTCCATTTTTTTATTTTTTTTTCCCCAGTATGTCTCATTGTAACTGATACTGATACTTTCAGTGTCATTTAGCTTGGAGCAAAAGAGGAAATCTCAGGCAAAACATGACCAGAACTGAGTTCACTGATGAAAAGTCCATGTCAGGGCCTGTCTTTTTTGATTCTTCATGTTCTATCTTTGTTTCTTTTAATGGATTCCCTCTTTTCACTGGGCTGCTGCAGGTTCTGTACCAATCGCTTTATCTAAGACTCTGTCAGTAGCCCCAGCCAGCATCTTTTATTGATGCCACGTCTGACTTTGAATAATTTACCTCACTGCATCTGTAGATGCGTGCTAAAACTTTCATAGACCCCTGTGCAATTCTACAACTTGGGAGAATACATACGCTCGCCGTAAATGTATTCCATCCACGTTTGTTTTCAGACACTGCTCAAAACACACACCCAAACACACTTCTCACATCAAGTCGGTGTGTGTTATTTTATATTCAGAATTTCAGCTCTAATGATTTCAACCCTCTCCTTCCACAGAATCTTCCACAGGGAACATCCAATGTCGGCTCCCTCAAACTGACATATATATCCATGGTTGGTAATTGATCTGTTATTTCTGACTAATGATGACTAGTTAATACCAACTTTATATTCACAGACATGAATGATAAATTATAAATTGTGCAGCTTGTTAGGAATGTTTCTAGTTCTATTGGCTGGCCATGTGAACCAAACTCTTTTGTATATTCTTTTTGTTTGTTCGTATTGTGGAAAATGTTTTATTGCACCTTTAAATATGTGTATGCAAATTTGCCCTAAGTTATTTATCTGGTCCTATTTTGTCATTAAAGGTTAGCGATGCCACCAAATTGCGACCAAAGGCGGAGTTCTGCTTTGGTGAGCAAGCATATTTTTCTCTCTTTGTGTCACTCAGAGGACTCCGTACATGGAAGGTAGAGCATGTTAGACCATGACCCCGGACCCTAGCTATTGTTTCTGAGATCAGAGCCAGAGACAATCACACACTAGGGGTTCTGGGACTTTACCCGGTGGAATTAGACGAGAGGCCACTGTTAGGAGTGTACGTGAGCAACCTAATACAGATACTAAAATTAGTCACGCATTGAGTCTGCGACTCTGAAGTGTTTAATAACCTGGAGTGATTCAGTCCCTCTGAATACTGTATGCTATTTTATTCTTTAATGTTAGCTGTTTGCTAAAATCATGTTCTTATTAATGAAAGTTCATAATTTTACTATTATGAAATACGGCAGTTTGCTAGTATTATGGTACAGTACTGTCATAAAGTTGAATCTTAATATCACAGCTGACTTAAGATTTTGGAAACGTGGACAGTAAGTTTCACATGAGTTAAGCTGACCACACGAACACTGACTTTCTAACCAGCCACCAAAAGGGGACGTGAGAGTTTTCACTTTTAGACTGGTTTTTGTGACTTCAAAAGATTACATATGTATAGCTTCTAAATTCTTATGGTTAATTAACAGTGACATATTTAGAAATGAGAAGTATGATCTTTCTGCTTGCAGGAAGTCAGTCCCACTTAAGCGAGTGTACACACACGCACACACACACAATTTGACTGAATCATACCTCACTATTAGCGATTCACTTCCACAGTTTAGACCAACTGCATTCATATCAGCAGTGACCCATATAGGAGTTCACATGACCATCTTTTCAAGTGGACTCTGGTATGGTTTGATCTGTCTACAGTTGAGGTCAAAAGTTTACATACACCTTGCAGAATCTGCAAAATGTTAATTATTTTACTAAAATAAGAAGGACCATACAAAATTTAGTACGGATGCTGTTCTTCAGAAAAATCCTTCAGGTTCCACAAATTCTTTGGTTTTTCAACATTTTTGTGTATTTGAACCCTTTCCAACAATGACTGTATGATTTTGAGATCCATCTTTTCACACTGAGGACAATTGAAGGACTCATATGCAGCTATTACAGAAGGTTCAAAAGCTCACTGATGCTCCAGAAGGAAACACAATGCATTAAGAGCCGGGGGGTGAAAACTTTTTGAATTTGAAGATCAGGGTAAATTTAACTCATTTTGTCTTCTGGGGAACATGTAAGTATCTTCTGTAGCTTCTGAAGGGCAGTACTAAAAATATATAATATGTAGGTAAAATAAGAAAAATCAACACATCTCCATTCTTTTCAAAAGTTTACACCCCTGGCTCCTAATGCATCACTTTTCCTTCTGAAGCATCAGTGAGCATTTGAACCTTCTGTAATAGTTGCATATGAGCCTCTCAGTTGTCCTCAGTGTGAAAAGATGGATCTCAAAATCAAACAGTCATTGTTGAAAAGGGTTCAAATACACAAAAACGCTGAAAAACCAAAGAAATTGTGGGACCTGAAGGATTTTTCTGAGGAACAGTAGGCAGTTTAACGGCAGTTTAAAAAAGGGACTCATGAAAAACTGTCACTAAACAAAAAATCAGAGCTGTGGATCATTCATGTAGCAACACAGTATTACGAATCAAGCGTATGTAAACTTTTGAACGAGGTCATTTTTAAATTCAACTATTAGTTTCTCCTGTTCATTATGAAAATTAAGCATGGTTTTTACTACAAATAAAACCAAAACCAAACCAGTTAGTAATAGTTAAACCATGATAACCACATATTAACCATGGTTTTGCTACACTAACCATAGTTTAACCATGCTATTTGTAGTAAAACTGTGGTTATGCAATTGGTAGTCAATACGCCAAAAAAAAACATGGTTACTACACTTTTACTATAGTAAAACCATGGTTAATTTCGTAAGGGTGTGGATTATATGTAAACGTATTTTATGTGAAATATCTTATTCAGGTCAGTATTAAAAAAAAAAACAAAAAAAAAATATGTAAAATAATTAAAAGATTCTGCAAGGTGTATCCAAACGTTTGATCTCAACTCTTATCTATCTATCTTTTAGTTAACTATAATAACCCTGGTATGCAAGTTTTTTGTTTTTGTTTTTTTTTTTTTAAATTGTTCACGTCCAACTGAGCATCAAACAAACCATGCATACCAAAAGTAGTAGTGTGAAAGCATGCTTATTCAAGCCTAGAAGCACGCACTTAGACAGGAAGAGACCGTCTGACCGACATGTAATCCATGCTGCCATATCTGTAATGCCACAAAAATGTGATCGTATCATCATCTCCAGATTGTTTAAATGTAAATCTTTGTGTCTTCCTGCAGTCATCAATGCTGGAATGAGGAAGTTTTACTTGCAGGCGAACGATAAGCAGGATTTAGTGGAGTGGATAAGTGCACTCAACAATGCCACCAAAATCACAGTAAGTCTCTGACCCTGGATCAGATTCCTCTTACTTACCAGAGAAGAGTTCAGATATGGAGAACGGAATACTTTGCAGACACAATTAGCCTTCATTAAATACAATTTTCCATCATCAAATACAATAATCCATCCATCATTCTCCAGACCATTTTTCCTAGGTATTCTGAAGCCTGTTTCAGCATTTCAGGCCATAGACCAAGATATTTAGCTGACATAAGTCAACAGTAAAAAAAAATATATATATATTGCTATTTGTTAACAGCTAAAATATACATACACAAATACATGCACCTTTTAATTTATTTCTTTCTTTTTAATATGTATGCATTAATGGGACACAGTATAGCAGCATTTTCTAGCATGCTTCACACAGACATATACTCCACTCGGCTTCACATAGCTATTTTTTTTCTTTCCAAACTGCTTTCCGAGTGCCTCATGTCTGATCTTGTTTCATGACTGCTGTAGTACAGTAACTATCCCATGAGCCAGTGACACTCTAGAAAACCAAATGTAGTCTGAACTTGTTTATGTTGTGATATTTGGATTAGGTTAATTTTTAGTTTATTTTGGAAAAGATCTTTAAAGTTCAACCCTTCCATCCCTGGTCACCAATATGGCTGATGGTTGTCTTTTTGTATGACCTAATTTTAGGGGAAGTATGGAATGAATGAATCGTGATTAATCAAATCAGTTCACGCCTCTACTGATTACATGTTCTTGGCTTACTTTTGTTAAAAATTTCAATTCATTTTGGCATATGTCAGCTATCTAAAAGGTCAATGTTGGCTTAATCATCTTTAATCGGCTTAAACACGTTAGAACATTTATGATGTCTACATAATCAAGATATTCAATATGGGCAATGTCAAATCATAATTTAGATGTGGCTAATAACATTGTTTGAATGTTAATGGCAGTATTATCATGCAGTGCAGGTTGTGTTTGCCGCTGGATGCTAATGTGCTAACATGATTAGAACTGGCAGTTTGTTTTGGGTCAGACACAGCATGTGTAGTGATGGTGTATTGATCAGGGAAGTGTTTTTGGCCTGAAGGCACTAAACGATGAACTGCCATCCCCACAGAAGCTGCTGTAGAGTCAGTCAGTCTTTACGAGCAGGCGGTTGATCACTGCATCGGCAGGACCAGAAGAACATGTTATTCATTCACACTGGGGGGAAAAGAAAATGTCTAGTTTTGTCTAGTCCTGTTTTAACAACATGAAAAGTGTTACAAACTTTGCTGCATACAATTATTCCTTAAAACTAGAACTAATTGATGTCAGTAAGACTTTTAAAAAGTCACTTTTTGTTACAATGGTCACGGATTAGCAATCTCCATGTAAAACTGATTGTGCAGACCAAACCATAAATCACGGAGACTTGAAACTTGGAGGGATGGTAGTACTCACACCACCTACAATGTGACCAAGGCTCACCCCAGTCAGCCTGAGGGGGGCGCTACCGCGATCATAATTACGAAATCGCTCTTAAACTCTTAACTCTTAAACCGTCAGTCACAGTCACAGAACCAAACCAGTGCAGAAAGATTCTCTGGAGAGTGAATATCAATAATTATCAAAAATAAAAGTTGAACTTTCAACTCACCATCGCAAAGGGGCACCAAAATGTTCAAAAGGGGCAGGGCCACTTTTAGTAAAATGCCTATAACTCCTGAACAGAATGAGAAATCTCTGCCAAACTCATAACACTTATGTAAGCACTCAATCTGAGGTCACAGAAAAAAAAAAATCACAGAGCTTGGCTACTTGGTGGCACTGTAAGAGGGAAGAAAACATAAAAATGGCTATAACTGCACAACCATTTGTCCTATCAACATGAAAATCCGAAGTGCCACAAGTGTCTACAAGGACATTTGCGTATCTCAAAAAACATGGCTGCCATTGGCTGACAAAGTTTGAGCACCTGTTAGGCAAGGTTATCGGAACGAAACTTGGTGGGCCTGTTTGTCTCACCGCCCCAAAGGTCTGAGAGAAATTTGAGGTGATATGGCATTTTTCAAGGGCGTAAATAATTGTACATTGCGCAATATTTGGATCATATGATAGAACCCCCCAGTTCCGGACAACTTTGCCTCTAGAACCACTGCTGTCAATCAAATTGTTCATTAAATATTCAAGATTATTTAAAAAACGTTTGCAAACCAGTCCTAGGTATGTAATTCAATATCAACAAAACTACTGCAGTACGCTTCTCTGGACCATCCAGATCTATAATTATTCCAAAAATATTGAACTTTACACTTTGGTTAGCTACAACATGGTCATTTTTAAAGGGGCATGGCCAGTTATACTCACAAGCCTGTAAGTCCTAAATGAAAACTCAAAACTTCATGAAACTAGGTGTGCATATGTGACAGATGATTCTAAACAGACATGTAACGTTTTATGGAAATTCGACCATAGGTGGCACTATAGCAGTCAAAAATGTTAAAAATCATCATATTTCTATGGTAAATTAATTGGATTTGCCAAAATTCGTTGATTTAAGTGGTTACAGCCATGCATATTGTGCTCAAATGCCTTAAGTGCTTGAACTCTGGTAATTGCTGCTTGCAGCTTTATTTATTTTTTTATTATATTTGAAATTAAATGTATTCCAGTGATAGCAAAGCTAAATTTTCAGCAGCCATTAATCCAGTCTTCAGTCTCAAATGAACCTTCAGAAATCCTTCTAATATGCTGATTTGGTGCTCAAGAAAAATTTCTTATTGTTATTAATGCTGCAGTGAAGTGCTGCTTGATATTTTTCTGGAAACCTTTATTTATTTATTTATTTATTTAGATGAATAGAATGAGAATAGAATAGAACTCTGAAGAATTCCAACATTAGAAACAAGCAACTAAGGTTTATTTTTGCAAGCTCTTTCGTCATATCAGTCTAATTTTAACATTTTGAGAGGCGCATGTCAGTTGACCACGAACAGTTGGTCAAAAGGTTATGTAAACTAAATGTTAATTGCTTCATTAAAAAAAAAAAAAAAAAAAAAGGACAAGCTTTTGGGGGTTTTATGCTTTTCTCTTTGGGTTTTCCATGATTTTGTATTTATAGATAAACTGTCAGGTCTGGTCAGTCCTTTTATTTATATATTTTGGTCAAATTTTGTGACAGTGTCCAGTATATAACTATAAAGATTTGTAATTAATGGTCCTTGTCAGACCTTTTTTTTTGAACTAAAGAATTTGTAAATACACATATAAAGAAATCGGCTGTCACATACAGGTCTGTTATGCTTGTTTATCTTTTCTCGTTTCTTCGCCAGGTGCCGAAGTCATGCGAGCAGGTGGCTCAAAATACAGCAGAAGCATGTGTGGACACATCAGGCGCCACGAAACAAGTGTCCTACAAGACCGAAATCATTGCAGGAGTGCCCATCATCACCACCACACAGGTCAGTTAACCTCATGACACATTAACTAATATTAAAGATGCAAAAACAACATCCTCTAAGAAACACTGAGTTGCACCATGCTATCAGATGGTTAATATGTTGATCTATATCATGGTACTGAATGATTACCACTTTCATTTGCCATATGTTTGTGCCATATCATTACTGATGTAGCTAATGCAACACATTTGAATAAAAAAAATGGATGTAATAAACTGTTTTATGGCACTGGTTCTCAGGAAAAGGGTGAAGGTCAGAATGGTGCAGACAGGAGCGGGATAAGGAAACCTCCTGGCCAGCTGCCGTTTTACCTGAGCCGGAGTAATCAAGACCAGTCAGTCATTAAAGCTGGATACTGTGTCAAACAGGGAGCTGTGGTAAGTACAAAGTGCAGAATATGTTTGTATATGTATATCATAAGTATCATATTTCATACATCAGACTTTTATGGCTCATATAATATAATATAATATAATATAATATAACTGAGCAACATTCACAGAGTTGTCTATAAGCCACTCTTGCTGTGTGCTTAGGGTCATTGTTCTGTTGGCAGGTAAATCTTCTGCCCAGTTTGAGGTTCTGAATGCTCTGGACTAGGTTTCATTAAGGCTATCTCTATTTTTAACTGTGTGAGCTTTCCTTCTGCTCTGACGAGTCCCTCAGTCCCTACCACTGAAAAACAGCCCCACAGCATGAGGCTGCTACCAACACACTTTACTTATGGGATGATACTCTACAAGTGATGAGCAGTGCCTGGTTTCCTCCATACATAATACTTGGAAATGAGGTTCATCAGACCAGAGAATCATGTTTCTCACAATCTAAGAGTTCTTTAGATGCTTTGTTTGCGAATTCCAAGTGGGTTTTCATTTGTCTTCACTAAGGAGAGGATTGAGCTTGGCCACACTGCCATAAAGCCCAGATCGGTGGAGTGTTGCAGTGATGTTTGTCCTTCTACAAGTTTCCTGCATCTGCATATATGATCATGGATCTCAACTAGTGACCATCTGCTTCATGGTCACCAGTATAACCAAGGCTCTTCTATATCAGTTTCTCAGTTTGGCCAGGAGGCCAGCTCTAGGAAGAGTCTTAGTTGTTCCAAACTTCTTCTGTTATGGACAAGGCTACATGCTTCTGTGAACCTTCAATGCAGCAGAATTTTTTTCTGAATACTTCCCCAGATGTGTTCCGTGACACAATCCTGTCTCTGAGCTCCACAGGCATTTCTTTTGACCTCAGGGCTTGGTTTTTGCTCTGATATGCACTTTTAGCTGTTAGACCTTTTATTTAGAGCTGTGTGCCTTTTCTTATCATACTCATTCAAATTAATTTGCCACAGGTTAACTCCACCTGAAGAGTAGTAACATCTACAAGTGATGTGTATGCTTCTGAGCTAAATTTAAAGGAGAAGTTCACTTCCAAAACAAAAATTTACAGATGATTTACTTAGCCCCTTGTCATCCAAGATGTTCATGTCTTTCTTTCTTCAGTCGATAAGAAATTATGTTTCTTGAGGAAAACATTTCAGGAATGTTCTCCATATAGTGGACTTCAGTGGTGCCCCCAAGTTTGAACTTCCAAAATGCAGTTTAAATGCAGCTTCAAATGGCTCGAAACGATCCCAGCTGAGAAAGAAGGGTCTTATCTAGCGGAACGATCAGTCATTTTCAAAACAAATTGATATTATAAATTTATATACTTTTTAACCTCAACTGCTCGTCTTGTCTCTACGATGCACATGCATAATCTGTGTAATCCGGGTCAATACAGTTAGGATATGTCAAAAAACTCCTACATCACTGTTTTACCTTTTTTTGTAAAGGGCGTTTGATCTTCCTTACATGTTCACTTTGTGAACACTGGGTCAGTACTTCTGCAGCGATGTAGGACAATTTTGAAGTTGGGGAAGCAAATGAGATGGGAGTTTTTCAACATACCCTAACTGTATTGACCGTATTGAACCGGGAAAAAAACAGAGTTCACACAGACTTAGACAAAATAAGCCTTTGAGGTTCGAGATCGTTTGAGATCGTTTTGCTAGATAAGACCTTTCTTCCTCGGCTGGGATCGTTTCGAGCCATTTGAAGCTGCATTTAAACTGCATTTTGGAAGTTCAAACTTGGGGGCACCATTGAAGTCCATTATGTGGAGATAATTACAGATTTTTTTTTTCCTCAAGAAACATAATTTCTTATCAACTGAAGAAAGAAAGACACGAACATCTTAGATGACAAGGAGGTTAGTAAATTATCTGTACATTTTTGTTCTGGAAGTGAACAACTCCTTCAAAGTGTCCCAGAAAAGGGTATGAATACTTATGCAATGGAATCATTGAAGTTTTTTATTTCTAATAAATTTTCAGAGTTGTTAAATATCTTTTTTGCTTTGTCATTATGGTGTATGGAGTGTAGATTGATGTGGAGAAAAAAAAGCAATTTAAAGCAGTTTAATATAAGGCTGCAACATAAAGCATGGAAAAAAAAAAATAAAATTATGCAAAATTAGTAATTTGCCTTGCTGCATTGATCACCTGTTATGTCCCACATGTATAATCATACTGTCTGTGTGATTTAAAATTCATTCTAGATTGGCAGCTCAGTAGTTTTTTTCTAACAGAGGCTTCTTTCTGTCTTTCTCTAGATGAGAAACTGGAAAAGGAGATACTTCATGCTGGATGACAATACACTCAGCTACTTCAAATCAGACATGGTTAGTCTCTCCCTCTCTTGCTTCCTCCTCCTGCGTCTCTCCAGAGTCTTGCGCACTGCTGTTGTCCTTGAATTCTTCTCAAACTCATTGACCTGTTGAGCTCTTTGTTTTCATTGTGTTTTGCACCTGTGCGTCCGTGAGCCTGTCTATAAGCTCCCATCTGATAAGTGAAAGTCCGGCCCGTGTATTGTTCATGCCATCTGATCCTGTGTCCAATCACATTACACCACTGAAGCATATTTACATATGTGCCGCCAGAATTAGACCAATGACTCATGTGGGAGTGAAAGCTTGTGTCCAGTGGAGGCTACAAGACCGTGCGTGTGTACGCGTCTGCCTTGGTGGTTGTTTGAATGTGTTCACGGTGTTATGAATTCCTCTTGCTGTGTGTCAACAGGCTGACTGTGTCTGAGCATGCCTGTATCAGTGGTGATTGCTTTAAGACTTCACAGGAAGCAAAAAAGTTGGCTTTTTTGCTATGATTAAATTTGGTAATGCATACTAAGCCTACATGAATAGAGTTGAAAGTGAAACTGGGTTAACACTTTCAAGAGTGAGAAGCCTATAATATAACTAAACTCACTGCGGTACGTTTCCTAACAAAAACAAGTGACTGCCATGTTTTCACGTCTGATAAAGGAACCATCATTGGCTCACTTTTTGTCTGTAGTAGTTTAAAATCATGGTAAACGGTTGTAAATTGTTTTGACTGAGGGGGCAGAACAATGAAAGTTGTTCCACTGTTCAAACACAACTTCCTGTTGAAAATTTTTGACAAACATTATTTCCCACGGATTTAAAGTAGCCCAATTATTTTTATTCCCACGAAGTTAATAATAGCAGAGAATACTAAACTGATCGTCTTCCTCTGGCAGTGAAAATTCAATGCACTTAAAACATAACCCAGAATACAATTCTTGACCAATTTTCAGTCACAAATCATACACTGAACCAAACCGTGACCAGGTTCAGATTTCTGTCATAAATAGAGGCTAATGGACTATGGTCTGTGGTTCTGAAGTACTGCACATAGCAAAATACGTCTTAGGTGACAAGAACACAGGAAACCACTGATGCTGAGTGTGTGTGCATGTGTGTCTCTCTGTGTGTGTGTGAGAGAGGAGGGCAGGCATAGAAATGAGGCTTGGTCAAAGGCTAAATCATACAGTAGATGTCAATAAAGGCTATTTCAGGGCTGATAATCACAGGCCTGCGCTCACTGCAGGGCCCTGCTCGGGCCTGTACTTCCTAACTGCACATACTCGGCATGGCTGGTATGTTTGCTCAATGCTTGTTCAATCATTCACATGAAGTAAAGACAATATTTAATACATTACTGAATGGAACTCTGTTTTAGGAGCGAGAGCCGTTACGAGTCATTCCTCTGAAAGAAGTGAACAAGGTGCAGGAGTGTAAACAAAGGTCAGTAGTACATCATTTGTGTTTTTGTTTTGTTGTTTTTGTTTTCTCCTTCATTTTGTTGTGTTTTGTTTTGTTCATAATGTTCATTTTGTTTTGTTGTTTTTGTTTTTGCTTTCATTTTGTTGTTTTGTTTGTCCATAATGTTTTGTTTTGTTTTTTGTTTTATGTTTTGTAAAAACATTGTTTTCCAAATACGTTTCTGCTACACCTCTTTTATTTTACAGTATTCGACATTTGAAGCGAATCAAAAAAGTTTATCAAAGTTGTCCTAAGACAAGAACGGGTATCGTTTTGGTTTTAGGACAACTTTGTTGAAAGGTTTGTATCCACTTCAAATGTTGATTATGTTTTGTTTTGTTTTTTGTTTTGAAAAATGGTTTCAAGTACATTTCTGACACATTACTTGTCATTCAGTGTTACACAAACAGGAAGTCACGCCCCATTCGTACATTATTGGTTGAGCCAGAGGTTAACAAACTGTCTGTCTCGATGGTTTACTTAGAGTCAGGGCTGGAAATAAGGGGGCCGTGGGGGGACGGAGTCCGGGAAATGAATTTCGAGGCGGGGGTGGTGTTTCAGTTCCAACTAGTTAGGTTTATTTAGAAAGTAAAGTGATTTTTGATCCATTCAAAAGATTACGAAAGCAATTCCAGTTCTGCTCATAAACGTAGCGCAATGTAGACTAAAAACGTAGCAGAATATTTGTTTCTATGGTTCGCTGTGCAATATCTTTTTTGATTGGCCATAATACCTGCAGGCTGCAGCCAATAGAAATGTTTCTCTATCGGTGCGCATCCTGCTTCTCACAGCACAGATTGTGAAAGCAGATTGCAGTTTTTGTCTTCATTATAACAACCAAAGTGTAGAGACGATGTAAATAATAAATTCAGTATGCAATGTAGATGCACTGTAATTAAAATGCAAGTTTGTGAGATTGGGATGAACTAAGACAAGTGACAGCTTTTTAATGAAAGTGAAATTGAATTTATACAACAGTTTTATACATTTCTGATTTTATACTAAAGTTAATATAAAGTGACTTACATTTTAGGAACACTGTTGTCTGATTGTGTCCACAAAAATAGTTCCAAACAAAGTCACACCTGATCCGCTGCACATCTGTAATATATATATAATATTTCTATATTCAAAACTTTATATTTAAAACATTAATCTCATAACATTGTTATTATGAAATGCATTAATTCCACCTCTGAATCTTGTCAAAAAATCTCTAAATGTGCTCTTCTGTGCTGTGCAATGGTGAATTGTTGTTGCTGATTTCATTTGACTGGTAACTTCATTTAGACTGGTAACTATTCTTCCTGATTGATTGTATTAGTTTAATTTAATTTGTTGTTTAATTACAAATTAAAAAAAAAAAAAAAATCTATTTTTATTGTCACAAAAGATGACATAGTTAGAAAAATGGCATTACAGAGGTTAAAAAACTTAAAGGAGTCAAATATCACTTTATAATGGGAAGGTTAATTTCTGTTATTTGCCATGTGATCAGAAGTGTTCCTAAGTTTTTTTGTTTTGTTTTTTTTTTTTTCAGTAGGAGTACACAACATACAACACATTTTTAATTTGGTCATAATTGCAGGTGCCTGTCAGTATCCAAGAAAATTTAGAGAAAGTATGAAAGGTTTAATATTATTCTAGGTTATGAAGGGTTTTATAATTAAATACAACCGAAAGTACATTTAAAATGACCATTATTACACCCAATACCCCCCCCCCCCCCCACACACACACACACACACACACACACACTCCGTGCTAGAGTCCCCCCAATGAATTTTGGCAATTTCTACCACCAGTGGGATATAAGGTGGGTAAGTATTTTAACATTAAAATCACTGCACACACCGCACATTCATTAAGTGAAAATTCACCCAATTTATTTTCTAAATGCATGTCACAGAGCTTATTGTGAACAACCCATCTATTATTTTATTTTATTATAGTTTAGATTATTTAATTATAATTTTTAATGAATTTTTTTATCTTATTCTAGTTTAGTTTAGTTTAGTTTAGTTTACATTTGAAGTCAAAAGTTTACATCCCCCTTTCGGAATCTGCCAAATGTTAATTATTTTACCAAAAAAAGATGGATGATACAAAATTGATGTTTATTTAGTACTGATCTGAATAAGATATTTCACATAAAAAAAGAAGAAAAGATAAAAAGATGTTTGCATGTAGTCTATAAGAGAAAATAGTTGAATTTATAAAAATGGCCCCGTTTAAAAGTTTACATCCACTTGATTCTTAATACTGTGTTGTTACCTGAATGATCCACAGCTGTGTTTTTTGTTTAGTGAGTTGTTTTTCAGAAAAATTCTTTAAGTCCCACAAATTCTTTGGTTTTTCCAGCATTTTTGTGTATTTGAACCCTTTCCAACAATGACTGTATGATTTTGAGATCCATCTTTTCACACTGAGGGATTCAGATGCAACTATTAAAGAAGGTTGAAACACTCTCCGATGCTCCAGAAACAAAAAACATTTATTAAGAGATGGGGTGAAAACTTTTGAACAGAATGGAGAAATTTACCCTGATCTTCAAATTCAAAAAGTTTTCACTTGATTTGACTTGTATGATCCCTCCTATTTTGGTAAAATAATTAACTTTTTGCAGATTCTGAAAGGGGGATGTAAACTTTTGACCTCAACTGTAGTGCATTTTATTTTTAATTTAATGTAATTTTGTTTTATCTATCTATCTATCTATCTATCTATCTATCTATTTATTTATTTATTTATTTTTTATTTACCTTGTGATGTTTCTTAAAATATCAGAACTGGACCTTTCTAGTGAAAATCGACTTTTTGAATTGAAGTCCCCGCCCTACATTTTTTCCTTATCCATAATCCGTTACACACAGATACACATCACTTTAAATGAAGAAAAGATCTGTTGCTGCTTCCATTTCATTATAGCTCTAAGTGCATGCATTTAAACATGGAACACAGTGTTCTGGGAAATCTGGGAAATCATCTGGAAAGCAATGTGCTCTATTTTAACCAGCTTATTTGAGTAGAGGAAACTGCTAAACTTTTCAAAACCGCAGTTTCATATACATTCTGTATGAGAAATGAAAATGAGAAATCATCTGACAAGTAATCTTCTTTGGAAACATAAGTGACATTAACAATATCTAACCTTGTAAAAATGTGATCTTCTGGATGAAACACACACTTTGAACAGGCATCATGGTGGGTGTATGTGTTCTGTCAGGACAGGTCAGGCAAACATGATGTTTTTTATATTTTTATTTATTCCAATAATTCTTGTCTGATATTGATTCATGTTTTTAGTGACTTGATGATGAGGGACAATCTTTTTGAACTGGTTACTACCTCAAGAACTTTTTATATTCAGGTAGGAATGAGTTCATTCATATTAAGGATGTCACATTAATTCTTCACCCTCTCTATTAAGCTGTGCCTTAATATTTGATGGTATTTTTCTTTGTCTCAGTCGGACAGTCCAGAGGAGATGCACGGCTGGATCAAGGCTATCTCTGGGGCCATAGTGGCCCAACGGGGTCCTGGACGCTCAGCAGCCTCTGTAAGAATTGACTTTGTTTAGTTCTCAGCTGTTTTTGCTCTTCTGGTTTGATTTGTCTTCTGTGAAGTGTTTTGTAGCCACACATCCTGTCCATGTCCAGCCCAACCATGTGTCTCTTCAAGTGTCACTCATTTATGTTTGCTGCTGGAATGACCAAAAGTCCAATCTTAAAAGGATAGTTTACCCTAAAATTAAACATTCGTCATTGTCCGCTCAAAAGCTGGCCCGATTTACCAGACTGCCCATTCTAGTATATCCTCTTTGTGTCTGCCTGTCTCTGTTTCTCTTTTTCTGCCGTGTCGGTGCCTAATGAATGTGCGCTGTGTTACAGATGCGTCAGGCCAGGCGGCTCTCAAACCCTTGTATACAGAGGTATACATCCTGCAATGGTGAATGCAGCACGTATGTGTTGAGAACGAACCCCTTGCGCTTTGTCCCCGTTTGTTTGCATCCAGCCCCCTGCTTAGACTTTAGAGGCCTGTAGTCCTTTAACTAGATCTGAGCAGGGTAGAGATGCCTCACCTAATTAATCCAACCCCGCAGTCAAAACAAACTAAAACCAGACTTCACGTCATGCCACAGTGACCTTTGACACCCATCATCCCCATTTTCTCTTTTAATATACTTTGGCACATTCATACTTAACATCTAACTGACTCATCTTATCCATACTTCTGTACAGCAGGGTTACTATAGTTAACTAAAGCTGAAACTAAAAAAAAAAAAAAATTACTTGAAATAAAATGTTGAAAAAAAAATGTAAAAAAACAAACAAACATTTTTTCACCTAGTTACAAAGGCAACATTTATCATTTAGCTTGATGTACTAAAATAACTAAAATCAAAGCTGAAAAAAATAACTTTTACTAAAATTACAATGAAAACTGACAATATAAAAATAAAAACTGATATGATTAATATCAGTGAATAAAAACTATAATAGTACCTAAAAAATGCAAAAATAAGGTAAAACATGCATTTGATAAGTGCTTTACAGTGAAACATTTTAATGTAATTTTCTTGAGTAAAAGTCTTCAGCAAAATTCAGAATTGATTTTTAAAAAAAAAAAAAAATTGTAATTAACTTCTTATAAATATATATTCATATAATAAACAAATATAAAATTAAAAAAAAGATAGGTGGATAAGTATTACTTTGGAACACATTCTTAAAGTTTTGATTTTTGATTTTCAAACTTTAATCCTGTTTTTTTTTTTTGTTTGTTTTTTAAGAAAAATATAGAGTTTATTAAAAACACACACACACACACACACACAACAACAACAATTGACAGAACACATGGCTTAGGGCTGAATTAATTTTAGAAATTTGTGGAGAGGAAGATGAATAATAATAGAATGTATTAAGGATATCCGTACAGTGCTGTATGATGTAAAAACAATGATTGAATCATCAGGTTTGCCAGCAGAGCAGGACAATATTTACTAGTGAGTCCACACTGATTCATAAAAATATAATCTCTTCACCAAAACATTTCCATTTGTCATCTAGTAGCATTATTTTAACTGTTTATACACAGTGAGTAAACTCTCATCCTAAGCACATCTGTAAATTATTCGTTCAGTTTGAAATATGAAGTACTTAGTTGTGAAATTGCAAGATCATATTCATGCAAGAACGTATGAATTAATTATGCTGAGTTTATTTACTAAATGAAATCTAATTATTAAATCTTAAGATCCACCTATATTTGTAATACAATACACTATCAGATATGTTAAACCAAAAGTTGACCAATCAAGATTTTGTTTTAGGCCACTATAAAGTTGGTGTTATGTCAATATTTTAGGTCTTACAGTTTGAACAAAAAGAAATTGTTCTCAGTTTAGCGATTCTTTAGGCCGTGCTGTTTGTAAGTTTAGTTCTTTGGATATTTGTAATTTCATGACATGAATAATTATGGCGATAAAAGATATTGATTTAAGATGAATTTAAGATGTTTTAAAATCTTACCAGTTTGTTAGTTATCTAACAATCCATTACAGTGTACAAAACAATCATCGCAAAATGGCAGCAGCTGCATTTGTATAAAACGAGAGAGCGAGCCCGCGATACCAGGATGGCATAATTAAATATTTGTATAGAGAATATTGATTTGAGTGTTAACATTTTATTAGCCAACCAAACGCAAAGTGGTTTTGTGCCGACTGCAGTTAACCCAGATGATCCTGTGTTTTTAGTTTTTACCATTTGTTAGCGGGGAGTAACATACTTCGGTAATGCAGTGACTGACCAATCAGAATCGAGTATTCCACAGAGCCGTGTAATAAGTACTAATAAACAGTAGTAAACTAGTAAAATGCCTGCTAGTTAATAGGGCTGTGACGGTCGCAATGACAACTGCGCCACCGTGGTCATGACGTACAGCACGTGACGTCACACAATCTATAACAAGCATAAAATACAGTGTTTCTGCAACAATTATTCTGCCGTGGCCAAGTTTAGTGTCCCCGGCAGCAGCAGCGAGCACAAGTGCCTTCGCAGCTGCTGGAAGAGATCCGCTTTCAAACGCACACAATAGGCTAAAGCTTGCAAAGCTCCGGGAAAACTAATTACCATGAATGTGTCGGGGGGAAATAAAGAGATACTTGAATGAATTATTAATAAATTAATGTTTTCTGAACCAGTGTCGCAAAGATGACGATCCTGACTCGCCTTCTGCTCATTAGACGCGCCTTTAGAGAGAAATGCATCTCTACGGATTTTATAATGAAAGAGTTTTTGTTTTCGATTTGAATTTTGTAGTTTTAAAGTAGTAAAGTAATAATTAAAAGCTTCCTATAGATATATTTATCCTGAATGTAAGGCAAGTATTCGCTGAGTTTTGTTTCAGTTTTGTGCAGCGCTCCTGTTCAACAGTGAGACATCAGAAAGCGCATCTTGTTTGTTTTCTTTATTTTTACAAAAGCACAACATTTTGTTGATATTGTGAGTGCCCGCAAATAAAATTAGACCCTTTACAGTTTCGGGTGATATATTACGCTTACCTTTATGAGCAAAGATTATGGCGTATTTGAATTTTTTTTGCAAGTGATTGCGCTGGCGCTTCCATGTCCTGCAAAGCGCATTTAGCTTCCACCCCCCAACAAACGATTGTATGCGCATAATAACATGCATTTATCTAAGTTAAACATTTAAAAATAACATTGTGATATGCTTGAAGATTTTATTTTATTTGAGAAGGCAAAATTGATCAAAAACAGGCTGTGATCAACTCACTGCCTGCCTCTGGCCGCTTGGTTGTTACTTTAAAAAGCAAAAGCCTTAATTTTACAAACAAAAAATGTTCCAAACATATTTCTAAACTAACTTTATAAGGAAACAAAAAGAAATATAACCACATTCCTATTAAAAACAAAACTGAGCTATTTTAATGGATGCAACAGTGTAATGGGAAAGAGAGAGAAAAGACTCGGGCTCCAGTCGGACTCGGGCCGGTAATTTTGATGAGTCGTCGGACAAGGGTTGGGTGAGGTTGTTACAAATTTATGCGACAAATGTTTGTTTAATATTTACTGTTATTATTTTGGCTACTTTCTTATTTAACTGTATAATTTCTTTGATATTTACTTTAGTGTTTTGTAGGCTGAAATAAACACGCACATTTGTTAATATTTTTTTAGCCTCATTTTTTATGTTTCAAAATTCTATATATATATATATATGTATATATATAAAAATGTTTGATGCTCGCATTTAACTTCCATCCATTTACTTGCAGTTTACAGTACATCTCTTAACCTCACTTGCTTTTCTTTTTTGATGTTTGCTATTACAGGACATTATTAAATTCAAGGCCAAAATGTCATGAGTATTAACAATGCAATTAAAAAGTCATTTATTCCTTTTTTTTTTAAAATCAAATCTCTAAAATAATGTACACTTTAGTCATGTCAGTGGTCTAGAAAAAGCTGTTTTATTCTACCATGTTGAAGTCACATCACCTGTCTTGTAATTCGACTAAGTTCTTAAACACAAATTTCAGATGAACATACCTTACAAAGATGAAAAAGCCAGCAAAACATAAATATAAATGACTTAGTGCACTTTTTTTAAAGATCATTAGTTCATCAAAAAATACAAACTCTGTCATAGTTTATTCACCTTCATGTTGTTGATTTGAATATATATGAACTTCAGCAAAATTGTGATGAACAAAATTATGACAGAATTTTCATTTCTGGGTGAGTTATCCCTTGTGAAAAAGAAGTGTGTCTGATTGTATTGAATATGCACTCAAAGTGTAATTCAAACCTTAAAAGTATATTTAAAAAAAAAAAACAACTTTACTTACAGACAGCGTTCGAGGTAAAGCATTACAAGTAATGCGAATGACATAATCAGATTACTAATAACATTACTAATAAAGTAATGCATTACTTTAAAATTTACACGAAACTGAGTTACTTTTTCAAATAAGTAACACCAGTTTTAACTTTTGGGTTTTTTTGTTATTAAACAAATAAGCAACCCTGTTCAGGCAACAAATAGTAGCGCAAAAGTACTATAATACATGAATAAATATTAGTTACTTTTTCATGGAATAACAATATTGCAATATTGTAATGCATTGCTTTTAAAAGTAACTTTACGCAACACTGCTTGCTGATTATGTAACATATATTTACATTTATTTTGATGTATTGACTAATATATTAAAGTACAATGGTGTTTTATTGCCACATTAAAAAAATAAAAAAGATTACAAGTTGAAATATTTTTTTAAGTCTAAATATTTTAAGAATAAAGTCAAAATGTTTCAAGACTAATGTCAAAATTACGAGAATAAAGTCGAAAAGTTCCAAAAATAAAGTCAAAATGTTTAGAGAATAAAGTTGAAATTTCAAGACTTAAATCGTGGCAAATAAAGTTTGAATATTTTGAGAGCATTGCCTGCGCATGCAAATGGCCCTGATTGGAAGCACCGGGAGAAGTTGCCAGGACACTGGAATTTATTTGAATATATGTAGAATTATTATCAGAAATCATACCATTTATGATGTTATACTCGCAGGGACAGTATACTTGGAAATAATATTTCACGTCTTCGATTGCATTCATTACGTCTATTTGTAGTGCACCAGCCACCCAGTAATAGCAATAAGCTTTGTGCTTTTGGTACTTTTAATATAAAACAAAGTCTCAGCTTTCAAAATCTGTATGTGTTATAACAAAATACAAACAATGTGTCTAGCAAAAATGTGTTTTTCACGATCTTTAATGTGGCAGGATCGCTGTATTCATGTGAATCAGTCGTCTTTTCAATTACAATAAGACATTCGTTTCATTAAATTAACTGTTTTCTTTGTGGAAATTCCACCACCTACTCCGCAAAAACATCTGTGTCATCCAATCTTTCATTCCTCACATGTAATTAATAAAAAACAATAAAACGTTTGAGGTTGAAGTGGACACCAACTCGTTAACATAAGTTATATTGTTGTCTTTTTTGAGGTATATAAGTGACTATTCACAAGCTGTTTTATTTATGGGATAATACAGTAAATGATTGGAAATAATATTTAACGTCTTCTGTTCATTATTTGTAGTGTGCCAGCCACCCAGTAATCACAATAATTTTGTGCCTTGTTGCTTTTAATATAACACAGCTCAGCTTTCAATTTCTGTCAGTTTAATCATGAAATACAAATTATAAATGTGTTTTTCGTCTTTATTTCAAGTTTATAGCACGTTATAAACGTGAAAGAACATCAGAAGGAATAAGTCTCACTGTAATCAGAAAGATGACTGATTTACATGCCGCTTAAACTAAGACGAATACAGCGATCTGTCACACCACATTAAAGAGTGTGAAAAACACATTATTGTAATAAAAGGAATTGTTCGTATTTTGCTATAAAACTGATGGATTTTGATAGTTGAGAATTTCTCCTGGTGCTCCCAATCCAGACTTTCAAAATATTATAACTTTAATCTCATAATTGCTATGAATAATTCTAGTAATTTTGTCTTTATTCTCAAAATATTTTGATTTTATTCTTGAAATAAGACTTTTTACTCATAATTTTGACTTTATGCTCAAACTATTACGACTTTAATCTTGTAATCTTAGATGTTTTTTTTTAGCGTGGCACTGAAATGTTGTCATGGTTAAGATATTTTAAATATACAAAAATTGCAACTTCTTCATTACAAATGTGCAATTACAAATATGTTTTAAAACATGATATATAAGTTTCAGTAAAAATTACATTAAAGTATATTTCAGTATACCTTATGCTTGTCACTTTAGCCATATTTCAGAGATATAATTATGAAATGACATCAAAATGTTCTTGCATGCTACTGAAGTGGGTCAAAAAAGCAAGTTCAACTAATTGCATTTAATTTAAATTTAAACTATAATTAATATTCATTTGATTCTAAATAACATTCAGTTAAGTGTCCAAAAGATATTAAATTTAATTTGCACATGAGCATGTTCTTTTGAAGTAAATTATTTCCATAATAATTACTCTTTTTAAAAGAATGCAAAAGTATACATTTTTTTTCACAAGGGATTTCATTAATGCTAAGGCCTGTTTACACCAATACAAATGTTCGTCACAAAAATTCAGTCCGTTTTTTTTTTTTTTTTTTTTTTTTGTATTTTTGTTCCAACCAATGTAAAATTATATATATGTAGTTTTTAAATTCAAATAAATGTCTTGTTGTTAACAGGCCTTTAGTTTTAAATTTAAATGAAAATGAATACATGAATATTGTCTCCTCAAAGCTTTTTTTTTTTAACCTGCCTTTATGTTGAGTCCTTTTCCTGTCTGTTCTTTCCTTGAATGTAGTTTTAGCTGATGTCCACCTCTCATTTTTCCTTTTCAGAGATTAAATGTGACACTGAGACACTAACAACCCAAAAACAAGCCCTTCTTCTGCACTACCAGCTGTCCTGTTCCTGCTATATCCCAGACTGATCTACAACCACCTATCTGCTGTAGCTTTCACTGCCACTGCTCGCTGACGTGACTGCCGCCCATGTCCTAAACCGTACTAAACTTCCTGCTGTTCCTCTTGTTTCACCTGCTCCTTGTTCTTAAGTTTTTTTTCCTCCAACTTCCCTTTCTGCCAAAGCAGTTTGCTGTGTCCTGACTGACGCTGCTTTCTGTAACCGTTCCTCAATCTCCACAGGAGCACGCTGAACACACCTCCATCTTCTACTCCAACGAACAGAGTCTCGCATCTCCTCGCTCACCCCTCCCCACCGAACTCCATTACCCAGAATGCCGTTCCCCCACGGGCCCTCAGCATGGCGTGGGAGGGGCCAGACCTGAGCAGCCTGCGGCCAGGGCCAAGAACGCGCCTGTCGCTTCAGGAGTCGCCCCAAATCTTCTTCAAGTAAACGCTGACAACTCATCGCCATGGCAACTGAGAAGCGGCGCAACGCAGCCTCCGGATCACCCGAAAGATGAAAGCCTGCATGTTACCCAGGTGTAACGATGTACTTGGTATATTACACACACATATTACAACAAACTATTTACGTCAAAAGCTGGACAGGGACTCAGGATGAATGTGAATCGAGTCCAGTGCGCCATGGGATTTGGAGTTTTCCCTGATCATTCTCAAGCTTTTTAAAGAACTGCACACTATGAAACAAGTTCAAACCAGAAAATCCAGTCAGACACAAAAAAGTTGCCGATACCAATACCTGATTATTTACTTGTTACGACCAATAACCAATATTATGGTTGATATCATGAATCTGTTGTTTCCTAAATATCATAAATCTATAATTCCATGTACACAAAGTGAATTCAGTGAAATCAAGCATCAAAACACTTATTGTACAGTCGAAAATACTGACTTTTTGCTGTTTACTTTTGCAAGACTATATTGTTCATATGGAAGTCCGTTTCTGCCACTGAAAAAAAAATAAAAAGGTAATTGGATTTTTTTTTTTTTAATATCTCACAATTCTAACTTTTATTCTCGCAACTGCAAATTTACATAAAGTGAGAACTGTGTGATATAAACTCGCAAATCTGACTTTTTCTCAGAATTGCGTGATATGAACTTGCAGTTGCAATTTATAAAGTCAAAACTGCGAGACAAACTCAATTCTGAGAAATAAAATCAGATTATATCTCGCAATTGTAACTTTATAACACAATTGCGAGTTAAGTCAGAATTGTGAGATATAAACATGCAATTCTGAGAACACATTAGTCGTCGTCTTCCCCCTCAAATTGGACTTCATACCTCTTAATTGCAAGTTTATATCTCACAATTCTGAGAAAAAAAAAGAGTCAGAATTGTGAGGAAAAAAGTCAGAATTTTATCCCGCAATTCTGACTTTATTTCTCGCAATTATGCATTTATATCGTGCAGTTCCAAAAAAAATAAGTCACTGTTTTTTAAACACACACCTATTTACATTTATTTTGATGTACTGACTAACATATTAAAGTGCCACGTTAAAAAAAAAAATAAATATAAAAATATGTTTACGTTTTTTTATGTTTTTAAAAAGTATGATTACGAGATTAAAGTCGTAATAATTTAAGAATAAAGTCGAAATTACGAGAATAAAGTCGAAATGTTTCGGAAATAAAGTCAAAATTATGAGTATAGCCTGTGCTTGTAAATGGCAATTGGGTGCACCGGGAGAAGTTGCCAGGCTACTGTAATTTATTTGAATATATGTGGGATTATTAGCAGAAATCATGTATGTGTTATACTGGCAGGGACAGTATGCTGGGGAATAATATTTTACGTCTTCGATGGCATTCATTAGGCCTATTTGTAGTGCACCAGCCACCCAATAATAGCAATAAGCTTTGTAAGAATGTGAATCGAGTCCAGTGCACCATGGGATTCGGAGTTTTCCCTGATCATTCTCAAGGCTCTTAAAGAACTGCACACTATGAAACAAGTTCAAACCAGAAAATTCTGTAAGACACAAAAAATTGCTAATACCAATAGGTTGATATCATAAATCTATTGTTTTTTTTTTCCTGTTTTTAAATCTGTAATCTATAACTTTAGACTCACAAAACTCAGTTCTGAGAATATTTTAGTCTTTTCCCCCCTCAAAGTTGGACTTTATACCTCTTAATTGCAAGTTTTTTATCTCACAATTCTGAAAAAAGTCAGAATTGTGTTTTTTTTTTTTCTCTCTGACGACAATTGCGAGAAATAAAGTCAAAATTGCAACTCGCAATTCTGACTTTATTTCTCACAATTGCCAGTTTATATTTTACAATCCTGAGAAAAATAGTCAGAATTGTGAGATAAAAAGTTACAATAACCTTTTTTTTTTATTTTATTCAGTGGCGGAAACGGGCTTCCATAGGTTCAAGCTGGAAAATATGTTGTTTAAATAAAATAAGGTATTTATTTTTATTTAAAAATGTATATAATAAAACAAACTTAATTAATAGAGATATTATTAATAAACAATTGTTTCCAGTATTGACCTAATCAGACTGATACTGATAAATAAATTTTGCCGGGCTACTGAAATCCTTGAATCCATAAATTCTGATTTGTTTCATTTTAATTAATCTGGTGCTTTTTTACATCATTTTTTTGGGGTACAGTTTAGACTTTTGTCCTACAGTAACGTATTCCTTCTTTAGAAGCCATTGGGCCTTGGTGGTCTTGTTTTTAATGGTAATTGAATTTCGTTTTCATTGGTAACTGAATTTCATTCGCGTTTCGTTTTGTTTGAATGATTTATGTATAAAGTGAATTGGACTTTGCGTTTGACCACAACAAACAAGATTTGCTTCTACCGATATGTTTTGTATTGCTGTAGAGAGAATGTGTTTTGTGTTATTATATTTCAGTGTAAAACACACTGTCTCTTTACGGTCTGTTTCTGACTCACAGCTCTCTTTTGGGAGCAAGACTCTTTTTAGTGGCACTTCTGTTTGTCAGATGCATGTGAACATATGACTCTGTATTTCAACACACAAAAACACTGCAGACATGTTTGTTCAAGTTCGACTTTACAAAAAGATTCAATTTGTTAACGTTAGTTGATTCATTATATAGGCTTTCATGAACTGACGATGAATAGTAATTTTCCACAATTAAGATTAATATTTTTATTAATATACTATTGCCAATTTTTAATTCATGTTAATTCAATGAATGTTTGTACTTTAAATGTTAACAAATATATTAATATATGTAGAATTAGTAGAAGAAAATTGAGCAATGCTGTGAGTATTGTTTATTGTTAGTTCATGATTCCTAGTGCATGAAATAATGTTAATGAAGTGAACCTAAAGTATTACCAACAACCCACAGGCATCCACTAAATGCTGTTGAATGGACCCTTTTCACAGACTGTGATGTGTTTTATTAACATTGAAAATCTAGCCAAGTTATTTTGATTAATATTTTTTATTCCTTTTTTTCTGTACATGTACATTTATAACACTATACTTTATTTTATATTACCTTGCCATTAAATTAGTGTCATTGTACATGAGTGTTTTTAATACAACAGCTGAGGAAGACACAGCAAATTTGACAGAAATGCTCTTTTACTATTGGGAATGGGAACACAAATATGTGAAAAGGGTCCATGTGTTAGTATTAGTGTGAGTCAGTGACCCCAATGATAAATACTGTATGTTGTTTTATTGTGGATTCAGATACTGCACCGTGTTTTTATGATGTGTCATGTATGTAGTTGTTCTTGGCTGGAAAAAAAATATGAAATTTTGAAATCAGTCAAAATAATGTTTTTGCTTTTCTTTTAGGGTTGGGGTTTGGCTTTATATACATAAGAAAGTTTGTTGAGACAAACTTTAAGTTGGCTTCAGAAAGCCGGACCAGAAAGTTTGAAAAAATTTAAGATCTTTAAAAATTTAAAAGGTTTAAAAAGTTTAAAGTTTAGGACGTTTTAAGAAAAAAAAGTTTTAAGTTTGATGGATTTCAGTCTAAAATAGTTTGAAGTTTAAAGTAGTTTTAAAAGGTTCAAGTTTGAATGTTTTGAAGGCAACACAGTTTCAGATAGATGTTTCTAGAATGATTAGCAAGTTGCTAGCATGTTTCTAGCATGATTAGCAAGTTGTTAGCATGTTTCTAGCATGAATAGCAAGTTGCTAGCATGTTTTTAACATGATTAGAAAGTTGTTAGCATGTTTCTAGCATGATTAGCAGGTTGTTAGCATGTTTCTAGCATGAATAGCAAGTTGCTAGCATGTTTCTAGCATGATTAGCAGGTTGCTAGCATGTTTCTAACACAATTAGCTAGTTGTTAGCATGTTTCTAGCATGATTAGCATGCTACTAGCATGATTCTAGCATGATTAGGATGTTACTAGTATGATTCTAGCACAATTAGTAAGTTACTAGCATTTTTCAAGCATGATTAGCAAGTTACTAGCATGATTCTAACATGATTAGGATGTTACTAGTATGATTCTAGCACGATTAATAAGTTACTAGTATGTTTCAAGCATGATTAGCAAGTTACTAGCATGATCAGAATGTTAATGGCATTTTGCTAACATGATTAGCAAGTTATCAACATGTTGCTAGCATGATTAGCAAGTTGCTAGCATGATTCTAGTTGCTAGGCTTGGCTAGATAAATAATCCCCGTATAAATATTAGATAGAATGGAAGTTTGAATTGATTAGAAATAGTACATAGAAGGGAAGTCTTGATTTAGTCTCAAGGGATTCTGGGAGTTGGAGTTTGAATTTTGACAGCTGGAGTAAGCTGAATAGTGTTGGCTCATTTGAACATTCTGTCAATGTAAGTCTGTGGGATTTTTATGATTTTTAATCTTTAATTTTATTAAAACTATAAGTCAGATCAGTTAGAAAAGATATAGCACACTAAGTGAGATGAGTCTGAAGAGCTGGGCTGAGTTTGGTGGTTCTAGCTTGAAATCTCTAGGAGGAGTAGCGTTCAGAAATTTGGCTAAGAAGAATAATAAGCTTAAGTAGCACATCAGTAGGTTGGCTTTCTCAACTTTGTGTGTGTGCCTACTTTATCATGTTTTGGGGGCAAGTTTGTACCCAGAAGTGAGCCAAATCTGATAAAATGTCCTTTTGTGTAGATCTTAATTTGCACAAAAACAGAAAAAGTAAAAGTAAGTAAATACAAAATAAATAAATGCAAAAATGCAGGAAATTTTCAGTTCAAGTTCAGATTTGCTGCACTGACCAACAGAAAGCTGTTTCGTTTGAAAGCGGAGAATGCACAGTTTTCCCCTCAAATTTTTGATTAAAATTAGCAAATGTAACCAATTAAAACCCTATTTAAATACTATTTCTTTATTCACTCAGTTGAGGTCCAACATCTCAAAAGTATAATGAAAATAGGTTATTATGTACATATAGACCAGTGAAACCACCCCACCCCATCCTTATTTCCTCTATTTTTATTTTCATACACTAAATTGTTTCAGAAATTGAAACTAAATCTAACATAAAACAAAAAGCAACCTAATAACGTTTTAAAATAATGTTATTTACTGAAGTAAAAAAGTTATCTAAAACCAACCGGGTCCTGTGTGAAATTCCAGAAATGATGAGGAAGAAGGTGATTAAAATATCAGTCTGGATAGGGTTACAAAGTTATTTCAAAGGCTTTTGGACTCCACAAAGAACCACAGTGAGAGCCATTATCTCCAAATGGAAAATACTCTGCACATAATAGCAAACCTTCCCAGATTGGCTGACCTTCTGAAATTCCTCCAAAATCACAGCAACAGCTCATCCAGGAAGTCACAAAAGACCCAAAGACAACACTGAAGGAACTGCAGCTTCTGCAGCATCAATATGGGTCTCCACAATCCCAAAAACAATGGCCAAAACTGACATCCATGGATAAGTGATAAGGAGAAAACCACTGCTAACCCAGAAGAACTGAATTATATTTAAAGGACATCTACAGTTGAGGTCCAAAATTTACATACACCTTGCAGAATCTGCAAAATGTTAATTATTTAACCAAAATAAGAGAGATCATACAAAATGCATGTTATTTTTTTTACTGACCTGAATAGGATATTTCACATAAAAGATGTTTTTTGTGTATTTGAACCCTTTCCAACAATGACTGTATGATTTTGAGACCCATCTTTTCACACCGAGGACAACTGAGGGACTCATATGCAACTTCAGAAGGAAACACGATGCATGGGAGCCAGGGGTGTAAACTTTTGAACAGGATGAAGATACATTTACATTTTTCTTATTTTGTTAAATTTAAAAAATTCTTATTTAAGTTAAATTTACCCTGATCTTACCCTGATCTTCAAATATGAGTCTCTCAGTTGTCCTCAGTGTGAAAATATGGATCTCAAAATCATACAGTCATTGTTGGAAAAGGTTCAAATACACAAAAATGCTGAAAAAAAAACAAAGAATTTGTGGGACCTAAAGGATTTTTTTGAAAAACAGTGGGCAGTTTAACTGTTCAGGACAAAAAAACAAACAAACAAACAAAAAACAGCTGTGGATCATTCAGGTAACAATACAGTATTAAGAATCAAGCTTATGTAAACTTTTGAACTGTGTCATTTTTATAAATTCAACTATTATTTTCTGGACTTTATGTAAACATCTTTTGTGTGAAATATCTTATTCAGTTCAGTAATAAATAAAAAAACATGCATTTTGTATAATTCCTCTTATTTTGGTAAACTAATTAACAATTTGCAGAATACACAAGGTGTATGTAAACTTTTGATGTCAATTGTATTATGCAAAATTCACTTTTACATGTTGTTTGAATATATGTGTGTGTTCGCAGTGTGTGTACACAACCATCCTATAATGATAAAAATCTACCTGCTCCTTTTTTTTTTATCCCCATAAATCATAAGCAGTGTCTTTACAAGCCCCACCCACGATTGTTGACGGACACTGTCGTATTAGCAGAGACCCCGCCCTTCACATGTTTCGGATGTGTGCATCCAGAAAAACGTATCAGAAATTTAAACTGATATGGCCATAAATAATAAGCAGTGTCTCAGAACAAGCCGTTCACAGAATCCATAAAATGTAACATCATATTTTACATGACTGTTGACGGACACTGCCGTAGTGAGATAAATCTGCCATGTTTATATTCATGCTATAGCATTAAAAAGCAGCGTTCAAGTAAGAATGCTGTTTAAAGGAGAAGTCCACTTCCAGAACAACAATTCACAAATAATTGACTCACCCCCTTGTCATCCAAGATGTTCATGTCTATCTGTCTTCAGTGGTAAAGGAATGATGGTTTTTGAGGAAAGCATTTCAGGATTTTTCTTCATATAATGGACTCCAATTGTGCCCCAGATTTTGAACTTCAAAAAAGTAGTTTAAATGCAGCTTCAAAGGGCTCTAAACGATCCCAGCCAAGGAAGAAGAGTCTTATCTAGCAAAACCATCGGTCATTTTTTTTGAAAAAAAAAAATAAAAAATGTATACTTTTTAAGCACAAAAGCTAGCGTAGCACAGGCTCTCGGATGCACGTCCACGGGTCGTTCTGGAACGATTCGTTCATTTTGAACGAATCTTTAATGTGACTCGCGAAGAACGAGTCGTCTCGGGGAGTGATTCGTTCAGTCGCGTATGCGCGACATCCTTTTAGGTTCTGTACTGGAATTAGTTCACCTGTTTCAAGTCTTCAGGTTTTTCGAGTCGTTCGTTCATCTTAAGGGGCTGTCACGTAATGCTGCTTTTGCTAAAATTAACAAAATGACTCGGGGAAAAAAAAAGATTAGTTCATTTTGCTGAACCGAACTCCCCATCACTACTACTAATCACGTCTAAGTTCATCGTCTGTGTACTCTGGCTAAAAAAGGTAGAGTATGGCGAAAAACTCCATCTTATTTTCTCTTACAACTTCAGAATCGTCCGACACGTTGTACCTTTTTGTTTGTAAACAGCGTTTGACTTACTTGCACTTTCTTAGTCTTTGCACGTTCACTTTGTAAACACTGGGTCTGTAGTTCCGCCTACATTCGCCGTGACCTTTCGACATGATTCAATAGTACGTAACGTCGTGAACACGCATGCCAGAACCTGTGCTACACGAGCTTTTGTGCTTAAAAAGTATACAAATTTTTATTTTTCGAAAAAATTATCTTTCGCAAGATAAGACCTCCTCGGCTGGGATCGTTTAGAGCCCGTTGAAGCTGCATTGAAACTACTTTTTTGAAGTTCAAAATCGGTGGCACAATTAAATGAAGAATATGAAGAAAAATCCTAAAATGCTTTCCTCAAAAACCATAATTTCTTTACGACTGAAGACAGAAAGACATGAACATCTTGGATGACAAGGGGGTGAGTAAATTATTTGTGAACTGTTGCTCTGGAATTGGACTTCTCCTTTAAGCTGTTTACCCTCAGACAAAACTGACTGTGTTTTTGTAACTTAGTGGTTTTTAACATAAACTTGAGTGTATTTGACAGTTCAAGTGCAATAAGACATAAAAGACAACTTAGTTTAATACTCACATGCTGTGTGACAGCCATTTTCTGTGTGCATACTTCAGATGTGTGAGCTCAGAAAACCATATATCAGAGGGTTAAACTGATATTGCTTTAAAACGCACAGTTTCAGTGCAGTAGACATGATAATCAAAACCAAACAGATGTTTTCTGGCAGAGTATCTGAGGTATGAGCTGTAAAGGCACAGCCATGTTCTGGAAAAAGGGGATGGGGATCAGCAGCTCATTTGCATTTAAAGAGACATGCACGAAAACACCCTGTTTCTGCTTCCACTCAAAATAGACATTTTTAACATAATATAATAAATGATCTGTGCGGTATTTCGAGCTGAAACGTCACAGACACATTCTAGGGACACCTGAGACTTATACAGTATTAGCTCTTGTGAAAAGGGGCATAATCGGTTACCTTTAAATATTTATTTATTTATGAATTAGTTTTTTACGCAACCCCCGTCACCCCCTACTTAATTTTAAGTGTGAAGTGTTTCGTCATTAAATATCTGAATAGCATAGCATTAAATAGCAGATAGACCGAAGTTGAGACATATGATATTCATATGTGCCTTAAAGGAGAAGTCCACTTCCAGAACAACAATTTACATATAATCTACTCACCCCCTTGCCATCCAAGATGTTCATGTCTTTCTTTCTTTAGTCGTAAGGAAATTGTGTTTTTTGAGGAAAACATTTCAGGATTTTTCTCCATATAATGGACTGATATGGTGCCGTGAGTTTAAACTTCCAAAATACAGTTTAAATGCGGCTTCAAACGATCCCAAATGCGGTTGTAAACAGCCGAGGAAGAAGGGTCTTATCTAGCAAAACGATTGGTTATTTTCATTAAAAATAATACAGTTTATATACTTTTTAATGTCAAACGCTTGTCTTGTCTTGCTCTGCCTGAACTCTGTGTATTCTGGCTCAAGACAGTTAGGGTATGTCTTAGGGTAGATAAGACCCTTCTTCCTTTGCTGGGATCGTTTACAACCACATTTGGGATCATTTGAAGACGCATTTAAACTGCATTTTGGAAGTTCAAACTCGGAGCACCATATCAGTCCATTATATGGAGAAAAATCCTGAAATGTTTTCCTCAAAAAACACAGTTTCTTTACAACTTAAGAAAGAAAGACATGAACATCTTGGATGACAAGGGGGGTGAGTACATTATATGTGAATTGTTGTTCTGGAAGTGGACTTTTCCTTTAATACATTTTAGACCAACTGTCTCACTATATTTATGTAGAAAAACACCTTATGCAACATTTTTCTCTCTTGATTATTATCATAGACATCCAAACCCAAAAAGTCTACCTCAGCATTTCCAATATCAATTTTTCTTTACATAGCACATGAATGTCATTCTGTAGTGCATCAGTCGATGGTAAACACTGACTTTCACAGTATTTTGTTTTTCCATATTATGGAAGGAAGTCACTATCTACCATCGACTCTTATCTGTCTAGCTTATCATATAAATCGCTGTCTGTTTTTGCAGCCAAAAGCAGCTCCCTGTCAATCAAACACTGTGGGTGATTTCCTAACAAAACTAAGTTTTGTGAACAAGTTTTAAGAAAAAACTCCTTGCTAGAAACTTTGAGAACTACTAGTGGAAAAATAAAAATCGTTTTAAATACCTGAGGCCTGTGTAGACTTCTTATTATGTTCATATAGTGCCCTCTGCTGGTTTGCTACTATTATCATACAGTTTCTTGTTAACAACATAAAATGTCTTGCATGTCACATGAAAAGAGAAAAACTACATTAGAAATGTATCACAACTATACATTTTAGGGAGATTTCTTCTTTTATTGTTTTATTCATCTTTCAGCATGTTTCTATGCTAAGCTAAATCCATTTTTTCTGATTCGAGTTCATTATGAAAGTAAAAGTGGGTTTGACTATGTAACTGATAAATAGTAGAAGTTTACTAGATTAAATATGCTATTATATAAATGCTGGCAAAAGAGCTCATGCGTGCCTGTGTTGAATCCCCTCTTAATATCCATGAATATGAGTCATAGAGAGGCTTTGGCTGCTGCTAGAGTGTTCGTTGGGCCGACACATAGAAGTAAATCTCAGTTCTCCTGCCATAACTCTGTGATGACACAAAATACATTATGTGCAAGCTACTAATCTTTCATGTTTAAAAAAGAACGCTTATACTTTTAAAAATGTACATATGATCGAGATAACATATTAAGTAGGACTTAAGTACAATTTTACACGAACACTACCAGTCAAACGTTTTTGAACAGTAAGATATTTAATGTTTTTTAAAGAAATCTTTTCTGCTCACCAAGCCTGCATTTATTTGATCCAAAGTACAGCAAAAACAGTAACATTTTGTAACATTTTATTAAAATGTAATTTATTCTTGTGATCAAAGCTAAATTTTCAGCATCATTACTCCAGTCTTCAGTGTCACATGATCCTTTAGAAATAAATCCAATATGCTGATTTGCTGTTCAAGAAACGTTTTTATTATCATTATTATTATTATTATTATTATTATTATTATTATTATTATTATCAATATTTAATATTTATAATTTTTTACAGGATTCTTTGATGAATAGAAAGATCAAAAGATCAGCATTTATCTGAAAAAAAAAAAAAAAAACTTTTGTAACATTATGCACTATACCATTCAGGATGCTTTAGATTGATTAAAAGTTATGAAAGTTATGAAAGTCATTTATAATGTTACAAAAGATCTCTATGTCAGATAAATGCTGTTCTGAACTTTCTATTCATCAAAGAAACCTGAAAAAATTATACTCAGCTGTTTTCGACATAATAATATTACTGATGTTTTTTTTGTTGTTGTTGTTGTTGGTGTTGTTTTTAGCAGCAAATCAGAATATTAGAATGATTTCTGAAGGATGATGTGACTGGAGTAATGATGCTAAAATTCAGCTTTGAAATCAAAGGAATAAATTATATTTTAAAATATATTCAAATAGAAAACAGTTATTTTAAATAGTAAAAATATTTCAAAATTGTACTGTTTTTTGCTGTACTTTGGATCAAATAAATGCAGATGGCCAGAAGAGACTTCTTTAAAAAAAAAAAAAAAAAAAAAACATTAAAAATCTTGTAGTGTAGTTCCATAATTACTTGTATTGTCTTTAAAATATGTTTAAAGTATACTGCCGAATGACAAGATTTGTGTAAACTTTAATCTGATTTCTGTTCAAACTTGTATGTATTTAAATATATCATAATTACATATTAGTGAAGATGAAGGTTAAAATATATTAAATTATATTTGAAATTATAATCAAGTACTTTACATGTACTTTAGTTTGTCAGTCAGCACATTAAAAAATAAGTGTATTTTAAAGTATGACAAGAGTATTTTATTATTTTTGTCATGCGTTAATAAATAAGTTCAAATATACTTCAAAACAATGCTTTTAATTTGACTTTTTAAAAGTGTTCTTAAGTGTATTGAAGGTTTATTTCATTAACATTATATTATTTGAAAGTATAATATTTTTATACATATGTACTGCACATTCATTTCAAATAAGTGCACCTACTTTTCACAAGGGTTTTGTCATTTGTTGACTCAAAACTGAGAATTTACTCACCCTCAGCAAGTGACTCAAAAGCCATTTGTTGTTGAATGTCTTTTGCTCAAGAGATGCCAGGTTTTATACGCAGAACAGATGCCTTATAGTTTTGAAATTCAGTATTGCGGGAAAAGATAATGTTGTTTGTCTTCTGTATGATAAACTGTTTGTGTTTATCCTCATTTGTATTGCAAGACGCTTGGGATAAAGGCATCTGCTTAGTCAGTGCTTCTCGTCCTTAGTCCATTCCTCCTGGAATCCAGCACTGCACATTTTGAATGCGTTTGTCATTTAACTAACCCGATTTATATCATCAGATCCCCCACCACTGTGCAAAATGATTAAATGTAAAATATTTCGGAAGGGGCAGATTTGAAATGAATTATTTCTTTAATATTTTTATATGTCTTTATAAAGCACGTCATTTCCCAGTGCATTTTTTCATTATGACTGAAAAGCGGTGAACACGCAATCATTAGTTTGATAGGCTAGCAGTGCCAATGACTTGACAAAAGAGCGATAGTCATCTTAGAACAACTGCAACTTAGGGAGTTGCTACAGTTCAGTTTAGAAAGGATAAATGATGTATCAGGGTCTAGCTGAACCTTGACTTCATCAGTAATTCTCACCGCTCTTTCACAGGTCTGCATCATAAAGCGCAGCTGGTTATCAGGACCACAGTGCATTGTGCGGAAAAAAAAAAAGAGGAAAGATGAATTACATATTGATCCCGCGATTAAAAAAATTCAAAGACCTGTTCTAAAACCAAGAGATTCAACTCACAACTGATTCCAGCTGAGATTAGCATTAACATGCTAAGCTAAAAACACCCAGCACAAATAAACATCGAATAAAACAGCACATTTTAAGTATGGAATGAAAGTTATTATTCAGTATTACTCTCTTCATTACTCCACCTGCCATCTTGGAATCTTGGATGATCTTTTTCACTAAGCTTGAGCATTTTGGAAATTCTGAAACACTGGAAAAGAGACATATGGAAAATAACTGATTAAATTTAATTTTTAGTTTCAGGAGATGAACTTTTCATTGCCTGTGACCCTAGAGACAACTAGTGGTTTGGAGATCGAATAGATGGATATTTTCCTATTTCCATTCCAAGTAGGTTTATTTGAGGAGGCAAGGGAGGCAAGTGCCTTCTCAAACTATTAGATGAGGAAAAAATGTTAGCACAAATACAAAACGATGCCAGTATTACAAAATATAACATTAAAAAGTCTATAAATCACTCTATTCTAAAGTAAAACTGTCCAACACCAGTAAAGTTAAATAGTAGTCTGTGTCTCTTTCGCCTCCCCTGAGCCCATTAAGTTTTAACAGACCTCCTAAAGTGTGTGGTGAGTTTGGTGGGGGGGTAATTGAGAATGAATTGGAGAAAGTCACGTGAGAGGAGGCAATGCCTCTTTCGCAAAATGATTGGTTATAGCTGGTTTACTCGGCTGTGATTGGTTAATGCGAAAAATCCCACCTCTTGCGTTTGTCTGTGTTCCGCATTTGCACATTAGTCGATATAATGGCATTAATAGGAAAACAAATTTTGAAAAGTATGTAAACAACTCACACACTTAGATATAACCACTTTGTCAAAATAAGACCAAACAGACATATTACTAATCACGGAATAAAACATTATTTGGGCATTTTATTTACTTGAATATTGATTTATCCAGTCCAGAAAAACAAGATGGTGTCATGTCCAAGTCCATACTTCTTAAAATCTAGCAATTGCATTGGAAGGCTAAACAATAAGACCTATTAATTGGGTAAATGTGGTCTTAGAGAGGAAAAAAATGAGAATTTTTTTTTTTTTTAGTCAAGCTAAAAATTATGTTGTAATAGTACAACAGTAGGCCTTACAGAGTTAAAATGGCATAAAAACATGATCTGTGGGAGTTTTTAGTGAGTAATCACTGTGGTGAAATTTAAAGCAAATCTCTATATCTGTGACCAATATTTACTAAGCTATGATGACTGGTGATCTGAAAAATTCAAAAACAGTTAAAAATTAACTATTAAAAAGAATAGCTGAACATAGGTTCACAAATAAAATGTATTGTTTAAATTGTTACTTCCTAAAACACTAGTGTAAATGTAATTTAGACTGAGACCGTATATAAAAAATAAAACGAGGGTTGTTTTCTTAGCTAAGAACATGAGTTGGAGATCTTAATTTTGAACTTTCAGAGTGCATTAGATATAATAATTTAACTTGTACAAAAGTACAAAATTAAATTTTTTAATTTTGTATTTTTTTAATTAAAAAATTGCAATAAATATTGCAATAAGATATTAAGTTTTATTTCCTAGGGGGAAAAAACAACTAAATTAAGTGCATTTTGTTTAATTTTTGCTCTGTACTTCTGTAGTGATGTAAGTTGATTTTGACGTTGGAAAAGAAAACGACATGGGAGTTTTTCGACATACCCTAATTGATCCGGATTACACAGAGTTTGCATTCACATTGCAGAGAATAGGAGATTGAAAAATGACCAATTGTTTCGCTAGATAAGACCCTTCTTCCTCGGCTGAGATCGATATCAGCCATTCTTCCTAGGGGGAAAAGACTAAATTAAGAGCATTTTGCTTAAAATAAGTTAGCTGCCACTGGCAGATAATTTATTTGTTTTAAGCAAAATGCACTGAATTAATTTTTTCCCCCATAAACAAGACTTAATATATTTCATAATTTTGCTTATCTAGTAAATGCATCTTGATTTAAGAATTTTTAGATATTTTGTCTAGAAACAAGACAAAAATACTAAGCGAGATAAGTTTTTTTTTTTTTTTTTTTTGAGTGTATAAGTATACTATTGGTCACTTCTTCACAGAGAGTTCACCAAATTTTAACTTTGAAGCTTGCGTTTTTTTGTTTCCCACATTTGCATGCAAGTTTGATACAGAAGTCTGATCAGTTAGAGTTTGGCGGTCATAGCTAGGCTGCATTTATTAAATTAAATCAATGAATAGTAAATCAGTATGTCAGCTTTGTCGAGCCAACATAATTATTAAATTCAGTTTAATGCAGGGCCTTTCCAAAAAAAATGTTTTTGTTTTTCTGTTTTCTGCTTCTGTGTCTGTTTGACTTGGAAATTGATTTTTTGTCATACTAAAACAGCAAGAGCAAATGATGTGCCATAATTAAAAGCTGCTTGAGTGAAAAATATACTCTCTGATGTGAAAGAGTGACTCACTTGTCCTGGGGATTGTTTCAGGAAACTCTGGGAGGAGGTAAGCTAGTTTCCCGGAATGCTGCGCTCTATCTGACATGAGCCCAGCTTGATACTCTCACGTCATGAAGTGGGAAGGAATAGTGGACAGCCTGATGAACAGTTGCAGGGAATATGTGCTCAGTTATAGCACTGAAACACGCGAAGGCCACACAAAACAGCATGTCAAACATATTTGTGTTTAGCTATGGTTTTGTGCACTGTATGATTCATGCTCCTGCAATTTTTTTTATGTTATCCTACATGGTGAGTGTGAGAGAGTCCACAGATGTCCAGATGTTTGAATCAGTGTGTTTATGCGTGTAACACTGCCAACTTTTTACTCAGCGCTTTATGATAGAAGTGTTGAAGAACTATCACTCTGGGATGGAGCAACACGATGTGCAGCTGTGATACAGTACATCCTGGAGACTCGAAGGGAAGTTGCGTGCTATTTATAAAGTCTATAGAAACAAATTACTTTTATTTTGCAAGGACACATTAAATTGACTAAAAATGACAGCAAAGACATGATAAAAAATGTTAATGATAAGAGAGGTTAAGAAATGTTTCCTACACAGCAAATCAGCATATTAGAATGATTTCTGAAGGATAATGTGACACTAAAGTGTAATGTGACTGAAGTAGTGATGCAAAAATGAAAACGATACTTCAAATGTGCTATTGATTTTACTCAGTGATCAAACCTACGCCTTTAGCCTGGTAATCGATAAAGCAGCCAAAAAATAACATGAATCTACACTGTAGAGTGACCTCAGCCATATCCAATGAATGTTGTTACACTGAGCACTAAAATGTATTGACTTAATTACAATGCAATCCAGAGTAGAGAAGCAGTATTCATATTTTATGTTGTTTTTAAATGTTTTGGCATTCCTTGGCAAAGTGTTATTGCTAATTAGTTTTAATCCAGTCGATGTAGCTGTGCTGTAATATTCTGTGAAAAAAGTGTTTCTGGAATTTATACAATCAGATGATATCATCATTCCCACCCCTGATCTTCTTTTTAAAAAATACCCTTTTAGTGAAGTGATGCTGGTAACAGTAACTGCAACAAACAGACTTTCACAGGTACCACCAAATAGAACGATTTAAAAAAAAAATAAAAATATGTGGAAGTTATTTCCAGTGAATGTGCGATACGAGATGCATAACAAAGTGCAGTATGCGACAAAACAGAAACAGTTTATGAATACGATAATAAATGAGTAAGATATTTTATACTTTGTGATGTGAAGCAGCATAACAGACTTTTTTTGTGTATCGCTAAGATAAAAATAACATGGATATTTTAGCAACCCTTAGTAAGTATGAAAAAAAATGTGAGTGGTGCTTGTCCATACGAACTCACCGTTACAATTCTGAGAAGTTGTGGGTACCTAGTTATGTTGCAGGAACATACATTAACATGGACTTGCACAAAAAAATCTACCAAAACGAATAAACATGCCCCTAAAATACAAAATATAGGGTCCAAAAACACAGCAGTATAGAGCTTGTGTAGCCCCGCCCCTTTTCAGCACTGCGCTCGTTGTCTTTTCTGTTCCGCTTGTATTTCCACAGCTTGAAGGTAAGGTCAAACAAATTTATCAACTGCTAAAATCCTTCCAGTCTACAGGCATGACACCCGTTTACAATGCACATAATTTTGTTAACTCTAGGAAAAGTTTAAATCATTGCTTTGATAAAACAGTTAAAAGATGTTAACATTAAGTGACATTTTTCAACACATTTTTGATATATTTTGCCGACAGAAATAGCCAAAGTAGAACCTCTGACCAACACACTGTAGTGTTTTGCTAAATTAATGAATCCAAACTCTTGAACAAATAGATTAAGTTAATTATTGAATGACTCATAAAAAAATGCTTCTTTGCTGAATGAATCAGACACTTTGAAAAATGGGTTGAAAGACTGATGTCATTAAGCTGTTTAAAAAGATTCCTGTTTGTGTGTTCAAAATAGACCACAGTGGTCTATCAAAAACATGCAATCTCTGTGTAATCCAGGTCAATACAGTTTAGGTATGTCGAAAAACTCCCATCTCGTTTGAACATGCAAAGCAGATCAAACGCCCTTTCCAAAAAAAAATGTAAAACAGCAGTGTGAGAAAACAAAATGGAAGTTTTTCGACATACCCTACACTCTTAAAAATAGGTGCTTCAAAAGGTTCTTCACAGCGATGCCATAGAAAAAAACATTTTTGGTTCCTCAAAGAACCATTCAGTCAAAGGTTCTTTAAAGAACCATCTCTTTCTTACCTTTTTAATATCTGAAGAACCTTCTTTCACCACAAAGAACTTTTGTGAAACAGAAAGGTTCTTCAGACGTTAAAGGTTCTTTATGGAACCATTTAGACAAAAAAGGTTCTTCTATGGTGCTGTAAAGCACTGTTACTTTTAAGAGTGTAACTGCATTGACCCAGATTACACAGAGTTCGCATGCGCATCGCAGAGAATAGACAAGATGTGCGTTTGCGGTTAAAAAGTATATAAATTGTCAAATTGTTCAGATTGTTTCGCTAGATAAGGCTTTTTTTCCTCGGCTGTGATTGATTAGAGCCTTTTGAAGCCGCATTTAAACTGCATTTTGGAAGTTCAGACTTGAGGGCACCATTGCAGTCCACTATATGGAGGTAATTCCTGAAATGTTTTTGACAAGAAACATAATTTCTTTACGACTGAAGAAAGAAAGACACAAACATCTTGGATGACAAGGGGGTGAGTAAATTATCTGTAAATTTTTGTTCTGGAAGTGAATTTGTCCTTTAAAGGGGTCAAGACATGGATTTTGTTTTTTATTATTATTTTAATATGATCCTTGAGGTTTACATATAATGTTAATTACGTTTTTTTTGCACAAAAAACAAATAAATATGTGGAAAAAGTATTATTATTTTCAATCCTCATTTTGACCCTCTGTCTAAAACGACCTATTTTAGACGGCGGGTCCTTTAAGGCCTGTCAGTAATCAGCCACTGTTATGACTGGCTAACGTCACTGCATAGGAAGCTGTTACGATGCTGTTGAACTGTTTCAAGTGTTTTAATAACGTGATTAAAAAAAAAAAAATAAAAAAAAACGTAATTTCAGACAAAGCATTATGAAACCATTTACTTACAGTTTGTGATGCAGCTGCAGTCAGATCTAGTACTGCTTCAACTTTCAACAAATGTTTCTTTGCGAACTCTCCATGACACTGTGTATTGTTTACAAAACAAAATCCACTGAACAATCCTCAGACACAATTCAGTATGAAATTTAAGATAACAATTCACTTGTTTCTTATGCTGGGATCCGTATTAGGGATTATCCTTGAAGGGAGAACATGAGATGGGAGTTTTTCGAAATACCTGTGTTGCGATTTAGCTCAAAGGGAAATGTAAATAAATAATTACAATTAATTATGATTAATTACAATTATTTATATCAGCTGCCAGTAGTAACTGTAGCAGAATTAATTTTCCATCAACTAATCTGTTCGTCCAGCGAACATTCAGTATAAGTTTTATATCAACTCTAAGAAATTATATTTTCTTGGGCACAGAAAATAACTTTCTTAAAGTACTGTTGCATTAGAGCATGTAGCTCGAATCAGAATCGTAAAGGGACATTAATTTGCAAGGCAGAATCAGAATCAAAACTCATGTAATTTGTGCACAAGAGTTTATTAACGAAGGACTAACATAACTAATCTAAACAAACAGACATGAAATCATTCATACATGGGGGAAGGGTCAGTGAGAACTGAAGTTAGAGAGACCAGAGAATGTAGCTATGAAAAGAGTCAGTTAACCACCTGAGTGAAACCATCAGTGCTGTCTACAGCTTATACTAAACCTCTGTTTTGTTTAGTTAAATGTACGATACTTGCATTGCCTTGGTCGATGAACAAGTGTCCGAATGCAGTCTCGGGTGAAAGTCTCGATGGTTTGGAGCAGTGGTGGTTTGGAATCGCGATCACGTTCTTCTGGGTCCGAAGAGTGATGAACTCCAAAGATGTTCTGACTCGATGGTGACTGGGAGTTTCTTCCCATGTGACAATTGAAGAAGAACCAAGAGCTGAGAGGGACCCAGCTGAAGTCCTGTGGTCTTTGAAGAATGGAAAGACAAGGCCGCAAGGCCTGGCGCAGCTTAGAGTTCCGACGAGTTCTAGCTCATCCTCCTCATCCTCTTAGGTTCTGAAAGAACTCACGTGAGATGAGTGAAGAAAGCTAAAAGCACGGAAGAGAGAAATGTCTGTTCGAGGACATTTCATGAGGATGAATTCCGGGGTTGAGTAAAAGTGTCTGGCTTTTTGTGGTGAGAGCCATAGCTCTAGATGTTGGGGCCTGTCGGGCCCGCCGGGCACGGCCTGTGCCGGCTCAGGCTCCCTGTGGGTTCCTCCACAGGCAGCAATCGGAAGATCTTGCAGAAGAGCGTGAAGAGAGTCAAGAAGAGGAGAGGGAGGCGGACTAACGTTTGATGCCTTTAAGGTCTCTGGAGGCTGCGCCTCCAGGAGGTCCACGAACCAATGGTAACTTTCTCCTTTGGAGGGAAAGTTTACGACTCTTTGTCTGTGAGCATGGTATTTTGCATATGTAATTCAATTGGGTGTTGATGCAAAAACTAGTAAGGTTTCTTAAAACACTAATATGTTGCATAGGTATCAACATCTAATTTACACCATCTTTTAGATCATCAAAACACGAACTCAAAGAGTCCAAGCATGGCATAGGTGGGTAATCCTACTAGTCATCTATCAGAACACATGCATAAAACAGTAGAAAGACAAATACAAATACAACAGACAAAATTAAAATACAATGCAGTAATACTGTACACAATGACCTGGGCTATGTGTGATAGGAAGGTCAAAGAAAGGTTTGTCTGTGAATGAATAGGAAAGAGCCTATGGGCATTGTGTCTTTCCGATGGCAAATGTAGCATGGGCAGATGTGCATTCCTGCGGGCAATAAAACCTCTTATCAGATGGTCACCCTGGCAACGGAGCCCTTTCAGGGTGTTCGTTGCTTTGGGGGGTTGTCTCCAAAACTCCTGCATATAGCTGGGGTTGTTGGTTTTGAAGATTATTTGTTAAATGTAACAAATAACTGTATGTCTGATTGGTCCAGACGCTACACCTGTCATGACTGTCATTAACCGGGAAAAAACAGTGGTAAGGAAGAGCAAGACAAGGTGAGCATTTGACATTAAAAAGTATATAAATTGTATTATTTTTATGAGAATAACCGATCGTTTCGCTAGATAAGACCCTTCTTCCTCAGCCGGGATTGTTTACAACCGCATTTGGGATCGTTTGAAGCTGCATTAAACTGCATTTTGGAAGTTCAAACTCGGGGCACCATAGAAGTCGATTATTTAGAGCAAAATCCTGAAATGTTTTCCTCAAAAAACGTAATTTCTTTACGACTGAAGAAAGAAAGACATGAACATCTTGGATGACAAGGGGGTGAATACATTATATGTAAATTGTTGTTCTGGAAGTGGACTTCTCCTTTAAGCTATGAAACTTGCAGGATGTATTAAGCATACAAAGACATCTTCTGTGTCAAAAGGTCAAGGGAAATTTTGTTTCTAATGTAATAATCAGTTTAACTGATTGATTTATTGATTACATCATAATTGACTTTCGTATCAAAAGTTTTAGAGAAGGTTGTTTTATCACAACTCATTTCATGTTTAGGTGAGAATGCTGTTATAGATATGTTCCAGTTGAGTTTTATGTCCCTTCACAGTACAGAATCTTCCCTTTTTAGGTTTTTTAACAATATTTTATTGGCAGTTGATTCTGGTAAAGCAGTAATACTTATTTTAAGTTATGATTATGATCTTACCACTTCTTTTGATGCCATTGATCATGGCATTTTATTGCGACTGAAAGTTGTTGTTGGTATCAAGGATGAAGCATTAGATTTGTTTAAGTCATATTTAAAGGATAGGTCTTTTTCCTTTTAGATTAGGAATTTCTGCTCTACATCAGCTAAATTACATAGTAGTGTGCCACAGGGTTCTATACTTGGGCCTATTTTATTCTTGTTGTACATGTGCCCATTAGGCTCAATTTTTCATAAATACGATATTAACAATTCTACATACAATATTAATATCCTTATGCTGGTTGCCCATAAAATTCAGAATTGAGTTTAAGGTTCTGTTGATGGTTTTTAAAGTGTTACATGGTATTACACCTAAATATATTGTTGACTTTTGATACCTTATCAAAATACAAGGCATATGAGATCATGCATTACAGCAGAATTTACACTGTCTCCTAGTTGATTTTCTAAAATTGTATTGTATTAAGCAGTAAAGAAATAAAGGTGACGACTTGACTATTATGCTGAAAAGCACAATCAATGTCTTGTCACACAATCGATGTGCTATAGAAATACATTTGTATTGTATTGTTTTGGTTGGTTGATTGATATTTATTTATTTATCCATTTACTTGCCGGCATAGTAAAAAAAAGTTTGTGTAAAAGTGTAAAGTTTGGTAAGAAGGCATTTCAGCCTTTCTCCTTCCTTTGTAGACACATAATTACAAATCGAGATGAGTTGAGCTTGATCAAGAGAGACTTTTAGAGTTACAGAGCTTTCTAGAGAATGTAATGCGAAACTCTAAACAGATTACAGATCATTACATATTAACAATTGTAATAGCCTTAGAAAATTCCTCTAATCAGATACATTTGATTCTTATTTATTTTATATTTTGGCCACAAATGGCTTCAAATTCCAGAATATTGAGATATTTGTGAGGCACAAATATTGAGAAAAGCAACATGTTGCCTAGGATCAGTGAGCATAAAGAGATCCACTCCCATAATGCTGTAGCAACTCCCTTCAGAGAGCTGCATGGGAGGACAGCTTGGCCATGCAACTGTGTGACAAGCCTATCTAAAAATTCATCAAGTGCTTCATCTGACCACAATGCTGAACACAATTTATGAGCTTGGATCAATGTTTGGTTTTTGGATATACTTTTTAATGTATTTTTAGTAGGTAGATTAATAAGCATTACACCGTATACACACCATAGCAGAGATTGTAGAACTAAATGGAACTCCAAGCATGCCCACAATGACTTTAGTTATCTTATAAATTTATTAAGCGACCTGATTTATAGATTTATAAAAGCTGATAACATCTATCTTAGATAAGTCAAATGCTGATAAATCTATGCTTATACTGCCAGGCTCCAAAGAAAATTAACATTGAAATTAACAAACACATGTGGCAACTTGCCTCAACGTTCAGGAAAAATACTCTGAGAATACAGGTTATCCTTTTTAGTTCAAATTTAAGTTTATTATAAAGTAAAGGGTTACTGAAAACATTTGATCCCAAGAACTCAGAAATTATCACTTTGTAAGGGACCTTCTAACAAATAAAGGCAGCTATATTTTAATGGATAAAGACCCATTTCTACATGAAATGTTGACACACACAAACTAGATTCTGAAATATCACTTTATGTATTTTTTATGTATTTTATGTATCTTTTAAGTTTTTTAAGATGTAATGTTTAATTTAATATAACAATAAATATATGGACAACAGGATTTCTTGTCACTCTTTTGTGCTCAAATAATAACAAAAACAAACAATCAAATAAATAAATAAAATATAATATAATAAAAATTAAAATTAATATATATATATTGATAACTTGCCGGTTTTACTTTAAAAAGGTATTTCTACCTGAATTAACCCATAGAAATGACCTGTAACTGTAATGAATTTACCTGATTTAACCCAAAGTGTTTTGCTGGTATAAATTCACACATTTAGATTGACTCAGTGATCCTAAATAATAGTTTTTGACTTGAATAAAACCAATTCATTTAGATGTTACCATTTTCAGGTTACTTTTCTTTTCTCTCCTTTTTTTTCTTCTTTTTTTCCTTATTGGTAGTATGCTGTTACAGCCAATCTGAAATCTGGTACATTTAGGTCTCTTATCGGTTTATTCAGTGGGCTACACATATTTGCAGGTCAGAATTCCCCAACCTATAGTCTGAGGAAGATTTAAAAGAGTTGAGAATACAATCCAGAAAAGTAAATTTGAAGGTTTTGCTCCAGACGTTTGAAACCTACATATTAAACACTGATTTAATGGACTTATTTTTGTAAATTAGAGTTTCTTTAATATTTTATAGAACTGTATATTTCTCAACAGGTGTGTATGGGATTTGTTACCACAATATTTAGACACATGCTTGAGGCGTGGCCTCGTTATTTACCATTGCGCCCGGTACCACCTACATATTTGACGTCATACACATCCAACCAATAGGCGTTGCTGTTTATACTCCTCAAGCTTTATAAGTCTGTCACTGAAGCGCAAGATAACGGGCATTTGACAGCACAACAAACTCTGTCAAGTTTACTTGCATTATATTTTTATTTGTCCGGTGGCGTATTCTACAATTTAGCTACTTGAAGAGATTTTACTTGAAAGGTTTGTTATTACAGATTAATATTAAAATGCATCTGTGGGTTCTATGCGCGTCTGTTATTGTGGTGCCTTTGCTGTGCGATGCGCGGATCTCTAAACGTTATGTGATCGGCTGTCCGGAGCGCTGCGATAAGAGTCTGTGTCCGCCCATACCGACCGACTGTCTGGCCGGAGACATCCTGGACCAGTGCGACTGCTGCCCTGTGTGCGCGGCCGGCGAGGGTGATCCCTGCGGCGGTACAGGGAAACTGGGAGACCCAGAGTGTGGAGAGGGTCTGGAGTGCGCTGTCTCTGACGGGGTCGGATCAACAGCTACCGTGAGGAGGAGAGGAAAAACCGGCGTATGCGTGTGTAAGAGCCCCGAACCCGTCTGCGGCAGTGATGGGGTGTCCTACAGGAACATCTGCGAACTCAAGAGAGTCAGTAACCGGGCACAGAAACTCCAGCAGCCGCCCATCATCTTCATCCAGAGAGGAGCCTGTGGGAAAGGTAAGACTGGCGCTCCAAACCTGGTGTGCTGCCTACACTCAAGGCAAAAAAAATCAAGGCATCTGTGGTTCCATGAAGAATCTTTAGCGTCAGTGGAAACTTTCCATTTCGCAAAAGTTTCTTCGTAGTGAAAAAAAGTTAAATTAAATATTTTTTTTCTCACCTGAAAGATTCCTTTTGGAGTTTTGGGGCATTGGAATCTCAGACCCTTTTAGTTTTTCTCAAAACCTTTTGATATTATCTAGGGTTTGCCATGATGTCATGATGCTGAGCATTATTATGGCAAAACATAGTGAGCTTCCTAACTGACCTAAACTTTGCCTGTGAACACGAATTTCACTCCTAAAAACAGCTTCATTCTTGGCTTCATTTATGTTTTTTAGAAGAAAAAAATTCTTCAGATCAACATGTTAGTTTCTGGGTTGTTTAAAGTGCCAGTATTTCTAAAGAATAAGAATAAAAAAGTTTTTGAGGAACTTAAAAACATTATTCATTTTTCTTTCACTTATTCATTTTCACTTATTATTTACATTATTCAACAAGTGCACTATATATCACACTGGGTTATATTTGTTTTAATGATACAGCAATTTAGTCTGCCGAAAAAGCAAAGCTATACGGCTAAACCACACATGAGAAATTTAGATAGAATATCAAATTCACACCATTTAGTGCAGTCTAAAAATGTGTCTGACATACCCTAATGCTTCTATCTCTTTATCCAAACATACTCTGTCAATATGCTAATAAATTTAAATAACATTGATGGTTGACCTTTCCGCTACTAATTAATTTGAAAATGGTTGAATTTTACATTCCCCTAATCAAAAAAAATGAAAGTGTTGGCAGGTGCTCAGGATCTGATATTGCGTGATTTAAACTGGCTTCTTCTCAAGTCAGTAAACACAGAAGCTTATTAGATGTTGCCATTTCGTCTGCAGCCCCATTATGGGGATTTATGCTTGGCACTGGAAACATACTGGAAAAGGTGCAAAAACAAATCACTGCAGATAACCACACGCCTGCACCCTTCCCTGCAAGTTAGAGGAGTCAGCTGTAGTTCATCCAGATTCTCTTGGAACTGCAGGAGGAAAAGTAGATTCCAAAAAAGTTTGAGTTTCAAAAGATTCAGTGTGGTCTCCATAAATCCAGTGCATCAAAGGGATTGGGCCTGTCAGGAGGTGCTCAGTTCATTAAACAAAATGGTGATATTTCAATCACTAAATGCTTCAAAAAGGGCATTCTCTCCCATATTGTTACACAATCAAAGCAAAAATCCAACTAGTGTTTTTAACACAATCTAAAACCAGGTCAGTTTCTCAAGGTACCTACTGTACAAAGTACAGAAGCTATGATGCATAAAATCCATTCTGAAGTTGGAAAATGAGTTTAAGATAAAGCAGGAAAATGGCAAATTATATCTGTGACTGCACAATTGGACCAACCTTTCTGAAATTTTAATTGGTCTATGATCAAAACCAGTGTAGGGGTCAGACAACAGATCTACTAAACATTTTTGTTCTTCTGAGTACACTGAACAAACCTCATCCGATGTGATTAATTAGGTGTTGCCAGGACTTTATGTCATTGGACGTAATGATTTCCAAATCAAGCCTGGCGCTGTCTGCACAAATCCATGTAACCCGGCTTTCTGCGTATTCCCTTTGGCTTAATAAGATATCACCTCACTTTTGTTCCGGTCACCGTTGGACTGGCCAAAAATAGCGTTATACGGCTAGGGTGTGTTTGTGCGTTGAGTTCTGTTGAAAAGTCCATCTGAGATCTACAGCCAAAACTCTGTTTCTACTCAGTCAAAGCTATTACAGCAAGACATCTCCCATCACATGATGTAATCTACATCTGGAGTTCATGAGGCTGGACATTATCTAAGAAACCTATTCTCTGAGGATCCAGATCTAGGTCAAATTTTACAATCTTTGAGCTGTTTTTCCTTACCCCCAAATTTTCAGGAGACATGACCTTATTGGTGTTTCTTCAGCTATATGGACACATTTGGCCTTGTGGACTAGGGAAAACAAACTCTTAAAACATACTTTTCACACACTCAGTAGATTATTTTTTGTTCATTAATAATATCTAGCAGTCTAATACATGCATCACAGAGGAAACATCAAAATATTTATTTTGTCTGATATTATTCTGTGGTGAAAATTACATTTTAAATATGTTTAGTATAAAAGTACATGACAATGGCATGGTAAAAAATGTCCATGGTTATTGCATAACAATAGGAAAATGTTACAATTTTAATGAAAAACAACTTCTAGGACATAAAAGTGCACATAGTTAAAGAAACACCCTTATATGTTGTTAACGCCCCTTTGATGAGGTGTCTAGGGGTCTTGCCCAAACACTTACATTGTTGTACGCCCAAATGATCAATGATGGGCATATGTGTGATATCATGTTTTGAATTTTCCCAAACTGGAAAAAATAGGGCATTTGGCTTTAATTGCTGCCAGACACCAGTTTATGAGTTAATGGGTGATTTAATGAGCAAGAGAATCAGTGATATAGGCTTTGAATGGCTGCAGAAATGACAGCATAAAGAGTGTCTGTCTCAAACATAAGCTGAAGAAGTAAGGGTGTTGCTGTATGCTGCAGTAAAGCCAACACACACTCTCCTTTGGTTTGCCCCAAGTGCTGAGTTTGCATCAGAGGAGGAAATGCATGCCGCAATCTCAGCCGGTGGCATGCAGAGTATAAGAACCTTAAGCAAAGTTTAAGAATCTAATGTTGACTCCGCAGTTCTGAATTCAGGCAAAATGCCACTGAGGTGGAAAAATCATCAGGGAGGGCAGGTATGCTTTAGGTATGCATTATCCCATTGACTGGGACCAATGAGCCAAGACTTAGACAATTGCCAGGTATTACATGAACAATGGATATAATTTTGATCACTTTACAGTAAACTGAATGCCTTAAGTATAAGACTCCTACCATGCTTAGGTTAATGGTTAGTGATCTGAACAATAAGTAAGTAAATTTTAAAGTTTGGCATGGAAGCCATCCCACATGTTCATAATACAAACATGAAAGATACCTGAAATCTCCCCAAAAGATACCTTTTGGGGAGAGGTGCAGATTTCTAGAACATTGGATGGTTTAACCCTGGTTGATGATAAAACTGGGAAAAAAAAAAAAAAAAAAAAAAATCCCATAGATTTGAATTAGGGAGCTGATCCATATCTGGAGAGCGGAAAATCATATAGATGCTTTTGACTTTGACTTAAAATGTCTTAATCTTCTAATGTGATTACTTTCAAAATAAAATAAAATAACATAACATAAAATAAAATGAAATAAAATAAAATAAAATAAAATAAAATAAAATAAAATAAAATAAAATAAAATAAAATAAAATAAAGGTGATTTGGTACCCTTAGCATCCTGATAGGCCCATATTTGTAGCATATAAGATGTAAGTTTAAGAAATGTTTCACTTACAATCATAATGTTTAACACAGTGCTCTTGAAAGATGAAAAATCATGTGGCTGCACTAATGCTACTGTCGGTAAGGAATCATCTGTCTGTTTAAATCAATAGGATGTGACCTACTAATAGCACACAAACGACATTACGTCACAACTGTCTCTAAGTCTATTTGTAAGCCTTCCTACTATAGCTGGCACAGCCAGCGATGACACAATGTACTGTAGTTCACATGAGGCCAATGACATCTGTTTGCATTACGACAGTTTTCCCATTCATAAAAAGAACTGGCCTAGATTTCACCTGGAATATTTGAATTTCCATGATTCATAACTTGCTAGCTGTAATTCAAAACACTTTCAAAAACTTTTTTTTTTTAATCTGGTGGCCATGATATACTAATTCTAATATGACAAACAATACACAGCAGCATAAACTGAATTTAACTAAACAGTCGAATGAAATTAGTTTCTATATGTAGAATAAACATTTGTTCGACGATACTTGATCTTTGTTTCACAACAAGATAACAGGATAAATTTGTAAGGATTATGATGTCTTACCAGCCTCTTGCATAATTTACAAACATATAAACTGACCACTTTGCATACCAACACTATCATCCAACATTAGCAAAACAAAGTATAACATTATATAACAGTATTTTTAACCCTTTTTAACTCCCTAAGCATGGGGCACCTATTATGCAAAATTCACATGTTGTTTGAACATAAATGCTTGTTGGCAGTGTGTACACAACCACCCTATAATGATAAAAATCCGCCTGTTCCTTTGTTTTTAATCCCCATAAATCATAAGCAGTGTCTCAGAGTTTATACCGATCACAGAATCCACAAAGTGTGACATCACACTTTACAAGCCCCACCCACGATTGTTTGACGGACACTGCCGTATTAACAGAGACCCTGCCCTTTTTTTTAATCTGGTGGCCATGATATACTAATTCTAATATGACAAACAATACACAGCAGCATAAACTGAATTTAACTAAACAGTCGAATGAAATTAGTTTCTATATGTAGAATAAACATTTGTTCGACGATACTTGATCTTTGTTTCACAACAAGATAACAGGATAAATTTGTAAGGATTATGATGTCTTACCAGCCTCTTGCATAATTTACAAACATATAAACTGACCACTTTGCATACCAACACTATCATCCAACATTAGCAAAACAAAGTATAACATTATATAACAGTATTTTTAACCCTTTTTAACTCCCTAAGCATGGGGCACCTATTATGCAAAATTCACATGTTGTTTGAACATAAATGCTTGTTGGCAGTGTGTACACAACCACCCTATAATGATAAAAATCCGCCTGTTCCTTTGTTTTTAATCCCCATAAATCATAAGCAGTGTCTCAGAGTTTATACCGATCACAGAATCCACAAAGTGTGACATCACACTTTACAAGCCCCACCCACGATTGTTTGACGGACACTGCCGTATTAACAGAGACCCTGCCCTTCGCATGTTTCGGATGTGCATATCCAGAGAAACGTATATCAGAGATTTTAACGGATAAGGCTTTAAAACGCATAATTTCAACACAATATACATGATAATCAAAACCAAACAGATGTTTTTTGGCAGAGTATCTGAGATATGAGCTGTAATTGCACAGCACTGTTCTGGAAAATGGGGCGGGGAGCAGCAACTCATTTGCATTTAAAGAGACATGCATGAAAATAGCATGTTTCTGCTTCCACTCAAAAAAGGCATTTTAAAATCATATAATAAATGATCTGTGGGGTATTTTGAGCTGAAACTATACAGACACATTCTGGGGACACCTGAGATTTATTTTACATCTTGTAAAAAGGGGCATAATGGGCGCCCTTTAATGCTGTATGTTGAAGACTTTTGCACATCACTACACAATGCCAAATTGTACTTTATTATCTTTATTAACTCTGCCGGTAAACACAATGCTTTCAATCATATATATATATATATATTTTTCTAATTTTATCATAAAATAGGATTGACTTTTTACCACTTCTGCTGTACACATAAGTAATAGCTTTTATCTTTTGAGAGTTAAAATCCACACATCAGCATCAAAATATCAATAAGCTGTGATTAAAATGCAATTATTAAAAAGCAAAATGCTGTACAATAGTATCCAAAGATGTCCGTCTAGCACACATTTGCATAAAAAAACAATCAAAACCCATTTCCACACACAAACGGCAATGGGAATTTTATAAATGCTGAAACTAATGCTAGTTGCAGTAAAACACCAACAAATTTGATTCCTTTTCACACCAGTTATGATTACGGGGTAGATTATCAATTAATGAAAATATATTTCATGTGGTTCCTTGCATAATACTGTTATGACCTCAAAATATATTTTACCATAGTACATGATTTGTAAACTAATAAATTTCAACTTTTGCATTACATAACCAGCTTCACTGTGTGACTTTTCTGACACAGTAAACTTGCTCGGTAGCGCACCTGGTACAGAGTTGAATTGGCAATGCTGAGTGCTCAGGTACAAGTCCTGTGAAACATGAGTTGTCATAAAAGAGCTTAGAGACTTTAAAAACAAGCAAAAATGGCGTGGTTGTATCAGCAAATGCATTGTTATCTCACATTTGGTTTTTTAACACTCTCATGTTACTTTCAAAAGCGAGAGGGCATTAGCATTTTGGCGCCACTAAGCGGGTACTGCACCATTGCTGCGATATTTAAAACCATAAAACCAACATAATAAAAAATGAGGCCTGAATTATGTACATGTGCTTCAGTAAAACTGATCAAGCTTTTTATCGCCACTAACTGGACATTTCATTTTGAAATGTAATCTAATTTACCTGAATTCTCACCACAGGCATGTTTTTCCATTAAGCCTGGGTCTTCAATGTGTTTGCCAATAAACATACCAGTAAATGCTGTTTTATAAGAGAAGTCGGAGAGAAGCTTGCCACTGGCAGGATTCAGTTAATGGTGCTACTGTTACATTTTCATGGTATTTGCAAACAATGATTGACTGTTGTAAAATGAATAAACCTGAAAGTAATTCAGTTATCAAAATCAGGATCAGGTTTAATTCTAAATGTATTAAAATGTAAGCTGTGACTTTGATCATATGGTTTATTCCTGAAAATTTTGTTTTGTTTTGGCTAGTAGAAGTTCTGAATGGCTAGTATGCAGCAGATGCAGTAGTTTCTCTAACAAAGAGAGAAGTAATAACTTGTAGTGTGGGTGTCCAGACTTGCTGTCATTTGATGCAGAATCATGTGTCATTTTGAAATGATATAAACATCTAGTAACAGATGTGTGCAGCTGTTTTCATAATCAGTAGAGGAAAGAGGAATCTCTACAGACATCCCAAAGTCATTTTCAGTTTAGAAAATTCAGTGACCCTGTGTACAAAATAAATATGTCTTTTTATTACGGGTGTAACGATACATATTCGTACCGAACCGTCACGGTACAGGCACCTCGGTTCGGTGCATGGGGCCTTACAACGAATACAGGCAATTCCCCCTAAATCCAGAAGGGGGCTCCCGCAGTAATGCAACGCTGTTTGATAACCGCCAGGAGTTGCGTTCTTGAAAAAAAAACAAAGACCACTAGACAATGATCAAGTGCTGAGTTACTTTAAAGGCTTGCGCACTCAACTATTTGCGAAACAGAGCTTTGTGCTCTTGTATCCTACCTTTCTCATTCAGCACAAATCCAAATATTTCATAATATTTTCATATTTACAATGTGTCCAAATGCTAAACTATTATTTATTATATAAATTATAGGCTTTGTACTTCAGTCGCGTTCTAACGGTGACACAGTGAGGCGGGTTCACTGTGTTTTATTTTGATAAAGTACCTACTACACTGTCAGGTTAGCAATGCTAGAAGTCTGGAACTGATATGTTTTGTGTTTGTGTGTTTTACTTTAACTTTTCTCATACCAGCAAAATCAACTTAAACAAAAAACAAAAAACAAATAGAATGTCGCTTTCTGCCATTTGAGTTTCCTTTCTGTCACAACACTGAACTGAAACTCAGCAAATATAGTATACCTTACGTGTCGCACTGTCCCCCCGTCTAACGGTTGTTTAACTAAATTGAATATATTTCAAGTATTTATTGCTTGTATGTATATATGTACTGCATTTTTTATAGCCTATATATGACATTATAATTCAATATAATATTTAGTATTTTCACATGTAGGTGGAAAAAATTGTAATTTGCACTACTGTCCGTTTAAAATAAATAAAGATTTTTTTTTCTGTTGTACCGAAATGGTGTCGAACCGTGACCTCTGAACTGAGCTACGTTTTATGCAAAACTAGAGTTTTTCTCCAGATGGGTAATCTAGAAAAAAATCACAGAAGATTTGAGAGATCAGGAGGCATTTATCTGTGATGGTTAAGGAGGTTTTAAAGTGCATGCCACTGCATTCATGAACCTCAGTCAAACAAGTCAGCGGTGCCACTGTAGACTAAAGATGGTAATAGGGCTATAAAAATTACAAAAGGTTACAGTTATTAATAGTCTTAAATGCAAGTGTAACACAGTTCCACTAGTACTGTAATCAAAGAGTGTTATTCATAGATAGGTAATGCTAACATATATGCTGCCTTCAGGTGGACTTGAAAGGCTTGTATCTCCGAGTCAAGCTAGAAGGGCTCAACATAAAATACATAACAATGATACAGTGAGCCAACTACAGCAAATAAACAGTATTGCAAGACATCATATGCACGCTCCTGACTTGAGCATGACTACTGCAAAAGGCTTTCACATTCTAAGATTATACGGCAGTTTACCCAACTAGGTGCTCAGTAGGTTTTCGAACAGAGCGAATCTGTTAAAAAAACACGGGAATGTGGCTTTTTATGAAACATTATGAAAGCTGTGACATTTTCTTTTCGGTTTGTTAAAATATCACTTGCAAGTAGCAGATGGCCATGTGGCCATTTCCTGACCTTTCCACATGCCCCTGGAGCATATAGAATCATTATTCGTACTTTTCACATAAAACATGACTCGTGTGTGGGTTGCACAAATGTGTTAGATTTTGTGCCAGCTATGACATAACAAATGGAATGTTCTCTCGCTTTAAACGTGCTAAACCCTCTACAGATGTGCAGCCATATTATGAGAAAGGAAAAACAATTCTATTATCAAGATTCCAGAGTTATGATGGGATGTGCAAGAGGGAATGGCAATCAGTTATATAAATTTGCTAATATTTTTAAACAGCCTGTTTCTACAGTAGTAAAATGTAATTCCCTATTTACAACCATTTTTTAACTTACAGGGCTAAGATTTTCTCCGTCTCCTAGAGATTGTCAAGTGACATTAAGAAGAGACATTTCCCAAGAATTGAGCATCTGATATAATTCATTATACCGAAAGACAGCAGATGATTTGTTAGTTCCACACTTATATTGTAGGTGGTATATGGTTTGGCAGTTGTGCAATGAGGCTTTACCCATCTGCGTTGCATTATGGTAACTGCTCTTTTTTACAACATAAATAGTCAAGCATTCACTAATGCAGCAAACCTCCCAGAAATGAAAACAAGGTCATAAAACAAGGTGCTGTTTATCACTGGGAATTACAAACAGTGGATACACAGACCTGTACACAGACCCTTAGGGAAGAAACAAATAGCACGCTACCTAACAAGTATACGGGGGCGGTGCAGATGTGCTTGCATGCAGATGTTGTGAAAGGAGGGTTACACAAGGTAAAAGATTGTGTTACATGTGCAAAGTTATAAAAGGTTTTGACTCGGATCCAAGTTTTATAAGCGCTTTCTGACTAAGGATATATCATTTTCTAGACAAGTTGACCCCTGTTTCTCAAAAACATTAGTGTCTTTCATTTTGCTGTTTTATAAGCAAGATTGGGGCTTATTAAGTGTTATGGAATAATTCTAATGAAAAAACGTCTCCAGAATAGCTGCTTTGTCTTGTTTGGGCAACCGTGGAATTCTGTGGTCAAATATTTTTGTTTAATGACACTAAAAATTTGCAGTTGTCTCTTTGCAGGACATTCCTACATAGCTGTGCTAGTTTCCTGTTTTCCGTAGCACACTGGTCTTTCGTTTCTATTATATAATAACACAATTTTAAATAAATATTTAATGTCTATTTATTTACTTCTTTGGTAATTACTGTATAAAAAGATCTTGTTAAATTACTTGTATGCTTGTATGTTCAATTGTTCTTTAAATGATATTAGGTGATAGTTTATTTGTGCAAAAATCATAAATTCATCATAAATTTAACAGTATTTTACTGTAAAATTGCATGCAATGCATTGTTAAACTATTTATAATCAAATCATTTTCACCAAATCAGTCTCAATTTCTAAATTTGTGTCTAAAAAAGGGATGAAATGCTGTTTGTTAGGTGAACTATTCTAGTTAATATCAAATAATTCCTTACATTTTAATTATTTTTGCCTTGATCTTAATGTAATGAAAAAAATCAATTGTATATCATGCTCCTGCGAGGCTACTGGACTCATATCTTTAGGAAAATAGTAGCAGATTCGACTTTAAGAGACTGGGATAAACTGGAAAAACTAAAAAGTAAGCTTATGATATTAGTAGGTTTACTTTAGCACTGAATACCCTGCTGTACAACTTCACTTACACTCTGACCTAATCCATAATCCAGTTCTGGAATATATAATTATATACAATTAGAATTATCTCCACTCTATAATTTGGTTGAATTTAATGCAGTTTATTTGCCGCACCATATTGGTTTAATCTGACTTCTTGTTTGCCATGTGTTTTCCAGGCCATGAGGAGAATCCAGATAGCCTCCGGCACAGATATAACTTCATCGCTGATGTGGTGGAGAAGATCGCTCCAGCTGTGGTCCACATTGAGCTGTTCCGCAAGTATATATCCTAAATCACACTCTCATTAATCAATGATCTCATGTCTCTGAGAGGACATCTTTATCAGAACTATTTTGACACAGCACTCAAAAATACGGTTCCTTATTGGTATTTATAGCTCTGTGAAGAACATTTAGCATTAGTGCAAACCTTCCGTTGCACAAAAAGGTTATTTAGATTATTAAAACGATCTTCTTACATGAAAATAAAAAGTTTACTTCCAGAACAAAATTTTACAGATGATTTACTCACCCCCTTGTCATCTAAGATGTTCATGTCTTTCTTTCTTCAGTCGATAAGAAATTGTTTCTTGAGGAAAACATTCCAGAATTTTTCTTCATATACTGGACTTCAATGGTGCCCCCGAGTTTGAACTTCCAAATTGCAGTTTAAATGCAGCTTCAAATGGCTCTAAACGATCCCAGTTGCGGAAGAAGGGTTCTATCTAGCGAAACGATCGGTCATTTTCTAAACAAATTGACAATTTATATACTTTTTAACCTCAAATGCTCATCTTGTCTCATCTTTGCAATGCGCATGCGTAGTCTGTGTAATCCGGGTTAATACAGTTAGGGTAGGTCAAAAACTCCGGTCTCGTTTTCTTCTTCAACATCAAAATCGCCCTACATCGCTGTTTTACCTCTTTTTTGTAAAGAGTGTTAGATATTCTTTGCATGTTCACTTTCTAAACACTGGGTCGGTACTTCTGCAGTGATGTAGGACGATTTTGATGTTGGGGAAGAAAACGAGATGGTTTTTCGACATACATATTTTTTCCTCAAGAAACATAATTTTTTATCGACTGAAGAAAGAAAGACATGAACATCTTGGATGACAAAGGGTTGAGTAAATTATCTGTCATTTTTTATTTTTTTTTTGGATTGAACTTCTCCTTTAAGGACTGGTTCTTTGGGGAGCCAAAGATGGATCTTCTATGCCATCGCTGCAAAAACACCCTTTTGGAACATTTATTTTTTAAATTGAAGGTGATAAATTTTAATTTCGTTTTCGTACTGTTACTCTGCCATCTATACGAGTCAACACTGGACAAAAAAAATAGATACTCCCTATCAGTGTTGGGGGTAATGCATTACAAGTAACACGAGTTACATAATATTATTACTTTTTCCAAGTAACTAGTATAGTAACGCATTACTTTTTAATTGACAAGAAAATATCTGAGATACTTTTTTCAAATAAGTAACGCCAGTTACTTTCCCCTCCCATTTATTGATTAAAAGCTCTCCTGTCCCCATGTTGAGTGAAATCGGGAGTAAGATGTTAGTAATTAATCTTACTCACAAAAAACAGATTCAGTGTTGCTCAAAATGATTAAAAACAGTGAAATTCAACTTAGAATATGACGCAAATCTGCAATAATTAAATATGTTAGATAATACAAATATCCTTTATGCATTTAATCCCATTTTATTAACTGATGTCTTTGCTGCTGACCTTCGATGATCTAATTCAACCATACTGTACAGATGTGAATTTACTTTTCTCAAAGCCTGACGCTTTTGGTGTGAAAAGGCTTTTACATTTGCCAAAAATAGAACTTTTTATATTAAAAACAAGCAAGCAAGCCCTGCCCAGATTTTAAAAGTAACGAAAAAGTAAAGTAAGGCATTACTTTCCATAAAAAGCAACTAAGTAACGTAATTAGTTACTTTTTTAGGGAGTAACTCAATATTGTAATGCATTACTTTTAAAAGTAACTTTCCCCAACACCGCTACCTATTGTTTTGTCTTTTATTAGCTCTCTATCATCAATATGAATAGAATTACTTACTTCTTCCAAGTAAGCGTAATTGCATCCATATTGGTCCTAAAAACATTCTTATCAGCTAATAATTTTTCTGTGATTTTTGGAGAAGGTCGAGAAGTTGATCTATGATTAATTGACAACAATGTTGTTCCAGGAACACGCTCCTCATGAATAAATCACGTTGTGCGAGTTGAAGTGTTTTTATGGCATGATCCACTAAGCTTTATCCATTGTAGAGTAACAGAGTAACATTGTTTAATGTGATTGGATGTTTTTTTCCACTTTAATATAGATATTATTAGATTAAATATCTTAACTATCATAATTTGTTCATAATTGCATAAGACACAGATTGTGGAATGTAGAAAACAGCTAACCTCAGTTAGGCTGTTGAAATTGTGCACTGCGGTAAAAAAATCTGGAGAACATCCCTCATATTTTCCACAAATCACTTGTCAGAAGAAGTTCCTCCTTGGTCTTAAATCTAGCTGGAAAATATAGTCAAATATAGTTGAGCAACTGTCATTCTTTGCAATTCCTCTTAGGAAAGGAGACTGTATTATGAAACAGTTGCTCATAAAGAGTAATCTTCAAAAACCTATTCACTTTTCTTCCGTAGAATGATCTTCACGAAGCGGGAAGTGGCGGTGGCCAGCGGGTCTGGTTTCGTGGTGTCTGAAGATGGTCTGATTGTAACAAATGCCCACGTGGTAGCCAACAAACACCGGGTGAAGGTTGAGCTGAAGACCGGCGCCACCTATGAGGCCAAAATCAAAGACGTGGATGAGAAAGCAGATATCGCTCTCATCAAGATAGACGCTCCGGTAAGTACCTGCCCTTACCTGTCTGTATATTATGTCACACTCAGGACTTTTGGATACTTTCAGTTTGTTCCAAGATCTAGTGAAATGCCTGCATAGGTCATTCAACAAATTTATAGTCAATGCACTGACATGCCCTCAACTTGGAAATTCTGGGCTGAAAGAAAGTTCCAAGTTTCCCATTTATAATTACAACTTTGTGTCAATGTTCATGTGGATTCAAATCATAAATATGATATATCTGACATTATGAGATTCCATTTCAGATAGAATGCTGACTTAGAAGGCTAGATTTGGAAAGGAGCTTCAGTCATCACTTTTAAGAGATGTATAACATGTCTAGTCTTGTTGAATTAGCATCTGAGATTGTTTCCATGATCTTCAGCAATGAACTGTAGACAAAATTCATGGCTGACCTCAGAGGCTGCCCCAACATCAGGGTTATCGCCTGCCATTTTTTCCCCAGAGTAAGCATAGAAGTGGGCAGAAAAATGCTTTTCTTGGCTTTGAGGATAATGACCCTGTTTTAAAGGAAGGCACTCTGGTATCAGGAAGAGAGACAGATCCAGATAAGCCATGTTGAATTGCTCCACTAAACAAGTCTGGCTCCACACCCAGACAGAAAAAAAAACACGAAGAGAGCTGCTCATGTAACATTGACAGGAAATTAAACACATTATACTCAAAGTGGAAAATGTGATTTTGCACCAAAAAGCTAAAATCTTAAGTGCTTGTATACTGTAACAGGTGGTTCTTGGCCTCCACGTTGTGAATTAAAATTGTTTAATGCACAGCTAGCTAATTTATAGTGATGCCTTCAAAAAATAGTACATTACATATATATAACATCAAAATTTGTGCTGTATATCATGTTATAATCCATTATAATGCAATAAAATGGTAATACATTATAATGCGTTATATTGATAGGTATAACCTTGCATAGGTAAGTATGATAAAGTATAATGAATGTGTTAAAAGATAATTATTTATTAAAAAATGTAACAAATATTTATGAAAATATATAATTTAAATTCATATTTTTAATTTAAAAATAAGCAAAAAGGTACAAAAGTCTATATTCTATACAGCAAAGTGACTATATTTACAATACACCACCACAGTCTCAAGTGCTTTAATGCTTATATAAACTGGTTTCTGCATAAAAAGATTATAGATGCAATTTTTTTTTTTTTGTTCATGAAGTGTCATAACACTGTCCTTTCTAAGTGCTGAACAGAGAGATACACAGTCGATGGTTAAATGTCATACACTAGGTGTAAATATGTCATGTATTTTAGTACGACTGGAATGCTGTACTGACCAATCAGCATCCAGGACCAAAACTGTCAATTTCATAATGTATAGTACATACCCCTAATGAAAAATAAATATACTAAAATGTATTTAAAAGACATTGATTTCATGCGAAGTATACTACAAATACATTTACACATTATGTACTTAATAAAAATACCTTACAACTGTACTTTTAGTATATTAAACTGGTATATTTGTAGTCTGCTAAATTGGAACAACTAATTCTGTACTTAATGCACTTAATTGTGCGGAAGTAGTGCAAAAGTCCAACTAAAGATATACTTAAGTATATTTGATTATGCTAAACTATTACAAGTACACTTTAGGTACAGCTTTAATATTTTGCACTTAAAGACTGATATTTTTTAAAGGAGAAGTCCACTTCCAAAACAAAGATTCACATATAATGTACTCACACCCTTGTCATCCAAGATGTTCATGTCTTTCTTTCTTCAGTCGTAAAGAAATTATGTTTTTTGAGGAAAACTTTTCAGCATTTTTCTCCATATAATGGACTGATATGGTGCCCTGATTTTGAACTTCCAAAATGCAGTTTAAATGCGGCTTCAAATGATCCCAAATGCGGTTGTAAATGATCCCAGCCGAGAAAGAAGGGTCTTATCTAGCATAACGATCGGTTATTTTAATTTTAAAAAAAAAAAAAATAAGGGTGATAAGGGTGTTTGATCTTCTTTGCATGTTCACTTTGCAAAGACTGGGCCGGTATTTCTGCAGCGATGTAGGATGATTTTGAAATGATTTTTGAAGTTAAGGGAAAAAATACGATTGGAGTTTTTCGACATACCCTAACTGTCTTAAGTCAGAATACACAGAGTTCAGGGAGAGAAAGGCAAGACGAGCGTTTAAGATTAAGAAGTATTTAAATTGTATGTTTTAATACAAAAAAAAAAACAATCGTTTCGTTAGATAAGACCCTTCTTTCTCGGCTGGGATCGTTTACAACTGCATTTGGGATCGTTTGAAGCCGCATTTAAACTGCATTTTGGAAGTTCAAAATCGGGGCACCATATCAGTCCATTATATGGAGAAAAATGCAGAAATGTTTTCCTTAAAAAACATAATTTCTTTACGAATGAAGAAAGAAAGACATAAACATTTTGGACGACAAGGGGGTGAGTACATTATATGTGAATCTTTGTTTTGGAAGTGGACTTCTCCTTTAAAGATCATACAATCCTCATTAATAATGACATTAAACATATTTTAGGCTTAATATTAGGAAATGTGCATTGTGCAAGTAGTACTCCAAATAAAGTTTTAGAGTTTTAGAGTTTTAGACTTTTTTACTAGGGACAGGCTTCAAGTGGTAAAATTGTCATTGGCACATCATCTCTTCAGGTAATGTGGTGCAGGTGCAGTGGTTAAAAAAAATGGTATATGTAGTTATATAACTCAGATTTATTTACTTACTTAAAATATACTAAGCACTGCATTACACTGAAAAGGTCTAGACAGCACTGACCCAGAAAGCTTGTGACCGCAAGTGGCGCTGGATTTACTTAACAATATGTATGCTGATACTGTTTGTTAGGGTTTGGTAACAGTCGGCGGCTCTTGAGTTGGCAGACAGTAGTGCCACGTCTCTGTAATTCCTCCCCGGACTCTTATGCATAGCTCCCCCTTCCTCTCTGGCTCAGGTTCTGCTTAGTCACTGCCGTGCTGTGAATAATTAATATTGGGTAACTGTCTCATATTCTTTTCAGCTTGACTTTGGTTGATTGGTTCATGTCTCTGTCGCCACTGAGAATTCCATGTCAGAATTCCTCTTCATATTTAAAATATGACAGGACAGACATGATGAAGGTTCAAGCTGTTTTTAAGTACGCTGCAGGGTTGTTACAGCGACCACCTTGTTTGTCCAGTTATTTTTGGATGGAAGTAATGAGTTTAAACTCATTACAGATTATTTACGATGCCAAAGACTCTCAATGTCCCCTCTCTGGAGAACCAAATCTGCCATAGTTTCTACACTTACATCTGTTTATTCTCAGCGTTGCTCACAGTGCTTTTTCGATCTAATCTGACTCTTGTTTTCTTATTCCCACCAAATTAGCCAATTCCTCAAACGAGAGAGAACACTGCAGGCAGCCTAAATCAACATCATTTCACGTCCCAAAACTAGCTGGTGGGACTTTGTTGACCTTGTTTTAGACAGCTTGTTGGATGCACTTAGGCCTGTATCTTTTACTGCATTTAAGCACTCAACGTTTCAATTTTTTGTTACAGTATTCATTCAGGCTGCATGCATAAGCATTGAGTCACAGAAACAGCACTGCAAGTATAGTATATGTGTTCCTATTTTTGCTGTGCATAGCACACTGAATTCAGCAGAAAATAAAGTGAAAATGCACTGTAGACTTAATTATGAACTCAGTCTTTCTGTATATTACATTTTTATGAAGCCACAGAAAAATGGAGGGACTTAGTCATCCATTGTTTAAAAAAAGCAATATGTTGAACTCAGTGGAGGTTCAACATGCAGTGACTGGTGCACAAAGATCTGATTAATCTGCTTGATTTTAGTTTATAGTTTCAGTTTGAAGTTTGGCTTTATTTGTAGTACATTTCATAGCAAGTTTGTAATCATATTTTTATGCATTTTATCAGTATTGTTTAAGGCAAGACACTAAAGGTCATTTTATCAAAATCTTTTTTTTTATATGCACTCAGCCAGAAATCTGCACTTCAGTAGCACGTACATGCTCCAAACATTACTGATTTATCATAGATTTTCTATATTCTGAAGGTTTTTAAAAAGGTTTGTTCATATAACATTTACCTGATTTATATAACATTTTATTCCTAAAATTGATATTTTTCTGGCTGTAGAGAGTATTTTTGATTTATGGAGTGATAAAAAGGAACTTTCAGCTGTAATATGTCAACAAATTGAAACAAGAATATGAACAACAATTCCAATTATCAGATTTTTGCTCAGGAAATGTATGCAAATTATTGCATATTTACCATCATCTGCATATTTAAACATATTATTATGATTATTATTAGTCAGATAATACTAAACTAGTGCTGGGCAACAATTAATCGCGATTAATCATGATTAATCGCATCCAAAATAAAAGTTTTTGTGTACATAATATATGTGTGTGTACTGTGTATATTTATTATGTATATATAAATACACATACATTCATATATATATATATATATATATATATATATATATATATATATATATATATAATATATATATATATATATATTTATATATATATTTTTTTTTATTTTTAATGTTTATATATAATATAATATAATATATACATGTAAATATTTTCAGTAGGGCTGCAAAAAGAAGTTGTTGAGTCAACTTAAAATAATTTGTTACCCTGCTGCCTTAAAATTTTAAGTTCAGTCAACTCAAATAAGTTTAGTCAACTTGAAATGTTAAGTTGTTCTACGTGACAACTTAGATATTTGAGTTGACAATTTTTTTTTATTAAACTTAAAAGCTAGGCTTGTTACCCAGCTGCCTTAAAATTTTAAGTTGAATCAACTCAAATATCCAAGTTGTCACTTGTACTAGTACAATGTAACATTTCAAGTTGACTAAACTTTTTTGAGTTGACTGAACTTGAAATTTTAAGGCAGCCGGGTAACATATTATTTTGAATAACATAATTATTTATTATGTTGACTCAACACATTTTTACAGTATAGTCATAATTAATCATCGATTCAAAATAAAAGTTTATGTTTACATACTATATGTGTGTGTGCTGTGTATATTTATTATGTATTTATAAATACACACATATATGTATATATCTAAAAAAATATTTGTATGTAAACACTTGTATAGAATTTATATTATATATAAATATTTTACATATAAATCTTAACATATTTTTCCTTAATATATACATGTATGTGTGTGTATTTATATATATATAATAAATATACACAGCACACACATATATAGTATGTAAACATAAACTTTTATTTTGAATCGGTTAATCACGACTAATCGTTTTACAGTCCTAATTTTCAAAATATATACTGTATGTGTGTCTTTATATATACATAGTTAATACACACACACACTTATTATATAAAAAAAAAACTTTTATTTTCTATTCGATTAATCGATGCCCAGCACTATACTAAACGTACGTCAAATGTACAACAAAAGTACAGTTGTGAAACACTTTTAAAGTGAAACACTTTTATCATTGTGCATTAATTATCAGCCATGGTATGACTTGTATTTATCAGTATCAGCCACACATACTGTATAATATGTTTGTATTTCTAGTTATGTTGCAGTACAGGGGTGCATAAGGGGGGCACAACTGGACATCCAGACCTTTTCGCGCCCAAGAATTGTGGCCCTGCTGCTGCTATAACTTGCAGATGCAGGATGTGTGAAATAGGCCTAACCTTGGATGAGAAAAGCATACCCTGCAGAGATACAGAGGAAAACAGATGCCAGTAGAGCATGTTAGAGCATGTTACTCTTTGAGTTCCAGTTTGTATCGCATAAATGTTGTAGACAGGTCTTGACGGGCCACATCAGGTTGAGGGGGTAAGGGGAAATATCTGGTAAGGATGACTAACACTGAGTCATCTGCATTTAGATCTGGGTCATGATCTTTCTGAAACATCAGTGTACATGTGTGAATGTTTAAAAACATGTGTATATCTTCTGTTTATAAGATCTGGGTCACAATGCAGTGTTTGGCAGGAGGGACTGTGTGTCAGGATATATTTCCACTCTAGGTCTGAGTGTACACGGCTGTCTTTATTTAACAGCTGTTCTTTCGTCTGCCAAACACTTTGCTCATAGATGAAATAGACAGATCTGTTAGATGGTTGTTTGTAAAATTATGTACATTCAGGAAGCTCTGGTTTACAGATTTCTATACTATCAGTGATGCATGGTTGCACACGAGAATCACAAACATGCAACATTCTCATCTTATTTTACCATCTGTGGTGCGGGCAGACATGATTGATACTTCAGATCGTTTGATTTGCTAACCCTGTAAATCCTGACATATGAAATAATAGTCCAAAAAATTATGCAATTTAGTGTAGTTGCTGATATGAATATGGCTAAAATTAGTAATATGATATTTAAATGTTTCGTTTTATGAAACTTAGATTGTGATCAGAACACACTGACAACCAGTCAAACACCAACAACACCTTAGTATTGTAGATTATTCAGTAGAGTCAGAGACTCTGGTGTTATAATAAATAGGAGAAATTGGAACGTTGGCAGCTCTATTAAAGCAAGTTCTTCCTTCCATATAAAAGAGCCAGTTGACAAAGATCTGGGCCCTCATTTATCAACAATGCGTAGAAAAGGTTCTATATTTTGTCCTACGAATGAAAATTAGAATGTGTGCAAGTACCTAAAAATCCATATTAATCAAATGTGTGTACGTGGTTCTTAGACACACCAGTAAGTAATCATTGTTGATAAATTCCACATGTTCTTAAGCACCATGCTCATTTACGTTCATGGTCATTTGCATTCAGAAATGCCTCCAAAAATGGTGACAACACCTCCCTTTATAAATCACGTGAATGTGTAATGTCCTCACCGAAATCATGGTATGCAACACAGACCGACAAGTCCTTCAGTGCTCTCACTAAACAGCTCAGCACGGCCTCTGAAAATGCGTTCTCTGTGCAGCGCATGGTTTGCTGAATTTTCCAGCAAAGCGAGATCAGCCATGACACTATAGCTACACTTCAAATTACCTTCCAGCTGCACGGCAAAACAAAAAAAATAAACAAACAAACAAAAAATGCTTATCTTACTTAGTATTTTTGTATTGTTTCTAGTCAAAATATCTAAACACTCTAAAATATCAAAATATATTTACTAAATAAGCAAAAAGACTAAGATATTTAGTCTTGTTTCCTGCGGTAAAAAAAATCTAAATGACGTGCATTTTGCTTAAAATAAGTAAAATTATCTGCCAGTGGGGTAAGAAAAATAACTGTGTTTTAAGAGAGGTTTACTTACCGCACTGGCAAATAGTTCAACTTGTTTTAAGTAAAATTCACTTTCATTTAAATTGTTCCCCTCAGGAAACAAGACAAAATATCTTACGTCTTTTTGCTTATCTGGTAAATGTATCTTCTTAATTTAAGAATTTTTAGATTTTTTGACTAGAAACAAGACAAAATACTAAGTGAGATAAGACTTTTATTTGCAGTGTGTCTTTTATAGATTTTCACACCAATTATACAAATGTTTAGCTTGATCTATGAAATTATTAATTGAGTATGTGCAGTTAAAGGACACAGGAAACATGCAGCGGCACTTTCTGTTTGTAGTATCACTATTCTACCACTAGTATGCTCAGAGTTGTGCTTATATTTACACACATTTCTACATATAAGTACAAGTTGGTAGATCCCACACTTAGTGTGAAACTGTTCTTACGCACTCATTACGCACACGTTTGTGCATATGAATGTACACTAGTGGTAGAAAAGTGCTGTAGAAAAGATTCTATATTTTGTCCTACAAATGAAATTTAGAATGTGTACAAAAAAATCTGTATTTATCAAATGTGCACACATGGTTCTTACGCACACCAGTAAGTAATCATTGTTGATAAATCCCCCATGTTCTTAAGCACCATGCTCGTTCACGATCAGGAGGGGTAAATACTAAGTGAGATAAGCCTTTTTTTTTGCACTGTGTCTTTTATTGTTTTTTAATAGTTCATATGAATTTCTTAATTGAGAATTTGCAATGAAAGGACACAGGAAACACAGAGCACCACTTTCTTTTTGTAGTATTGCCATTCTACCAGTAGATTTTCTGTGTAAGCATGTTCAGAGTTGTGCTTATATTTACACACATTCCTACGTATAAGTACAGGTTGGTAGATCCCACACTTTGTGTGAAACTGTTCTTACGCACTCGTTACGCACACATTCGTGCGTACGCACTGTTGATTAATGAGGGCCCTGTTCTTTATTTGACCCTTGCATTCAGGCTTTGCTCTACACTGCACTTGCACATTGGCAAGACCAACCTGAAATATTTACGTCATCTGGGGGTTTACAATTTATGCCAGATTTGATTTCTGACTTGAAATGTGTGACTGGAAAATGGTTTTTGAGATTTCCATATTTCCCTGTTCAGTTAGAGCTGAACTTGCATGTGATAGAAGTCACTCATTTCCTCTTTGTACTGTGTATGGGTGACCACAGCAGAAAGCTAGGTTCAGTCTTCTCTCTTTTATCTGGGCCCTTTGTTTTTTCAGGTTTTTGAGTTTGCGGGATATGCTCATTGATGTGGGTTATGTTCGCTATTAGTAGCTTCATGTTAGTAGAAGACTACACAAACAGATGAACAAGCCTGACAATACTGTGTGCTTTTTAATTTACTACAGTCTCAGAGAAGCCCCTGTCATTAACAAGTCTCAAAACGGCAGCTGAGATGTACAGCCATCTGCAGTTGTGTTTAAGACTGATGGGATGTTTGGTGACAGTCTCACCATGCGCATTTTACATTTATGCATTTTTAAAGTGACCATACGTCCTGGCTGGGATTTCAAAATATCCTAAAATGTAACCCTGGACCACAAAACCAGTCTTATGTAGCACGGGTATATTTGTAGCAATAGCCAAAAATACATTGTATGGGTCAAAATTATAAATTTTTCTTTTATGTCAAAAATCATTAGGATATTAAGTAAAGATCATGTTCCATGAAGATATTTTGTACATTTCCTACGGTAAATATATCAAAACTTAATTTTTCATTAGTAATATGCATTGGTAAGAATTTTATTTGAACAACTTTAAAGAATTTTCTCAATATTTTGATTTTTTTGCACCCTTAGGTTCCAAATTTTCAAATAGTTGTAACTCAGCCTATCCTAGCAAAACATATATCAATGGAAAGCTTATTTAATCAGATGGTGTATACATCTCAATTGCAAAATTGACCATTATGACTGGTTTTGTGGTCCAGGGTCTCCGGGTTTGGCTTTGTTTTCCTTTTGTTTTCATACTTGCAAAAGGTAATGACTGAAAATTAGTTTGACCAATAGCGTTCATGTTTATTTATTGTACATAATCGATCAATTGTTGTGTGTGAGAAGGTGGGATCAACAGAGAACGGTCAAAGCAGTGCAAATACAGGCATATATAATGTATTAGGACTGTAGTGAGTGTGTTAGTTAGAAACCAAAGCAACAATTTAGCTGGAAAAAAAAGGACTTATGGACACTCTATGCAAGTTCCTTATACTTTACACATTTGTGTTTATACCACTTTCAATATAATCATAATAAGAACATCCCCATAATAAGAACATATCTGCAGTCACAATTAAAATGTCTGAATGTCAATTCATTAGGTATGAAATGCTGTATCAAACCAAGATATTTTTTAAAAAGTGTCTTCGAAGTATGAACCAACTTCATACACATTCAACAAAACCCACTTCCACACCTGTTAATTAAAAATCATTGCAAAAATGCTGCAAAAAATGGAAGTTGTTTCTGTAGCATCTAGTTTGCAGAGATCACTTGACGTAATACAACGATGTTTTTTGAGGGCACCGCAGATTCACATGCACATTCACAAATTCGTTTGAATTAGTTGTCTGGATCCAACTTAATTTGGGACCGATTGTTCTGTCTGGAATTCCCCGTTAAAGTAATTTGGGAAGCCCTGCTGGCAACATTCCTGTCTCAATAACGAGGAATTCATGTCAATGCACTGAAAAGATCATTTGAAGATGATCTTTGCTCATCTGCAACAACAACATACTACCATGGTACTGTTATGACTTGCCTTATGTTCTTCACAGCTCTAAAAGGCCCCTATTAGTGGAAATTTGACTTTGAGGACATGTCTCTTAAAATCTGGGTCAGTTTTTGAGGCTGGTATTGGTTAAGGTCCATGTAGTGCATAAGTCTTGCTCAGACACATCTTCCTGACTCATCAGAGCAAAGAAAGAGTGCCCTTCAATGTCTCGCTGTTGGCATTCAATTGCTCATACAAATGAGGGTAAATATTTCTTGGATAAACAGCGGCTGGATTTGTCATTGAATTCTTTTTATGTGCGTACTTTTCCAGTGGTTAATGCATACCTCAAAGCTAGTCTGCAAACATTCATGCTGGCAGTTTTGCACTCGAAGCTGATCGATGCCAGTTCAAAGACATACAAGGAGTCTTGGCATCCTTCGGGGTGTTTAGGAGACGAGGTCTGGCAGACATGCAGCCGTCATTCATACTGGGTTGTTTCAGCACATATTTGAAAGAGTTTGGTCTTGTCTTCCAAGAAAGCAGCCCTGCTGAGTTTTTCCATGATGGGGCAACGACACCAAAATTGGGTCAGACTTCTTAGTGCAAAGACAAATATGTCCATCATTCAGAAATTGTGTGATAAATGAATGGTTTAGAGCCATGTTCTTTAAATGTCATAGTGAATTTATGAATATGTCCCTTTTTGAAAAATACACAGCAATATTTAATTTGGAATCTTCAGGGAATCGTATTCTAGTGTTCACATCTACTGTATCAGAGTGATGCCTGCCTTGTCATTTAATATGTGAAAGTGATGCTAAAAGCTGAGATTTGGCAAAAAACAGTGCCCATCTGTAAATATACATGGAGCCCAAGTCAGACATTTCTAAACAGACAGTTTGACCCACTCTAGGGTGACTGACTTTTGGAAGCGCCAGCCCAAACGGATCTAATTTACGGTTGCTGAGAAACAGGAAGAGCCAGTCGAAGATTCCTGCTCTTTCTGGCAGAACATGGGAGTTTTAAAGGCTTCAGCTGGGATTGATTTGCTCTAGATGGAAGTTTTGCACACAATAAACACTTATCCATATTTCAAAGCCTTTTCAAAACAATTGAGTTTTTTTTACAGAAAAGTTGTCTCATCTAATACCTGTTCATGGATGTTGTTTGGATCTGGATAGTTGCATAGTTGATTTTTCCTATTTTTAACCAATTTATCCATTCAGGCCATGCTGAAATGTCAGTGAAGATCGTTGGATCATGCTAAGAATGCCATTAGAATATGGATGCTTTTCCCATCATCTTTACGGGTGGGCTGAGAGAACTTTGAACATTGAAAATAATTCCTGTAGACTATCCCAAGGATGCCTTCTGACGGCATACACTGAAGATTTAAAGGTTTAGTTCACTTCAAACTCCATCTTATTTTCACCTCCAACTTCAAAATCATACAACATCATTGCCTTTTTTGTAAAGGGCGTTTGACTTTCTTTGCATGTTCGCTACGCCACATGTTACCTTTCCAGTGTGATTGCATAATGCGGAAAGTCATGGATGCAGAGCTAGTGCAAGATGAGCATTTGTGGTTAAAAAGTATATACTTTTTTATTTTATTTTTTTAGAAAATGGCCAGTGCTCGGATAAGACCCTTTTTCCCTTTGTTGCTGCACTGAAACTCCAATTTGGACCTTTAACCCTGTTGGTACCCATAGCCTCGTGGTTAGTGTGATGACATATAGTACAACTGTGCTCATGGTGACCTGAGTTCGAATCCTGCCTTGAGGTCTTTTGCTGATCCTGCTCCCCTATCAGCTCTCCACTGTCCTCTTGCAATAAAGGTAAAAAGCCCATAAATAGTAAAAAAAAAATAATAATAAATTGGCCCTTCAACCCATTAGCTCTATTTGAAATCCACTATATGAAGAATCAAAAACTTTAATTTCTTTTGGACTAAAGAAAGACATTAACATCTTGGATGACAAGGGGGTAAATAAATTATCAGAATTTTTTTATTCTGGAAGTCAACTAACCCTTTAAGGCAAATAGCTTTGATGATCCCATGAAATCAAACTTTTTATGGAAATTTAGTCCATAAAACATCTTCTACTACTATGGGATTGGGTTAAGGTTAATCTTGAGAGTTTCAAGAACAGTGGTTACTAGCCAAGACTGGTTTTGAGAATATCTGCTCTTCAGTTGATCCTGGGCTTTTCAGGTATATTAAATAATATTAAATACTATTAGCTTTTGCTCACATATAATTATTTGGAGTTTTCACAGGAGTTTAGGAAAATGTTTTTTTCTTTTTTTTTTTTTCTGTAACAGAACCACAAACCATGCAAGTGGGTAGTTTAACACCATGGTATTCCTCTGTAGATTTACCCTTTATTTGACCCGCAACACATTTTTAGTTGTCGGAAATACTGCTTTTGGATGTTTTTCTTGAAATTGTGCGACTGTTTCTCAGGGTCATGAACATGCACGCAAAGCTGCAACACTCTGAAGTATTGTTGAACTGTCATTTATATTATGATTGTGATTAATTTGACCCCCACATTTCAGGGTAAAAGATGCCAAAATAATGATTTAAAAAAATGCTAGTTAATATGTTAGTTTCTCAACTACCTCCTTTATTTACATTTATGCATTGGCAGATGCTTTTATTCAAAGAATTTTTTATCAGTTCACATTTATTTAAACTAGTGGCATGCTCTATTGTTTGAGCTTGAGGAATGAGTTAGTACAGTGGTTCTTAACTCCAGTCCTCGGGCCCACTGCTCTGCACATTTTGTATGTTTCTGAATCTGACACACTCTGTTCAGTTCATGGATCTTTCTCCTAACAAGCTGATGATCTGAATCAGGTGCATTAAATGAGGGAGACATACAAAATGTGCTGAGCAGTGGGCCTTGAGGACTGGAGTTGAGAACCACTGAGTTAAAAGATGAATTGTTTTTACTTGATTTTGTTTCACCTTGTGATTTTTGGTGTATTGTATTAATTCCAGTTAGATCTGGGTCATGTTTAACAATCATACCCAGAATTGTGAAACGTAGCAAAAGGGTTAAAAGAAAACATCCTTGATAAGTGGAACATCTTGAGGTTGTTGAGCACAGTGAGTCATGGGCTAAAGTTTCAGCTTTGATACTCAAGAGACAAACACACAAAACAGTTCAGATTGGACCTACATCGAGGTTAAGCGGTCTGAAATCAGGCCAGCCGTTTTGCCCTGTGGAAACGGTCCTGTGAAATCTGACTCATCAGTTGGGATAATTCATCTCTGTGGGTCTGGCAAGAGCTGTTCATTTTCTTTTCTCAGAGAGCTTTCTAAATTCACTTCAATGATCCACTTGTAAAGAGATTAGAGGGATTTAATGAAATAGTCGTCAAATCCGTTTCCACTCTTACAGACGACACAAGCTGATTAAATCGCCCTTTAGGATGATCAGTGAACATTATGTTACGGTTACCTGATTGATGGGAAATGAAACTAGAGATTGGAGGGGTATGAGACAGTGGTACATGCTTGCCAAACACAAAATGGAATATTTGTATTTTAAACCATACATTAGTGTCAACTGTTAACTGTAGGCCTATACTAAAAATTCTATATAAATATAAAATGTAATAATAATAATAATAATAATAATAATAAAGTAACCCATACTGATAAATTTCTAAATAAATTATATATACATATTTGATAGAAAAATAATAAATAAAATACATGTAAAACTGTAGTTAAAGAAAAAACATTTTCAAAAATATATTAGTGTCAAAGTATCTATAGTTGGATGCTTGTATAAAATTCTATGAATAATGAATAATTTATCAAATACAATAAATATAAAAATAAATTAACAATAAATAATACATTTGAAATGTAATCATTAGTATGGGAGTTAAAAAAAACGTATCTTTAGTTTTCAGGATGAAACATTTTTATTGTTTGTTTAAACAATACATTAATGCCAAACTATTAAGACCTATAAAATTCTACATAAATAAACAAATATACAGAACAATGAATAAAAAACAATGCATATAAAAATAAATAATTATTATTAATTTAAAAATTAGATGATTTATTGTATCTTTTAAATGTTTTACATAAAAAATAGACATGATTCTACTCCTCAATGAACATTCCAAATCTCTAAATTTCACAAGGATCCCTTGACCGTCATTTTGTACATGACCACCTGATCATCTTTCACAAGGTTGCACAGTTCAGCTCTTCAGCTGGTACAATCAGCACTAAAAGTCATTGTTCTATACTTTTTAAGTAACACTCAGCAAGGTTTTAGTGTCTGATTTCAAGCTGATGCTGAAATTTAACATCTCTGCTTAGTCCTGACTGTTTAAAAGCAATGGGGGGAAAAATCGTCATCATTAAAGACCCGATCAAATGATTTGATGAATGTTGTTTTCTTTCCTATTGAAAGAGGAAGTTAAGAAGCCATCAGAAATATGAGCATTGTTACAAGACTATTGCCTGTCAGTGGCAAGTGGTATTTAAAATTTAGTAGGAGGGGATACTTTCACTATTGTCTTTTTCTCTCTCTTGCATTTTGCACTGGTGCAATTAAGCAAAGCACAATGGATGAGTCAAATGATGTCTTTATAAGACAATTCAAGCAGGTTCAGCGTCAGAGAAACTAGAGAAGGGATGGTCAGGACATATAACATATGTTGTTTTACACACAAAAACACATGTAATTTGAAGACTAAATTTAGCAAAGCCAAATTTGGTGCAGGACATAGCCTGCTGGCTTTAAGCGCATGATTGTAGGTTGCCAGGCGCAGTCGGAGGTTGTGGGAGTAAGTAAAGGAGTAGAACAGTAGCATGTTATCTTTAGCTAAGCATTGATTGCACATCTGCAAACAAGAGCGAATGGAATGCTCAGCAGGCCTTTTCCCATACTCCCTCCACTATGCTTATAAAAATATGAGCTTGTTTCTTTTATCTGGCCTCTTGTACCCTCTGTTAGGGTTTCAGTTAACCCTTAAATGTCCACTGAAGTGCTTTGAAACGTGCAGCGTTATTCTATGTGTTGATGTAATTTCAACTGAAACAGGGAGACAGGGTGAGAAATATCAAGCAGCCCCGTTCCCCTTTATTGACAGCTTATGACAGCCACAGTCTACTAGATTACCCTTTAGATTTAATATGAAACTGTTACTAAAGCCAAACAGTGATTATAAGCTGAGGATGTGTAGTTTAAAAAGTGTATCTACTTGTCATTGCTGTTTGTCTAACAGTTTCTCCTCCTAATCTCACCAATATCGCTATAAATTATAATATTCTGTGTAGAATTCAAATGGGTCTGGTTTTGTGGTCTGCGCCGATTCTCAAATATGGTCTGCTCCATGCTATCGTGTCCTTGACTTAGATAACATGTTTGCCAAATGACATTCCAGCTTTTCTAAAAATCTCCTCCTCCCTTAATAAGAATACCATCATTTCTATTCCAGCATCTGGAATTATCCTTAGGCCACAGGCTGACAGCTGTACATACCAGTGCACATGCAGATACAGACAACTCTATACAACAAGATTTTGGAAGGACATTCCATAAAAATAATTTTTTTAATACAGGCAATATTTTATTTTTATTCCGTTTTTCAGATTACACATCTGATATGTTTTGTGAGTTTCAACAGACATGTTTTCCATCCAGGCCCAGATTGAGCAGTCTCTTTCTCACTGCACTTTTGTCTTCATTTCCTCCCTATTTTCCTGTTGCCAGAAGGGGACTGTTGTTGAAATCTCAAGACTGAAAAGGGGGGATCTAATCTGACTCAGAATGCTGTCAACCATACAGCTGTGGTCACCACAGACACTGATTGCACTTTGATTTATTATTTTTTTTCCAAACAACCAAAAGTTCACAGTCTCGGGCATAACCAGGATTTATCACTCCATGTGTTGTAAATCCACACATAAAACTAATAAGCTATAGTTCATTTATTTGATCACCTTGCGCAGCATTTGCACATAACCAGAAAGTTAGATTTTGGCTGGTTTGTTTCAGAAGTGCTCATCTATTATACTATAACATCTGTTATAATATAACAAAATAGCAGCTGAATAAACAGAGCTGTGAAAGTTTATCAAGGCTAAAAAATGAAGTCAGCCTGTGGAGGTAGAAAAGCATCAAAGCATTTGAATTAATTGTTTGTGTATAAAGGCATGTTCACACTTGGCAGGTTTGGTCCGATGAAATGAACACTGTTGTGATTCTGCAGCCATCCAAACCTTGGGGCATATCAAACATGATCCAAATGAACACTGGTGTGATCAAAATGAATTATGGACCAAAGACATCTAAACGACCCAAAAATAGAACACAATGTTATAAAATGATATCCTAAAAAGGACAGAATGTTCAAGCATACCTGATTGTTCTTGTCATCCCTGTTGAAAAAACAGCATATGCTGGTTAGTTATGCTTTGAAGCATGGCTGCTGGTTTGAGCTGGTTTAAGCTGGTGGTTAGCTGGTCATGAGCTGGTTTAAGCTGGTCCTTAGCTGGTCATATTTTAAAGCATGGCTGCTGGTTTGAGCTGGTTTAAGCTGGTGCTTAGCTGGTCATGAGCTGGTTTAGGCTGTTCCTTAGCTGGTCATGAGCTGGTTTAAACTGGTCCTTAGCTGGGCATGTTTTGAAGCATGGCTGCTGGTTTGAGCTGGTTTAAGCTGGTGCTTAGCTGCTCATGAGCTGGTTTAAGCTGGTCATGAGCTGGTCCAAAGCAACTAGCTCCTGCTCAGGACCAGCTTATGACCAGCACATGACCAGTTTAAACCATTTCATGACCAGCACTTGACCAACTTAAACCAGCTAAAGACCAGCTAAAACCAGGTCAAACCAGCAGCCATGCTCCAAAACATAGTCATGAGCTGGTTTAAGATGGTCCTTAGCTGGTCATGAGCTGGTTTAAACTGGTCTTTACCTGGTCATGTTTTAAAGCATGACTGCTGGTTTGAGGTGGTACTTAGCTGGTCATGAGCTGGTTTAAGCTGGTCCTTAGCTGGTCATGAGCTGGCTTAAACTAGTCCTTAGCTGGTCATGTTCTGAAGCATGGCTGCTGGTTTGAGCTGGTGCTTAGCTGGTCATGAGCTGATTTAAACAAATCCAGCTTGTCATGTTTTGAAGCATGGCTGTTAGTTTGAGCTGGTTTAAGCTGGTTCTTAGCTGGTCATGAGCTGGTTTAAGCTGGTCCTTAGCTGGTCATGAGCTGGTTTAAACTGGTCCTTAGCTGGTTTTGTTTTGAAGTACAGCTGCTGATTTGAGCTGGTTTAAGCTGGTGCTTAGCTGGTCTCATGAGCTGGTTTAAACTGGTCCTTAGCTGGTCATGTTTTGAAGCATGGCTGCTGGTTTGAGCTGGTTTAAGCTGGTGCTTAGCTGCTCATGAGCTGGTTTAAGCTGGTCCTTAGCTGGTCATGAGCTGGTTTAGGCTGTTCCTTAGCTGGTTATGAGCTGGTTTAAACTGGTCCTTAGCTGGTCATGTTTTGAAGCATGGCTGCTGGTTTGTGCTGGTTTAAGCTGGTGCTTAGCTGGTCATGAGCTGATTTAAACAGATCCTCAGCTGGTCATGTTTTGAAGCATGGCTGCTGGTTTGAGCTGGTGCTTAGCTGCTCATGAGCTGGTTTAAGCTGGTCCTTAGCTGGTCATGAGCTGGTTTAAACAGATCCTCAGCTGGTCATGTTTTGAAGCATGGCTGCTGGTTTGAGCTGGTTTAAGCTGGTTTATTTAGCTGGTCATGAGCTGGTTTAAACTGGTCCCTAGCTGGCCATGTTTTGAAGCATAGCTGCTGGTTTGAGCTGGTTTAAGATGGTGCTTAGCTGGTCATGAGCTGGTTTAAACTGGTCCTTAGCTGGTCATGTTTTGAAGCATGGCTGCTGGGTTGAGCTGGATGAAGCTGCTGCTTAGGTGATCATGACCTGATTTAAGCTGGTCCTTAGCTGGTCATGCACTGGTTCTATGCTGGTCCAAAGAAACTAGCTCCTGCTAAGGACCAGCTTAGGACCAGCACGTGACCAGCTTAAACCTGGTCATGACCAGCACTTGACTAGCTTAAGCCAGCTCAAACCAGCACTAATGCTTTAAGACATACCTAACCAGCATATGCTGTTTTTTTTTTTTTTCAACAGGGATAGGAGCTATGTTGCCCATTACAGTTCAGTGCAGGCATCAAAACTGCCATCTTCTTACAGCAGATCTCTGTGTGTGCAATGGAGGAATTCCCGGGGCTGTTTTGACTCCTTCACACATTTTATTAGCTCTTCATGAGTTATCAGCTAGTAAAAATACCACCACATATACACACATACAATGAATACAACTTATAAATGCACATTTTTTCCCCATTTCCCATTTTCCACTCCGAGTATTACATCACTGAAGTCATAAAATATTCATCTGGTTATCTCTAAAACTCACTTGATCCTAGGACATTATATATGACATTATGATGCTCTAAAACCAGTTTCACAAGAAAGTACTTTTATACAAAACCATGATGACTGGAAGAGTAGAAGCAGGTACAATGAACAGTATAGGCACTAAAACGGTAACAACTTTTATTCCTTTTCACACAAATTATAATTACTGGGGCAGATTATTGATTAATTTTATGCTGTTTCTTGCACAATATTGTGTTATGACCTGAAATAGGGTTTAGTGTAGGTGGTACTTTTAAACATGATAGGGAAGTAACCTTGTAGCACCACTTACTGGATATCTCATATGCAAGCTGACAAAATACAACAACTAAAGTAATAAACTGTTGTCACATTTCATTTTGAAGGTGTTGTGAAAATGCAAAAAGGCAAAGTAATATCATTTTACATTTGGGTTGGTTGTAAGGAATCAAGACAACTGCTTTCAGCTGACCCAGCCAATGTCATCAAAAATCTGGATTTGGTTTTAGGTGAAATTGGAATAAGGTGCATCAAAAGACATGCAATTTATTAGAAGATAAATAGGGTGTAACATGGAGGACAGCTCAGCTCAGATTGCCGTACCACAGGGCACATGAGGAAAATACATTTAATACACTTACAAGAAATTATTCCTTCCAACTCTATAGGAAAGAATCTTCTTATTTAAGGAATCTCCTTACATATAAAATCTCAGCTGTGAGATTAACACAGTATGTCAAATGGAGACTTTTGCTTAAGATTCTTTGATGTTTCTTCTGAGAAAAAGAGCTCAGTAGTTTCACATCTGGATTTTTTGTTTTGTTTTGTTTTCTTGTAGGAAGGAGAAAAAATCTTGTATAAAAGGACTTATTTATTTAGGATTTATTTATTTAGACCTTTATTTAGATTAAACAAAGCGATTAATTGTGATTAATCACATCTCAGAAAAGTTCATTCACATTTTGGATGCAATTAATCAATCATCAATATATTGCAGATGAAACTCCCAGTGCTGTTGTTGGGCCGATCGGCTGATCTGAGACCAGGCGAGTTTGTGGTCGCTATCGGCAGTCCGTTCTCCCTTCAGAACACAGTGACCACAGGCATCGTCAGCACCACCCAGAGAGGCGGCAAAGAGCTGGGCTTGCGTAACTCTGACATGGACTACATCCAGACAGATGCCATCATCAATGTGAGCCCAAACACAGTTGATCACACACTGCGTACAAACGGTCTTTGTTGGCTAAGTGGGTCAATAACATGATGCTCAGTTTTGTCTGTATCTGTTAATAAAGATACATTTAATTCAGACAGTGACTTAAATACACATCTTCTTTACTGAACATGTTGTGAAGACAAAGTAAGAAAAGACTGAAATAAAACCTTATGAAGTAGTTTAGCATAGTCTTATTGTTTCCACTACATGATATTTCCATTCTTATGTTATAACCAACCATGATTTACCCTATAAAAAGTAGGAGTTTGATTTCAGGTTTATTCAGTGATAGTAAAGTATGAGTTTGATTTCAGGTTTATTCAGTGATAGTAAATAATACTTTTGACTTGAATGCACTTTAAAAAATAAAGGTGCTTCACACCATTGAAGAACATTTTTTGTCTAAATGGTTCCATAAAGAACCTTTAACATCTGAAGAACTGTTCTTTAAAGAACCTTTGATTAACTGGTTCTTTGTAGAACCAAAAATGGTTCTTCTATGGCATCACTGTGAAGAACCTTTTAAAGCACCTTTATTTTTAAGTGTAAAAGACTGTGGAAGAGTATGGAAAAAGTATGAAAGCCACTGAATAAAAAAAAAAAGGTATTTGCGAGTTAAAGTTAGAAATGCAATACATAAATACTGAGAAACTAAAGTCACAATTCTGAGAAATAAAGTCAGAACTGCAAGAACTGTTTATACACAATTGTGAGTTATTAAGTTCAGAATTGTAAGATAAAAACTCGCAATTCTGAGAACATATGTCTTTTTTCCCCTCAAACTTGGACTATATATTTCACAGTTTCGACTTTATTTCTCAGAATTGCGAGTTTTATCTCACAATTTTGACTTTATTTCTCGCAATTGTGAGTTTATATCACAATTGTGAGAAAAAGTCAGAACTGAGTTTATATTTCACAATTCTGAGAAAGAAGTATATATCTCGCAATTCTTATTTTGTAACTCATAATTGTGAGTTTATATTATGCAGTTCTGACAAAAAAAAGTCAGAATGTAAGATTATATTGCAATTCTGAGGAAAAAAGTCAGAATTTCAAGTTTTGAGGTATAATTCTGATTCTATAATTCTGACTTTATAACTTGCAATTGTGATTTTATATCACGCAATTTATATCACAATTCAGAGAAAAAAAAGCCAGAATTCAAGTTTATCTCACAATTCTGACTTTATAACTTACAATTACAAGTTTATGTCATGCAATTCTGAGAAAAAAGTCAGAATTGCGAGTGCTTATCTCACAATCCTGACTTTATTTCTCACAAATGTAAGTTTGTCAAGCAATTCTGAGAAAAAGTCAGTTGTTTTGCAATTATTTCTCGCAATTGTGAGTTGAAATCACACAATTCTAAGAAAAAAAGTCAGATTTGTAAGTATATATCTCGGAATTCTGACTTTTATAACTTGCAATTATATCATACAAATCTAAGAAAAAGTTAGAATTGAGTTTATATTTCACAGTTCTGGCTTTAAGTTTGTATCACGCAATTCTGGGAAAAAAAAAACTTAATTGCGAGTTTGTATCACAATTCCGAGAAAAAAAGTCAGAATTGTGAGATAAAAAGTCACAATAACTTTTTTTTATTTGGTGGCGGAAACGGGCTTCCACAATAAAGTGCTCTTCATTATGAAGAGAAAAAAATTGATCACACATTTTTCTTAAACCTAAACTCTTTCTGTGTTTCAGTATGGTAATTCAGGAGGGCCCCTGGTGAACCTGGTAAGATTTTTGCTTTTTTTTGTTAATGTCCTAATCATACAGTATATAAACAATGTATATACAAAGTATATAAACAACAGCTTGAGTCGTATGTTTTAGTGAATTAACGGGAGTAACAAAATGCAGCCAGGGCTGATCATGTTTATGGCATGTATTTATGAGCCTAGAAACATATGTTGCCAGAAAGCCTCTGTGTTGAGTCTGCCGTGACTGTAAACACATGCGTGCATGCATAGTGATCAATGGCAGAAACATCCCGTTGTGACAGGAAGACATCTGTGCATGCAGATGTGCGGTGTGTTTGTGTGAGTTCACATTTACACTTTTGTTTTCACTCTTGTGTCTGTTGCTGTAGGATGGTGAGGTGATAGGAATCAACACACTGAAGGTGACAGCAGGAATATCCTTCGCCATTCCCTCTGACAAGATCCGACAATTCCTTGCTGAGTCTCATGACAGGCAGGCTAAAGGTCAGGAGGAAAATGACAGATTAAAATGTGCAAAATCTGAAACAATTACTCTATGTGAACAACACTGAACACAAAAAGAAGATATTTTGAAGAATGTTGGTAACCAAACTGGTTACTCATTTGAGTCTGATTTATAGTATCAACCAAAAACTCATATTTACATATCTCATATTTGTTTTCAGGAAAAACAGCCACAAAAAAGAAGTATATCGGCGTAAGAATGATGACATTAACCCCAATGTGAGTTAAAAATACAGTGCATGTGCTTTTTTCAATGCTGTTGTGCATTTCAAATTGTATTATCCATTATACATATACATAGCAGAAGCTGGATACCAGAAAACATGACATTTATGTCTGTACTATGAATCTGTCACTCACAGACTTGCTAAAGAGCTAAAGGAAAAACAGAATGATTTCCCAGATGTCACCTCTGGAGCTTACGTCATTGAAGTTATCCCAAAAACACCAGCTGAAGTGTAAGTAGCCTGTCGCATGTAGCCACTAGTCTTCCACAATAAACCAAGCATATCCAACAAGGAACAGAGGAGTACATGCAAGAATGAAATCAGGTGGTTGGAGGGATTTAAAAATAAATGGGATTTGTTCATCTGAGAGATTCACAATTTTGGCTTGGGGAATTTTGTGCCCTCAAACTAAATTAAAAGCTTTCTGAAATGCTTTCTTTACCATACAGATGCTCTATTTGAATACATACTGGTTTAAATTAACAGTTTTGGGCTTTCCAAAATGGTCATTTTCCTGCCGAAGCAGCAGCGTTTTCTCTTTTTTAATTTCCGTTAGACAGACTATAAAAGTTTTTGTAACTAACATTAACTTTTGGGATTTCATTGTGTGTGGGTGAACACACAATTTTGGCTTAAACGAGATGATGTGAACAGTACGTAAGTGGCCTTTTCCTGTCATTGTCGGTAGCCAATTTTGTACTGTACACAAGTGGCTACAGTCCAGTAGAAAATTACCATCAGTTAGAGCATAATCAGTTAAATGTAACTATTTCAAATTGAACTAGAGCCGACTTTCAAATACAACTGTTTAAGTGTTGAAATGGCTCATTCTCAGTGTAAGTATGAACATTTCTGAAACCATATCTTAGGCATTACCCATAAGAAATGTTAATGCTTCTGGATTTTCAAAAAAAAAAACTTTACACTGAAAAGGGTTTTTTGCAGATGATTGCATAGAAAAAGCATTATGAGTTTCAAAATAAATAAATAAATAAAATCAGTAAAGAAACTGATGTCAGAAATATCAAACCATATTAAAAAATTGAAACAGCAGGGTTGAACTAAAAGTGCAGGGGTGAAAAATTCTTTAAAAAGTATTTTATAAATTAAAATATTTTAGGGTTTAATGTTATGTGAATATACAGTTGAAGTCAAAAGTTTACATACACCTTGTAGAATCAGCAAAATGTTCATTATTTTACCAAAATAAGAGGGATCACACAAACTGTGTGTTATTTTTTTCAAACGCTCACTGATTCTTTCAGAAGGAAACACAATGCATTAAGAGCTGGGGGGTGAAAACTTTTTGAATTTGAAGATCAGGGTAAATTTAACTTATTTTGTCTTCTGGGATGCATGTAAGTAGCTTCTGTAGCTTCTAAAGGGCAGTACTAAATAAAAAAAATATGATATTCAGACAAAATAAGAAAAACGTACACATCTTCATTCTGTTCAAAAGTTTTCACCCCCCGGCTCTTAATGCATTGTGTTTTTCCTTCTGAAGCATCAGTGAGCATTTGAACCTGCTGTAATAGTTGCATATGAGTCCCTTAATTGTCCTCAGTGTGAAAAGATGGATCTCAAAATCATACATTGTTGGAAAGGGTTCAAATACACAAAAATGCTGAGAAAAATAAACAGAATTGTGGGACCTGAAGGATTTTTCTAAAGAACAGCAGGCAGTTTAACTGTTATAAACAACTATGACTAAACAAAAAAACACAGCTGTGGATCATTCAGGCAACAACACAGTATTAAGAATCAAGTGTATGCAAACTTTTGAACGGGGTAATTTTTATAAATTCAATGATTATTTTCTCTTGTGGACTATATGTAAACATCTTTTATGTGAAAAATAAAAGATAAATAATAACATGCATTTTGTATGATCCCTCTTAAATAAAATCATTTTAATTTTGCAGATTCTGTAAGGTGTATGTATTCAACTGTACATAAAACCGCATCAGTAGTAAGCACCGTTTCCTGAGAATGAGCTAAAAATATTCTGAAACAGAGAAACTTGTTTCTTACTGAACAATCAAGCTTAAAGTTAGCTCAATGACATCACCTTCTAACAATACCCAGTACTGTTTTGTAATACGAATCCAATAAAAGCACTGTTAGAACAATTAGGGCAGTTCTAACTTAAAATTAGGTCAGTTTTAACTGTTCCCTGTTTTGTTTGCCAGTGGCGGTCTGAAGGAGAGTGACGTCATAATCAGCATTAACGGTCAGAGGATCACGTCAGCCAGTGACGTCAGCACAGCCATCAAGCAAGACGAGAGTCTGAGAACAGTGGTACGACGCGGCAACGAAGATGTCATCCTCACAATCATTCCTGAGGAGATTGACCCTTGACCTCCCTCATGCTCACCCATGAGCTGGTTCTCAGACTTTTACTGAGTGTGTGTCCGGAGCCACACTCATTCTAGAAATAATAGTGAACACTTTTCAGTCCAACCATCATCCAACCTGAATATTGATCTCAGCTTTCTCTCTTACTTACCATATCTCCCAAGTCATTTTCTGTTTATTCATTAGTATACCATGAGCCCTTTGTAAATAAATATGAAAATTTAGTGCTGGCTAGTTCACTAACACTTCGAAATGTATCTAATTACTATGTTCCAAAAAGATAGTGAATCGCTGCCTATAAGATGGTGGATGAACCCTTATGAAAATTAACCATGATTTTATTATAGTAAAAGTGTAGTAACCACATTTTTTGACATACGTATCACCATTTGTATAACCACAGTTTTACTACAAACACCATGATTAAACTATGGTTAGTGTAACAAAACCACGGTTAATTTTCATAAACACTCTATAAAAATGTCTTGGAGTTATACGTGTTCTGTTTGGGTTGAGTATTATGCTGTTAGCTTAGCAAAATGCTAACAGCTAACTATTGAATTCAGTTGTGAGTCTTCCATTTCGAAGACTTCCATACTTGATGCCTATGTGTGTTCCAAATCAGTCACCTATGACATTACATGACAGGCAGTTCACTATGTTTTGGAACAGACCTTATATTTCATCTTTAAGTATACATCAGCAAAGCATCATGACATTTTGTTGTCTGTATTCAGCTTTCTTCATTTTTTTATATTTACACTCAGATCTCAGACTTGACATTATTTTTGGGCCATTAGAGGATGACTATAATCTTGGAATACCTTTTCTTCCTTAAATGTTTGTGTGTCTGTGTTTGTCAGACGGCAATTTCAGAAACGAAATTAAAGAAGGTTAACGTTTTTAAACCGTTTCAGTGTCATACTGTTTGACTTCACAATCATCATCAAGAACTAATGCAATTTAAGGTCGATTAGAGTGATGCAATACTAGATTGAACCAGCAAGAAACAATCTAGCAGGGAATGTTGAGGAAGTGAGTGCCCAGAATTGCTCTATTAACAATTCTTGATAGTTTATTAGAGGTTTTAATAGACGTCCTGCTGTGTAGATCTGGTCTCTCGAGGTTTGATCCATTCTTAGCCAATTTGTCATGCCAGTAGCAAAATGAATTTTAATACTCTGTCATGAATGGATGTCATGCTTGATTTCATTTTAAGATCACATTTTTTCTTCATAGCATTAATGATTCATGTTTCATCACTTACATATCCGACTCATTCTTCTTCAATGTCTGACACATCTCACAAACCTAAAACAGCATGAACAGCAAGGGACGCATAAAACTCTTAATGAATTTGATTATTATTGCTCTTTTAGAGTTATTATCCAAATCACGCCAAATTGCTGAGCTCACCGCTGGAGTTCTTCAAATACATATGGCTCCCATCTATAACAAAAAACCTCAGAACTCACATTAGTATGGTTTTCATGGATCAATTGACCCTTCGCAAACAGCCTGACTGACAGATCTGACCAATCATAACACAGAATCCGCCATTATGTCCGACAAACAAATCAGATAGGAGAGTAGATTAACTTAAAAAATTGTGTATTGATGTCTTCCCGCTGTTGAAATAAAATATGTTCTGATATCCATGTGTTTATTTAGTGTTTTAAGTAAATAAGAAAAGACGGCAATACAGTAATCTGCCACAACACATTAAAAAGCCACAAAATGGTATTTGTTGTTTAAATTTCTTTAAAAAATGACAACATTTTAAACTTTTAGACTTTGTCTCCAGAAGTAACCTCGGTTTCATGTGTAACAGAAATATATTGTATTACTTTTGTACAGCACGTCTTTATGTATTTCTATTTCTGGCCAATTTAAATAAAACAATTAAATGATAAAAATAAATATTACAACCAGCTTAACCACTTAACTGCAGAAAAAAAATTATACAATTATTAAAACTTTTTTGACAGAATATTCACACAATTTTTCTTCCATGTATTAATTTTAACAGTAAACCTCTGTTTGTTTGCCAAAAAATAAAAGGGTTTAATTTTCATTTGATTAAAAATAAATAAATGTTTAATGCCTTCATTTGATTATCAGAAAAATTCAAACACAAAAATTTCTAAAAAAAAAAAAAAAAAAAAAAGGAAGGAAGAAAAAGAAAAAGATTGTATAGGGCCCTATTGTTCAAAATGTTGAAATTGAGAGTTTTGGACTCTTTTTTTGTTATTATACAGAGAGTAAAGTACTGAAAAAAAAGGTAGCTCTGGGTACCGGCACCCCTGGCCCATACACCCCCCTCCCCCACCCCCGCAAAGCTGTGAACCTAGGCGAAGGCTCAATTAACCAATTAAAATTTGCGGTTAGGGTTACACTCAGAAAAAAGTACCATTTAGGTACTAACATGTACACTTTTGCTACAAATATGTACCGTTAAATTACTAAAATGCCATCTTTAAGGGTAAATAATAGACCAGTTCGTAGTAAATGTCACAGTTACGTCACTTGCAGCTGCCTGTGCATCGTGGTGGCAGAAAAACACTGGTAACAAAATCCATGGAATAAGTAAACAGTGGTAAAATCCATGGCCTTAAAAAAATTAAGGCACTATTTTTGTGCCTTTTGATACCAGAAGCAGAAAGCAAATAATTTTTATAGAATACTGTCTCCTAGTTTAGACTTTAAAAATCAATTTAACTCAACAATAGTTAGTTTGTCAATTTTCAGGGAAAAAAGCCAGAGCCGAGGGGAAAAGAGAGAATAACAAGTTGTTTTTTTCTTATCAGAATTGTGAGATTTAATTGCGAGAATTGCGAGAATAAAGTCAGAATTTTAGTACAAGGCTTGCACAGAGTAATCGACTAGTCGACTTTAATGCCCCGTGACTCTTTTAGCTCGTTGCAACTAGTCGCTGGTCCTATAGAGGGTGCAACAGGATAAGAAATCTTTTAAGTCCACGCTCCGTTTCCAAAGTTAAAATGACAAATAAATGCATACTCCGAAAATGCTCCACCAGATGTGTGATAATGCCATCTGGATGCTCAAAACTTAACGGGAAAATGCACGTTTTAAACAGCTTATTGTACAGGTAAGTTAACTGCCGTTCTAATCTAATGCGCTACTGCATTGTAACCAAATATTTTCATGTGCTACTTTATCTGCCCAATGAGCAGAAATCTGTGAGAAATATAACGACCGAAAGACAAAAGAAATGATAAAAATTAGCTGTTGTAGGAGCAACAGATGCGTGGGCAGTGCTGTCATTTGTCATAGCTGTGCACAGGGTGTTAGAGTATATAATGACTTAATCAGCGAATAGTCGAGTCTACTTGACTTTCATCAGATAAAAGTCGACTAGTTATGCTGGTTCCAGACAACTCAGATTTAGGATATTTCCCACTTCAACCCAGAGATGGTTAGTAACTGAGTGCAAATAGTTTGTTACTGTACCTGAGTAGATTTTTCTGGTATCAGTACTTTACTTCACTATTTATTTTTCTGACTACTTTTTACTTTTACTTACACAAATATCTCTGTACTTTCTACTTCTTACATTTTCAAAACAGGCTCGTTACTTTAGTTTTAGATCACCATTCTATTACGAATTTCTAAATCATGAATTAGTCAGTCTGTACTGGCAGCGCGACGCGCTCCATGTCTCCACCAAACGGTTTCTATCAGAGTAATCAATGCCAGAGACTCGAGAATGGAATGGATCTGAGAGGCAAAACTATTGCCCATGACTTAAAATTCAGGTCAGTTTCATCTGTAAATAGGCTACTGTAGTTTTGTCTTTGTTTACTTAGTTAAGTGCTAGCAACTCATAGCAGTATAGCAGCCAGAGGATGAATAATACTGTGAACTAACCTAAATTACAATTACTCAAAACACTGTATGTAAAAGGACATCATTATCTACTGTAAAGTTACAGTAGTAATTTAGCAAACAAATGTTATAAGAGATCATTTCATAATACGTTTAGAGGTAGCTAGAGCAGATAATAACACAACCCTTACGAATATTAAAACCAAAAATCATGGTTATAGTTAAACCATGGTAACCACAAATTAACCATGGTTTTGCTACACTAACCATAGTCTAACCATGAAATTTGTAGTAAAACAATGGCTGTGAGTTAAAACAGATTGTAATCAATCCACCCACAAAAACATGGTTAATTTTAATAAGAGAAAAATATGACTCATGATAAAGCAATAACATGTTCAGAATAAGATTTGTTCTGTAAAGATATTGTCATAATGTAATTATTATTGTACTATTTTTGACATTTAGGCAATTTAGAAAATATAGTTTTACTAAATCTATAGTATTTAAGTAATTTTACAATAAAACAACACATGGTCGTAATGTGATACTTTAAATTGAACTAAAATAAGGTTATGCTATTGCAAACAGAATACAATGAGGTGGCTGTATTGCAAGAAGGTGGAGACAGTTCTGTTCATAACAGTAGATGCTTGATGGGAAAAGTGACAGGTACAAGAAAATTAGTGGCAAAAAGTAAACACACACAAAGTGAGATGCAGAGAGATATCATGGAAAATGAAGAGACTGAAAAGGAAAATGGAAATGAAGGTGCAGTTCAAGGGAACCTTTAATTATTTTGTTTAATTATTAGGTTTTAAACCTTTTTTTAAATGTGATGGCCATATAAAATATAGGTGGTTTCAGAATTTGTTGTGGGTGAATGGGATGGCCTGGATGAATGTGAGATTTCACCAGCCTGAAATTCTGTCCCAGTCCTGCCCTGTTCTACATAGTGGTTATTCAGCCTTGATACATTCATTAGCTAACAAAATTTTAAATGTAAATTATTTTGTATTAATGTGTCAGTATGACTTGAGGTCCAGTTACCAGCGTGACACTAAAACAGGCAGTACTAATGGGTACTTTTTACTTAACATGTCAGAGCTCATACTTCTTTACTTTAACTTGAGTAAAACTAACTTGTAGCCAGTACCTCTACTTTTACCAGATTATTTTTAAACATGAGTATCTGTACTTCTACTTGAGTGAAGGATGTGTGTACTTTTGCCATCTCTGCTTCAACCCGTAAATAATTTATGGAACGGCGCTCTTTTAACGATAACAGATACGTGTAATGTTTTAATGCTACTAAATCATTAGTAATATTAATGTTTTAATGTTTCCAAATACTTTTAATGTTACTAAATTCAGACGTTACTTCCGGATTTGTGGTGGGAAATATCCCACATCCGAGTTGTCTATAACGCAGCATTATACTAGAAATAGGTTAAATATATTAATTTCAGTTTGATTTTATCGTTGGGTCATGTTTAGGATTTAGGATTTAGGATAAGATATATAGTTTGGTTATATAGGGTTATTAGGGTTACATCCAAATATACATTTATTGGACAATTTCTGGTCATTTTTCATAAACCTGTGATGCAAGTTTTATCTAATGGAGCTTGTATTTCCTATGTACTTGTGTATATGAAATGCATTTTAGCATTTGAAGGTTTAAACAAAAACCAAAATATAATTTTAAAGTAGATAAATTAAGCCACACTGCTTACAACAATCAGACAGAGGAAAATTGTTGACCCACAAATAATGTAGATCCAGAAACGTCTCACTTAGCCATGCTATGCCTCAAACTCAAGATTATGATGGTACTTTCTTCATCATATATCTGTAAAACACATCGAGCCTGAAAAACAAAAGTGTATAACATTTTCAGGATCTGTTGTGATGTGCTGCCCTCATTCGTTGGTTTATTGCAGGCACAATGTGATGCGTCTACAAGGAGGAGCATTATACAGTCCAGGCATTATGTAAAAACAAACAAAAGTCTTACTCAATATGTCTTAGTATGTCTTTTGGCAGACAAATTGCACAAGTAGAGTCTAATCCACAGCAATTAGGGAAAAGAGGGGATGTTTTTCTTTTTCGTTTTGCACAATGACTTCAGGCTCTGGACTGGACTAACAGGGCGGGTTTGCATACATTTCCTTTTTAACTTATTAGCTTCGGTTGACCTTGGAGGACCCTGACTGAAACTTGGGTCGATCTCAGGTCAGAGATGAAATAAAACCTCAAATATGAGATGGAGACAGAATTAGGTCATTTATTTAAAACTCCAAGTCATATTTTACTGGCACTCTGGAGTATAATTCTTGTTATGTGCATTTGTCTGTGGGGACTAATACTGTAAAATGTTTGACTGTTAAATAATTCTCGGAATTATTACATCAAACAACTTTAAAACTTCCATTTAAAACATTACAGCCTCTCTTTTAAAGACATGAAGACATGTCTGATTCATATTCCATACTTTTGGATGGTAATTACTTCTATCCTTTCAATCAGTTCAACACATTATTAATGTTGTAATGCAAAATAAATAAATAAATGATGCAAACAAACAACCTACGTACAAAAGTTTCACAACAAAAAGTCACAATTTAAAATGATTTATAATTAAAATCAGCATAAATCAAATAGAGCAAATACTACTATGATGCATCTTGCAATTTAAATAATGTAATGCATTTTTAATAAATAAATAAATAAATAAATAGTTTTATTTTTATTTTGTAAAATAAAATATTATTCTATATATTTTATAAATATATTCTAAATATATTCTATGAATGTAACGGTCCCCAGCAATGTTTATGAACATTTTTTTACTTTTAGCACGTTTCTGATTTATAGCAAGGGGATAACAGTTATCAACAATCATTAATGTGAAAGCTGGAGTTGGGTGGGTGCATCCAAATGATGGTATTTTTATAGGCCACAACCCAGAAAAGAGTGCTTCTGGTTCCATCGTTCTAAAAGTTGGTGAATGAGAAATGCCAAAAGAACCATCTAAGGGGAAGTAGAGTTTTATAGACCTGTCAGAGTTTTGGGGATTATATGACTTTCCATTTAAGGAAAGTTTTGGGTTCAAAAGTTCATGTGCCAATTGCAACCAACTAACTAACTAAATACATACATACATACATAAAAAGTAGAAGTTGTCCCTCAGTATGGAAGACACTTATAGTAACACATACATACAATGGAAGTCTATAGGCAAGTGTACTTGAGGGTTTAGAAGCTAATTGTAACTATTCTGTACAAAAAAAATCTCCAATTTGAGCTGTAACATGGTGAAAATCACAATTTTAATTGTGGAAACTTAGAATTTAAAGGGTTAGTTCACCCCAAAATGAAGTCATTGGGTTTTTGGTTAAATACTTGAAATAAGGTCTGTGGTTAACACAGAACAAAATATTTTCATGTGTTATTCTACCACATAAAATACATCAGTAAAACCACTTGTGAGTTCTTCAAAAGCTTTTACTTGTCGTGAAAAAGCCAGTTACTAACAAGTGGCCAAATGGGACTACAGAGGTTGTTAGGGATGCCCAACAGGAAAGCTCATTTACTCTCAAGTCCACTTTCACAGCCTCATGGATTAATCATTTACAGTAAGTTTTATGATACTTTTAGAAAATTATTAGGGTTAAGCTGACTTTAAGGCTGTTTACTTGTGCTCAGTCCATGAGCGCTCGCACGAAGTGTGGCAGCAACACGGCTTTGTTGATTCAGTTGGGCCGGTTTGACTCTGGTCCATAGGGATACTGGCGTGGGTGTCTGCACAAAAACAGCCGCTGTTCATCATCGGTACCACCTCCACTGCTGACCCACTTCTTTGTGGTTACAAAACCCCTTCTGAAGTGGACGTCTCTCTCGGTCATAAGAAAACAACAGCTCACTGTTTGTACGAATCTACTCTTTGAACATCACTGTGGTGTAGACATTAGACACCCATGTTAATCTGGATAGTCTCACATGACAAGGCCAGGGTCAAAATGCCAACATGGTCACAGTGGAAAACTACTCAAAGGGGTCAAAACTGCTAATTTGTAGTGATTTTGGTTAATTTTATTATTGATTCATGCTGAGTTTCCTTTAGTGCGGAGTTTGTTCGTTCAGCTGTGTTTTCTTTGCTGTTCCTGAGTGAGGCAACTCTCCTTCATGGTTGACTGGCAACCGCCAAGAATAGCACAAGTTCACGTTCATAGGATGCATGAGAGGTTTGTAGAAAAGGTAGACGTGGTTTTCCGCAATGCAGGCTTTGAGACAACTAAAAGTTGGTGAATGAGAAATGCCAAAAGAACCATCTGAGGGCAAGTAGAGGTTTATAGACCTGTCAGACCTGTTTTGGGGATTATATGACTTTCCATTTAAGGAAAGTTTTGGGTTCATAAGTTCATGTGCCAATTACAACTAAGTAACTAACTAACTAACTAACTAACTAAATACATAGATGAAAAGTAAAAGTTATCCCTCAGTATGCAAGACACTTATAGTAACACATACATACAGTGGAAGTCTATAGGCAAGTGTACTTGAGGGTTTAGAAGCTAATTTTTATTAGGGCTGTCAAACGATTAATCGCGATTAATCGCATACAAAATAAAAGTTTGAGTTTGCCTAATAAACGTGTGTGTACTGTGTGCAGTTATTATGTATATATAAATACAAACACATTCAGGTACATATATAAGAAATATTTACAAGTATATGTATTTATTATAATTTTTATATAACTTATATATAAATACAAATATTTTTTTACATAGATAACATATTTCTCTTAAATATATACATTAATTCGTGTGTATTTATATATACATAATAATTACACACAGTACACATGCATATATTAGGCAAACTCAAACTTTTATTTTGTATGCGATTAATCGTGATTAATCGTTGACAGCCCTAATTTTAATTATTCTGTACAAAAAAAAAATCTCTAAATTTGAGCTGTAACATGGTGAAAATCACCATTTTAATGGTGGAAACTTAATTTAAAGGGTTAGTTCACCCCAAAATGACAATTCTGTCATTTTCTCACCCTCATGTTGTTCCAAACCCACAAGACCTTCGTTCATCTTCAGAACACAAATTAAGATATTTTTGATGAAATCCGAGAGCTTTCTGACCCTGCATAGACTGCTACACAACTACCATATTCAAGGCCCAGAAAGGTAGTAAGGACATTGCAAAGAAAACAAAAATAAAGACTTTATTCAACAATTTCTTTTCTTCTTCCCATGTCAGTTTTCATGCACGTTCACGAGAGTATCACGTCGACTGACGCAAAAGAGAAGAAACTGTTAAAAGTCGTTATTTTTGTTTTTGGCGCAAAAAGTATTCTCGTAGCTTCATAAGATTGTGGTTGAACCACTGCTGTCACATGGACTATTTTAACGTTGTCCTTACCTTTCAGGGCCTTGCGTCAGAAAGCATGTACACTTTTTGTGAATAAAAAGTAGAATGTTGTAGCATAAGCGTAGTTGCCTTAAACCAGCCAGTCATTTACTCTGCCACCGTTAACACCCTCACACTCTACAATCAGTTTATTTAAAATTACACTACTCAAACGATTCTTCCAACTGTTTTGGAAAAAGGAAACAAATAGCAGTTGTGGGTGTTTCATGCTGAAAACTCTGCTCATGTTTTTACAATGATTAATTTAAAACAACGGAGTGTCTCTTTGCAATAAGTGCAAATAGCCCACCTTGTTGGCAGAGGCTACACTACACTAACTCTGCCCACGGATGTGTCATTGGACTAGTCATTACTACAAAAGACGCCTGTCAAACAACAGCGTAAGTGGCGCAGTTGGTAAAGTGCATGCTATAATTTTTTCAACACGATTGACCCAAGTTTGAACCCACCTTTTGGCTAACTTTTTTTTTTCTCCCTTTTCAAATCTCACATCATATTGGAAAGGCATTTATTTTCAATAAAAATCAATGAAATAATCGAAAGGTTAAAAATCATTTAAGGTTAGGGTAGATGTAGGGAGGGATTATTGTCCCAGTAAGGCAGCATCCATTTGATAATTTGATTTAAAACTAGGGCTGCACAATTAATCAAATTTATAATCGTTATTACTATTACAGATGCCATAATTATGTAATCATTTAAAGGCACAATTACAAAAAAAAAAAAAAAAAAAAATCCACTTAAAATCCTTTTAAAAAAATCCTGCTATTTCAACGTAGTGTAAATAGAATCTGTTGCTATTTGAACTTAGTGTAAATAACCACTGCCTTAAAACAAACTTTATTTTCACTTTTTTGGCAATCTGCCAAAAAAAAAAAAAAAAAAAACAGCCCACTGAGGAACTTTTATCTAATATAATCTTAGGACTTTCTAATATTATATACTATTTAATAAGGATACTATGCACATTGGGACACCGGGATATTTCTTGTAAGCATTGTTTTCTCTATGTAAATTTTATGCATATTATGTCCCTTGTTTGCATATTGTGTTTGCATGTTTGTCATGACAAAGGTTAAAAACTAAATAAACTGTACTGTCACACAGTAAGAATAGAAAGTCAATTTTTATCATAGTATTACCACGTTAAAGGAGAAGTTTACTTTCAGAACAAAAATTTACAGATAATTTACTCACCCCTTTGCCATCCAATATGTTCATGTCTTTCTTTCTTCAGTCATAAAGAAATTATGTCTCTTGAGAAAAACATTTCAGGATTTCTCTCCATATAGAGGACTTCCATGGTGCCCGCAAATTTGAACTTCCAAAATGCAGTTTAAATGCAGCTTCAAAGGGCTCTAAACCCAGCAAAGGAAGAAGGGTCTTATCTAGCAAGGCGATTAGTTATTTATTTATTTATTTTTTTAAAAAAGACAATTTATATACTTTTTACAGCTTCTATATTTTTTAACCTCAGATGCTTGTCTGCATGAACTCTATGTATTCCAGTTCAAGACAGTTAGGGTAAGTCGAAAAACTCCCATCTCATTTTCTCCTCCAACTTCAAAATTGTCCTACATCACTGCAGAAGTACCGACCCAGTGTTTACAAAGTGAACATCAAAAGAAGCCAAAATGGTAAAACAGCAATGTAGAATGATTTTGAAGTTGGAGAAGAAAATGAGATGAGTTTTTCAACCTACCCTAACTGTCTTAAACCGGAATACACAGAGTTCACGCAGAGCTAGACAGGATGAGCATTTGAGGTTAAAAATTTGGTTAAAAATTTGGCGTTTCACCAGATAAGACACTTCTTCCTCGGCTGGGATTGCTTAGAGCCCTTTGCAGCTGCATTTAAACTGCATTTTGGAAGTTCAAACTCACGGGCACCATAGAAGTCCGTTATATGGAGAGTAATCCTGAAAAATTTCCTCAAAAAAACTATTGCTTTACAACTGAAGAAAGAAAGACAACATCTTTGATGTTGTAAATTATCTGTAAATTTTTGTTTTGGAAGTGAACATCTCCTTTAAAATATGTAGAGGCAGATATACTAACAGCTTGCACCAGCATAAACTTTCCATTGACTGATCAGTCTCCATCAACTGTCAGGATTTACTAAAGACATGCGGTTGACATGACTGACCTGATTGCATATTTACTTGTAGAAATTTTCCATTTCAGGCAATACATTTAATTGAGGGGAGTATTTAAATAAATCAGGGAATGTGATGTGCTAAGGTTTGGTAGGATTAAAACAAGAGTTCATCACATACATAATATTTTTTGGTATAAATATAATTTTAATGTTGTTTTCTTTTTTTTTTTTTGTCCTTAGTTCTCCAGTATGAACAGTATAAACATATTAACATAATTTACACAAATGTAATTTACAGTGACATACTTGACATTGTCAGTGCAACCATTGTTTGTAGTATCTTTAGGTAAAATAATTTATTACATATAGTATCAACAGTGTTATTAGGAACAGTTCCTATATAGTTGTCATTTGTGAAGATCACCTAATACCGTTCGTGGACTCGCATTAGTGAACCAACTCGTCAGGTTGTTAATTATCACATAAACCGAGTCAGTACAGTTTCTAGGAGTGGGACGGAAAACCAGGGATTGCTGTTAAACCGTAAAACAGTAAAGACTGATGCTAAAACAACTATTTTTGTCATGTAGATCCATAACTGTCGTGAATTAAATGTCCCTTTAGTTGTCACTGAAGTAAAAGATCATGGCTGAGATCTTGTTAAAAGTGTTCAGGTTAGTATTGTGTGTTGGAGGATGTTGTTTACTGGTGTTTATGAGAGAGCGCCTGCTGAAGCGTGACTTCCAGTCTCTGCTGAAGAGCGTCCAGACGCAGGTCCAGATGTTCCTTTAATCTTTTCTCCATCTCATCCATTCGCTTCTCTACAATAGTCTCCAGAAACTTCTCAAACCCTCCACAGCATGTATGACCCTCCCTGTAATACAAAACAAAAAAATATATATATGATAAATAGAGAAACTAAAGGAAACATCAAAATCATTTGAATGGGAAAGGTCTCAAAGGATCAGTTCACTTCCAGTATAAAAATTTCCTGATAATATACTCACCCCCATGTCATCCAAGATGTTTGTCTTTCTTCAGTTGAAAAGAAATGAATAGATTTTTTGATTTTTCTCCATATACAGTTCCTTACAGAAGTATTCATATTCCCTTTTTCTCACATTTTATGTTGCTGCCTTATGTTAAACTGCTGACCCCAAAATGAAAATTTTTGGAACGACATGGGGCAGAGTGATTAATGACAAAATTTCTATTTTGGGGTGGAGTAACACTCCATACACCATAATGACAAAGCAAAAACAGAATTGTCACGACTTTGTACATTTCTTAAAAATAAACTTAACTCAGTAATTAGCTGAAGCACCTTTATACCCTCAAGTCTTTTTGGGTATGATGCGACAAGATTTGCTCATCAGTATCTGGAAATTATTTGCCATTTTTCTTTTCACCTCTTTAACCTCTCAAGCTCTGTCAGATTGGATGGGGACAGATGCACATTTTCAGGTTTTCCCCAGAAATATTTGATTAAGTTCAATCCCTGGTTCTGGCTGGGTCAATCGAGGGCATTCACAAGGCTGTCTATAAACCACTCTTGCTGTGTGCTTAGGCTCATCGTCTTGTTGGAAGGTGAACCTTCTGCCCAGTCTGAGGTTCTGAATGCTCTGGACTGGTTTTTATTAAGGCTATCTCAATATTTTGGTGCACTGAGCTTTTCTTCTACTCTGACAAGACAGCCCCTAGGCTGCTACCACCACACTTTACTGTTGAGATGGTACTCTTTAAGGTGATGAGCAGTGTCAGGTTTCCTTCAAACATGATGTTTGAAATTGAGGTTCATCAGACCAGAGAATCTCATTTCTCACAGTCTGAGTGTCCTTTAGGTGCTTTTTTGCAACTTCTAAATGTGTTTTCATGCGTCTTCACTGAGGAGAAGATTGAGTCTTTCCACACCCCCAGAAAGCCCAGATTGGTGGAGTGTTCCAGTGATGTTTGTTCTTCTGTAGGTCTCTCTTGGCTCTTGGCATATGATTATGGAGCTCAGCTAGAGTGACCATCAGATTCTTGGTCACCACTCTAACCAAGGCCATTCTCCATGAATTGCTCAATTTGGCCAGGAGGGCAGCTCTAGAAAGACTCCTGGTTATTTCAAACCTCTTCCATTAAAGGTAACGGAGACTAGAGGCTTCTGTGAACCTTCAATGCAGCACAACTTTTTCCGAACTCTTCCCCAGATCTGTGGATTGATGCAATCCTGTTTCTGAGCTCTACAGGCAGTTTTTTTTTTTCCCCTCACCTCAGGGCTTGGTTTTTGCTCTGATATGCATTTTCAGCTGTTAGACCTTTTATTAAGACCTGTGTGTCTTTCCAGATCATAACCATGCAAATGAATTTGCCACAGGTTTGCTTCACGCGAAGTGTATTAACATCTAAAAGCAATATGAATGCTCCTAAGCTAAATTTCAAGTGTCCAAGATTAGGGTATAAATACTTATGGATATACTTATTGTTAATAAATTTGCAAAGATGTTAAAAAACGTTTTTTTTTTCTCTTTGTCATTATGGTATATGGAGTGTAGACTGATGTGGAAAAAATCCATTTAAAGCAACTTAACCTAAGGCAGCAAAATAAAATGTAGGATTGCGCAATGCACTGTAATGTACTTCAATGGGAATCAACATGTTGAAGGTCTCTATTGCACTTTCAATGCAGTTTCAAAGGGCTCTACATGATCCCAACCAAGAAATAAGGTCTTGTCTAGCGAAACTATCAGTCGTTCTCTAAAAAATAATAAAAAGTCTATATACTTTTTAACCACAAATGCTCATCTTGCACTAGCTCAACTTCACGCATTACATAGTCTTGTTGGAAAGGTCACGCATGACATAGGCAGAAGTACCGAACCAGTGTTTACAAAGTGAACGTGCAAAGAAAGTCAAACCCCCTTTACAAAAAAGGTAAAAGAACGATGTCAGATGATTTTGAAGTTGGAGGAGAAAATGAGATGGAGTTTTTCTGCCCTACCCAACCTTTTTTGAGTACACAGAAGAACTAACTGTGTGTGACTTTTCCAATGTGATTATGTAAAGGGTGAGGTCGAGCTTGTGCAAGATGAGCATTTGTGATTAAAATGTATAGAATTTTTTTTTTTTTTTTTTAGAAAATTACGTTTCACTTTATAGAACACTTATTCCTTGGCTAGGATTGTGTAGAGCCCTTTGAAACTGCATTGAAACTGCAATTTTGACCTTTGACTCCCACTGAAGTCCACTATATTTAGAAAAACCCTGAAATGTTTTCCCTCAAAAACCTTAATTTCTTTTCAACTGAAGAAAGAAAGACATGAACATCTTGGATGACACTGGGGTGAGTATATTATCAGGAAACTTTTACTAATCCTTTAAGAACGATGAAAGTATTGTGCCTTGTCTTCTGAATTGTCCACAATGCTCTTTCCCAATGAGAAAGTGAATGGATCTATATCCAAGTCTTCTTTAATCATATGATATCATTGCAGAACAACTTTCCGTCATTGTTCACTGATAATCATCCAGTACACCAAAGCTCTAAAATTTCGTTCACTCTCACTTTCAATTCACATATAACACATCAAAACATGTTTACCGCCAGTGATGTCAAATGTCCCTGGTTCTGGATCGGTAATGTCAAAAATGATGGACAATGCATCTAATCATACTATATTTGAACTGAATGAGACTGCAGAGCTTCATTAGTCCAAAAAGTTAATAAAATAATAAAACTCAGAATATAGTTCACAAATAATAGATCACTGTATTAAAAGATTCACTGTATAAAAAAAAACACTCTGTATTCTATTAAACAACTTATTCAGAAGAAATAAACTTACACAAGCACCAAAATGTCCTGAGGGACATGAATATTCAAATTTTGCGGTTAACTATGCTTTATCTTCACCAGCCCAAAAAGTAATAAAAACCTAATGTGTTTATCCATACTATAATTCACATTAGCAGTACTTACACTGTTATCATGATGAGCTGGTTACCACAACCACATTCCTGAGTGGCTTCAAACCACACATGACTCATACTTACCGTTCTCCATTCTTCTTCCTATCTGAAGAGGTGGCTTCCTCCATTCGGAGTTGAGTGACCTGACCGCATACACTCTGCAGCATTGGAAGCAGGTCTGGGTTGATCGTGCCCATTTCAGAGCTCAGCAGGGCAGACATGGCATCGGGGATCTGGCTCTGGTTGCTGGTAGACAGAAGCTGCCCGAGGCCAGATGGCAGATTTGGGCCTGACACCGGCCCTGCAGAACTGGAAGCCCCACCTCCTCTTGACAGACAGCTCAAAGCTCCTCCTCCCATCAGCAGAGGAATGAATCCATTGAGCATATCTGATTTATTCTGGACACAACACACACAAAGAACGATTGTTAAGTTGTGATGAAGCTTTGTGCTGGCTTTTTTTTTTTTTTTTTCACAAAGCAACAATTGTCCGAAAAACTCAGTATGAAAATGAACATGTTTAAAACAGAAAAGAAAAAGGGAGAAAATAGAAAAAAATATGTATTATGCTAATAAAATACTAAAACTAGAGGTTATGAGAGAAAATGTGTGGAAAAAAAAAAAAAAAAAAAAAATACTATACTTCACATACACACTACCGGACAAAAGTTAGGAATAATTGTGATTTTTAAAGTTTTTGAAAGTCTCTTATGCTCACCAAGGCTGCATTTATTTGACCAAATAGACAGTTAGAATAGCAATATTGTTAGATATTGTTACAACTTTTAAAAGAATTTTAAGATTTTAATTTATTAAAAAATATATATATATTAATTTATTCCTATGATGACAAAGATTAATTTTTTGACAGCCATTACTTCAGTTCAGCATTTAATATATGCTGATTTGGTGCTTAAGACACATTTCTTAATATTATCAATGTTGAAAATAAGTTTTTTTTTTGTGGAAACTGGCATTGAAAATTTTAAGGTATGTAGATTTTAAATAACTAAATAAATAAATACTTTTATTAAGCAAGGATGCCTTAAATTGATCAAAGATTTATACTGTTTTTTTTTTTTCCTTTTTTTTTTATTTATTTATTTAACAGGACAGTGCATATTAAAAACAGAACATCTGTAACATGCCAGAATTAGCCAAAGGCTAGTTTTCATCTGTTGTCCTGTAGGCCTGTTTTACAATGGCACCCTAAAAAAGCATAAAATGTCATAAACAGTCAGATAAACAACAGTAAGAAACGGCATGTTAGCACAATGTTAGTCAATTACAATAGAGACAGCAATAGCATAAAGAGACTTGCGATTCAAATTAAATTAGTTGTGAAAAGCACAAGGAGCAGCAGCAAAGAATTCAGTAAAAACATAAAAACAAGAGCAGCAAAGGTTTAGTAAAAACAAATGCAGCAGTATAAATAACAAGCATTAATAAAGCAGGTTAGACATTTGCAAGTGCATATTAAAATGACAAGCAATTGTTAATATCAAAATCAAAAAAAATTTACAATAATCAGTAAGGAATCATGCACTCACAAATGAAACACAAAATGGCAGCAGCAGTGTTTTAGTGTTGACAGGTCTGGTTACTTATCAGCCAACGTTTTAGGTGAGAGCGAAATAAATTATATGTGTTGATTTCTCTGATTGTTGTTGGAATGGTGTTCCATTCCTGAGAGGCTTTGACAGAGAAAACTGACTGACTAAAAGCACTTTTTCTAAGTGGGATAATACAATCACCTCTAGACACTCCTCGAGTGATCCTGTGTGTAGATGTTCTAAGACTGACAAATTCACTAAGAGGATATGGGGCCATCCCATGTAGGATTTTATATGTCTGACAGGCATTCGTGTACTTAATAAGATTGTCCCAACTTAAAAGACTGTGTTTTGATAGAATAGAGCAGTGATGAAAGCGTTTTGATTTCTTATCAAATACTTTAATTGTCTGCATGTATAAGGACTGTAAAGGTAACAAGATGGTGGAGTTATTCTGGGACCAGCTTGTTAAACAATAAGTAAAATGAGAAAAAAATCATTGAGTGCATGAATGTTTTGGCGGCCTGGACAGACATGGAATTTCTAATAAATCGGAAGTTAGCTAGGTTAAATTTTACTTTTTTGCAAGTTTGCTTTACGTGTGACCTAAAATTGAGTTCAGAGTCCAGGTGAATGCCCAAGTATTTAAATTCTTGGACAATTTGTATTTGTATTTTTTTGACAATTTGTATAATGCTCTTTATGTTAGAATGATTTCTGGAGGATCTTGCGATTACATTTGACATTGTATAAAAACATTTTAAAGTGTAATAATATTTCAGAATATAGATTTCTTTTTTACTCTGTTTGTCATAAAATAAATGAAGCCTTGATGAGCACAACAGACTTCTTTCAAAAAAACAACAAACAAAAAATTACTGCTTACAGGCACAAGAGATTCTACACAGGAAAATTTGTGTGGAGTTTATAATATAAACCATTTTTAAAAAGCCCAGAGCAGTGGTGATTCTGCTGTAATAAGAGGCTTAATACAGACCTTTTGCTGGCACTGCACCAGCTCCATGAGGTTCTGTGCTCCTGGTGAAAGGGTGGTGCCCATCTCCTCCATCATCGTCTGTACACGCTTAAGGTCAATGCCTGGGTCTATACTCGGCCCACCTTGTCTGTCCTTGTGCATTTCCAATCCCACACCCACATGGGCGATACCCACAGATGAGCGGCCACCGAGAGAGAGCAGCTGTACAGAGACACCACACTGATGCTGAGCCAACGGAGATCAGTTTGTGTGTTTGTGATGAAAGCCTGGATATTATTCTTAGCTTTCTTTACCTTCACCTCACAGGATGCAACAGGGTTTTCCAGCACCAGATGATTCCTGTAGAAATGCCTCGTATCTTCAGAGCTGACAAGAGAAAAAAGAAAAAAGAAAGAAAAAAAAAAAAAAAAAAAACAGAAGAATCAGCAATAGTCGTCTAAATTAATAACTATTGCACTAATTCAGCAAGATACTGAAATGAATCCAGAGCTGTAACTGGATAGTAACTGATTACATGTCATCTGGATTACGTAATTAGATTAGAGTAAATTACATTTCATAAACAGATTACAGTTACTTTTAATGGATTACATGATTACATATTATTCACACTATGGCAGTAAATCATTCATAATTTATTGATTCTCTGCCATTTTAAAATTTTTATTTCTAAAAATCCTACTGTGTGTCATCGCTTTGACTATATTCATAATACAGAACGGTCATCCAAATGTCCTGTAAAACACTGCAAACCATGCTTCTGAATTTAGGTATACAATGCAGTTCTCAAGCAATTAGGCCATGTATGAAACAAATAATTATGCAAGTTACTGAACACTGGTGATGTATGGTTTAATGCATTTAATGTTGTTATCATCACAAAATGGAATATAATTTTCGTTCTCTTTGCTTTTTATATCAATAAGTCAGAATAGTCAGTTACCTAAAATGAGTCACCTAGATTACAATACTAAATACAGTTTTCATCATGTAATGTGTAGTCAGGGTTCCCATACCTTGGCCAACTTCAAATTCAAGGACCTTTCAAGGACTTTCCAGTTCCAATACTCTCAAATTCAAGGACTTAATGCGGGGACACATTTCAAGTGAGAGCAAGGTTACATCGTGTTACCTTGTAAGATACATTGGTACAGTTTTCATTTGTCAAACACAACTATGCAAAAAAACTTTTTTTTTTTTGCATTTATTTTTGGCCATATGACAGATATGATATTCTATTTGTCATATTTCTGTTTTGCATAAAACTGAAGAATATCAGGCTCTGCACCTGGCCAAGTGATGGTCCTTTGGATCTCTGGCAAGCCATTTTTTGTAAAGGCAAATATCTACTTTTGTGAGGTAAATATCTTGAAACTTGCATTTTCCAGGCATCACGTTTTAGTGGATTCAGCCTATTTTGCGATGTTTCACGGGGTGTCCGTAAAAAGTTGAGGTGCCATCGTAGTAGTTTTGTACACGTGTGAATGTCATGGCAATGTACAACACAAAGTACCTCAAGCGTGAAACACTTAACGTAACGCGTAAATGCATGAAAATAATGTAGGGTGACCATATTTTAGTTTGCAAAAAAGCAATATACATATCATAAAAAAGCTAAAAGGGTTTCTACCAGTGGCCATCACAAAACTTAACATCTTGCACAATTTTATTACAGGTAGAATGCAAAATGTTTCAATACAAGCATTTTAGTCAAATTAAATTTATGCAATATTTCAAACATTTAACCCACGAGAGAAAAATCAGCCCTTCGCAACAGTTTAAATTCAGCCCAATTCTGTGCAAAAAATGCGGATTTGGCAACCAACACAAGCTGCAGGAATCAGATTTAACTGGTCATGGGTCAAGACAAGAGTAACGAAAGATGACTGACAAATCATGCTGGAGGATTTGCTGCTCAACAGACAATGCACTTACATCTGATGTGCTCCCTTTATACTGAGTGCGTGTGATCGCGAAATTGAAAGTGAAAGTAAATAGCCGCTCATTCAAAAGAGATTGAAATACTCCGCATATGATAGTGGTTCCCTAATGCGCAAAAATTATATTTAATATTAGAATGACTGCGTGAGCAGGCAGTAATGGTCTGAAATTCAACGGGAGCAGGATCAAGAAAACAGTCCCGCATAGGGCTTTAATACAAAAACGCACACAATGAATGCAAACTGTAGAAAGCAAAAGCCAAATCCCAGACCAGACGCAATTTTTAGGCCCAAAAGGGGACAAGAGGACGTATGGTCACCCTAATTAACGTAAATAAAGCAAGCTAGTATGAATAGGGCACAAAGTGTTGGCGAAATAGCACATTAGTGGACCAGAGGAAATAACAGGGAATTTTCTTGCACAAAATAAATTCAAGCACTTCCAAGGACTTGCATTTATGTATGCTTATTTTCAAAAACCTTCCAGGGCCTTGAAAAAAAAAAATGTTTTCGGATTCACAAACTTTCAAGGATTTCAAGGACCTGTGGGAATCCTGTGTAGTAGTAGTAGTATAGATTTTATTTAATGCCATGTCAGCATCTATCTTCATGGCAAAAACAATTAAAACAAACAAGTATAACAAATACAATAAAAATCAGCAAACAAACAAACACAAGTTATATTACACAAGATTTTTTATATTAACAAAAATTCCAAAACTTTTTCTGGCAAAATTATACTAAACTCTTTAAGCATCTTCACCTCATAAAAGAGTTTACATTCATTAAGAGCAGGACAGTCCAATAAAATATGTTTGATAGAAAGGGGAATCTTGCAAAACATACATTGAGTAGGGTCTTCACATTTAAGCAAAAATGCATGAGTCAGTCTTGTATGACCTACAGTATGTGACATCTGGTAAATACCACTTGATCAGATCTAGTTTTTCATGTAATCTGTAATCAGTAATGGACTACACGTTATAAGTAACCTACCTAGCTCTGGCTAAATCTATAAACAGATCAATATATTAATTGAACAAAAAAAAAAAAATAAATAAATAATAATACATTTTAATTGCCTTTTCAAAGCTAATTTATTTACAAACAAATGAATGCACGTTACATAAAAAGTAATAAAGACATAAAATGTCAAACCTTTTATTTTTGTTTGATCAGCAATCATTTATTTAGTTTGAATGGGATTAACACATTTGATTTTTGCTTGAAAAGTATCAGATTGTTAAAATTATAATCAGTATTAGTAACAAAATGTTAAAGAAAGTAGGGATTTGTTTAATATGAAACCCTAGATATTTATTACTTTACAAATTTACTATATTAGCAAAAAGGTAACTTTAGAAAAAAGCATTTGAGAGACGTTAAACAGTGCCAATGTAGAGGTGAAGGTTATATAAAATAATACTATTACATTTTTATAACAAAATTATACAAATTCTGTTACTATCATTCTCAGTGTTTAACAGTTCTATTGCTAAAAGCTGAAAAGTTGAATTGTTAAATGTAAGAATATATATTTTTTGCTTGTATTATTTCCCTTGAAGTAAGTGTAAAAAGCTCATACTCATCAGGTTGTGATCTTTGAACTTCCTCTCCACGGCAGGTGCCACAGTAATCTCCAGACAGCGAGTACACTTCAATAGTGCGGGCTTCACTGACAACCTGAAGACTGCTGATCACAGATTCAGAGTGAGGTGTGCACAGAAGTGTGACAACACATGGCGAGCCCTCCTCAGGTCTCTCCAGACAGACAAGGTCACACCTGTGAAAAATACATTCACAAAAATATGAATGACAAGTCACCTTATATATTCAGTTTTTTCTTTTTTTTTTTTCTTTTTTTTTTTTTTTAAAGTTAGCTTAATTGAGATTATTTTGATTATTCTACTGAGAAATTTTATAAATCATTAACATATTAAAGGAATAAAAGATTTGGGGAAATTCTGCATTACATCACTTAACACTTATGATCCTCTGCAATAAAAGAGTGCCACAAGACGTTGATGGATTGGACTGGATTGGATTAATTGTGTGCAGAGGATCTACTGGTGAGCAAGTGATTAAATCCTAAATTTCCCTAAATCTGGTCCGATGAAGAAACAAACATCTACATCTTGATCTTGGATGGCCTGAGGGTGATTAAATTTACAGCATTTTTTTTTTTTTTGGAGTGAACTGTTCTTTGAATATTAATAAGTATTTTTTTTAAATAACTGAAGTTTAATTTCTAGCCACCAGCAACCACTGAAACTGACTCACCCGTCATTTTCAAACTTGCAGTTATCGTTTGGACCGTTCTCTTGTGTTGTAATGAGAACATCAGACAGTTGTTTCTGCGATGAGCACAGCCATGAGCTGCGTGCAGAGATCACAGCATCTTCAACTGAAGACATCCTTAAAAATGATCTACTACCAGCCAAAAATCCTTCACACAGCAGCTGCGATGTGCGCTGGATCAAACCGTTTGTTTCAACACAGTTAAGGTCAGTAACATTATATACCGTACACTAAAATCTAATCTTCAGCTATGTAGCTCCATAAATTTGCTGTTTGGGGGTTGAAATACATATTAGCTGTAAAGTTCAAAACAAAAACGCTCCATTACCGCACAGCTAGTACTGCTATCCGTTTAATAAAAGCAATAAAACAATATCTACATAGACATTACTCAACCTAACAAGGTCCATTCACATCAACAATATCACATGCTGAATAAACAGCGACGGCTGCTGCTCCAGGACCCAAGGAGACACCCATGCATATGCCTGAGTAAAATACTAACGAATTATACGTGATTCTTTTTCTTTTGTAATTGCAGTTTTTAGAACAAAAGAACATACAAGGGCAATAATATATAAATTACATCAAAACAAAACAAAAACAAAAAAACAAACAAACAAACAAACAAAAAACAATACAGAATAAAATTCAAAATAAAATAAGGAAAGAAATAAAAATCATATATCCATAAACAAGTACAAATAAATTATTCAAAAGAGATTTAAGGCTTTAAAGTAAAGGTATTATTATTATTATTATTATTATTATTATTATTATTATTATTATTTTGCCTTTTTTTGTATATGTATACTCAACGTACTTTAGCAAAAAGAAAAAAAAAAAAAGAAAAAAATTACCACCAAAATAATCATTAATCAATCAATCAATCAATCAATCAAAATAAATTGACAATACTCTCATTTTCAATTTTACAGAAGTCAATGTCTTTACAAAACTTTGCAGCTTGAAGCATATAATATATTATGGGATATTTTTTTCAGGCCACTGTGAAGCAGGTAAGATATCTATTGCTGAAAAAACATTTTGTAGCTAATTAAAAACATTTTTGTTGTAAAATGGGTGTGGATCTATATATTTTGTGACTTTGTTTTACCCAGTTAAAATTCAGTAATAATAATAATAAGAATACAAATAAAGATTGGAAAGATGAATTATAATTTTACATTTGTTCCTGACATAGCCTTTTTTTATTAATGCCAAAATACGCTAACTTACATAACTATAATAGTATAACTATTATAAGAGAGTTCCTGACATAGCCTATATGAATTATTTTCATACGGCTCTATCTGATTCTGAACCTCCGAGCGCCCCCTTGTGTCAACATTATCAGCTGCATCGTTTAAAAAACAAACAAACAAACAAACAAACAAACAATAGTTTTTCTTGGCCATTGTCATTTAATTATTTTAGTTTAAGGGCTTTGTGTCTAGATAGGCCTAAAATCATGGTTTTCATAGATTTATTTATACTTTTATTTGCATTTGTAATTGTATTTTATTTTTATTTATTTTATTTTTTGTATTTTTTGATCAGTATCTTAACATATTTATAGTAACTTTAAGATACTTTAGATTACATGTTTTGATTATTTATTTAATCATTATTATTATTATTATTATTATTATTATTATTATTATTATTTTTCATATTAAACCTTATAAACTTCTTATAGAATAAATCAGCCAAAATGTTTATCTAAACCCTCTCTTTATACATCTAAAATTTATAAATAGCTGTGACTAAAGAGTCATGCAGGACAGAAAGAGAATAATATGGGAATGTCGCTCCACCTGTTTGGCTGCTCATGCACGCCCCTCGTTCGCACTCACCTGAGATCAAACGTCAGTCTGGAGAAACATCATGACGCGACACTTTTCCATCTTTATTCTCATTTTTACAAACTTCGCGATTTGCCCAGGTAAGACAAATTCACTCATTTATGCTTGATGTTTTTCATACTCATGACTTCATTTACACATAATGGAGGTATGCGATACAGGGAATCGTCGTGTTTCACCGACAACAACCTACAAAATACTGTAAAAGTCTCTATTGGGTTATATTAATCATACAGGGAAAATAATTTATTAAAAATAAATAGTTTTAAACTTAATTTAACTAGGTTAAATTAGATTAATATTAGATTATACGAGTTTTGGTATCGTAAATGGCCGTTTAATTGTTTATTAAGTGTACAATGTAGCCCAATAACTACATGAAATCAAAAGAACTGTGTCTATAAACTTAGATAAACGTATATATCTATATACCTATCTATCAAAAAACAAAACAAAACAAACAAACAAACAAACAAAAAAAACAAAAACAAATAATCATAAATAAAATTAAATAATAATAATAATAATATTATGTAGACATTATTTCAGTTATACTTATGAACTTCTCTTATCATATGCCTTCATAGTCCAGACCACAGACCGGACTTCATATGTGAAGAAGTATGATGTGGTCAAACCTCAGCTGGTTCATGAGCGCTGGAAGAGGGATGCAGAGCCCTCACAAACATCTGCACAGGTATAAACCATTATTAACAGTGTCTGGAAGTAAGTTAAAAATTATATTTTCTCCATATTTGAAAATTATGTGTTTGATTTCAGGATAGACATGCTGATAGCATTACATATTCTGTCAGGATTGATGGTCATGAACATATACTGCATCTGACAAAGAACACGTAAGAATTTTGGAAGGGCTTTGGCTGAAATATTTTTAGTCTTGTTGATGATTAAAAATAGTAATTTCATCTCTTATTCTCCTAGACACTTTTTATCGAAAAACTTTGTTGTGTTGTCTCATGATGCACAGGAGAAAAGGAAATCGTGGACAGAAAAACTGGTTAGATTTTTTTTTTTTTTTTATTCATTTATTGCAGTTATAAAATATAAAAGAGAAACTATAGAACACAATCCTCAGAATGAGGAAATTGGATGTTAAAAATACATTATAGTCAGTAGACACTGGTCATGGCCTAGAAAACATTTAGTCATGTGGTCATTTTATGAAAGCCGTTAACCTAAAACATTAACCTTCACATAGTATTGGAAAACGAGCTGTACTAATGCTAATGTTTTTTTTCCCAGGAGCTTTGTCACTATCAAGGACATGTGGAAGGTTATGAAGACTCTCTCGTAGCTCTCAGCACCTGTGAAGGTCTCAGGTAAGTATGTTGCTTGCACTTTCAGTGCCTAAAATGCAGTCTTACATGTTAGTTGGGTTCCATGTCATTTTTTTAAAACTAATTTACTAAAAGCTATTATTGTGCTAGCGAGGCAGCTTTGTATTAAAGGGATAGTTCACCCAAAAATGAAAATTCTGTCATTAATTACTCACCCTCATGTCGTTCCAAACCTGTAAGGTCTTTGTTCATCTTGGAAACACAAATGAAGATATTTTTGATAAAATCCGAAAGCTTTTTAACCCTCCATGTAGACCGCAAGGGTCCTTCCACGATCAAGGCCCAGGAAAGATCCAAGAACAATGACAAAAAGTCCATGTGACAACAGTGGTTCAACAGTAATTTTATGAAGCTATGAGAATATTTTTTGTGCACAAAAAAAAAAACTAAAATAACGACTTTTTTTTAACAATTCTTCTCCCCCGAGTTACCCTCTTCTACCATTATTGAGTGTGCCACAACACAAAAAGTGTTCTCGTAACTTCATAAAATTGTCGTTGAACCACTGATGTCACATGGACTATTTTGTTGATGTTCTTGTTACCTTTCTGGGCCTTGAACGTGGTAGGAACCTTGCTGTCTACAGAGAGTCAGAAAGCTCTTGGATTTCATCAAAAATACCTTCATTTGTGCTTCAAAGATGAACGAAGGTCTTCCACTTTTGGAGCGACATGAGGGTGAGTAATTCATGACAGAATTTTCATTTTTGGGTGAACTGTCCCTTTAAAATTCATATTGCTTTTCTTCTCCACAATTATTACAATTGCAAAAACATGGCCTGTTTTTAAACAGGTTTCCTAAACACTTCCAGTGTCTACCCTTTTGTTTTGTTGGAAGTGACTGTACAGTACTTAATTTGTATGATAAGAAAAATTCCAAAATTAACTTGACATTTTCATTTCATTATTAAGACAAAGTTGTTTCTGTGTGTAGATATAAAAATTCAATTAACCAGTCTAAATAAATAACTGACAGAAATGTACTTCAACAGTGAATAAACCAGTTTATACCAGTTTTTCTTATGAAAAATCACTGCAAATTTTTGTTTCGTAAAGTAAAGTGATGGAGCATGTTGAAAGCAATACATAAAAATGTAAATAAAGATATTTGCTCTTTATATTAGGTGAAAAAGTGTTTTTATTGCACTTTGTTTAAGTAGTTAGATGCTAATTGTACTGAAGCGGCCATTACACTACACTTTTCATTTCACTGACTTTCATTTATACGCATGTCAATGCGAGAGACAGGAAATGCAAGCTCATGCAGATTTCACTGCATTTCAAAGTTTGGTGAACTGTGACCTATGAATCTGTGTCAAGTGAAGGTGTGTGACAAATATAAGATCTACAGGATGTGTTATGCCGTGACCTCTTAGGTAAATTTAAATCTGCAGTATTGCAGTAAAGTGGAGTATTTTTTTTACTTTTTGGTGTATTATATGTTGAATTATGCTTTTAAAATGATAAGATGGTTTTAAATGCTTATAAAATGTGCAGAGTTTGACGTCATATTATGGCCACTGGTCAAAGTCTAGTGTGTTTGTGGCTTAAGTGTAAATAGTGTTAGATGCCATTTAAACTCAGTTCAAGTAGTGGCAAATACTATTTTCACCTCAATGTATTGTACTTTTTATATGCAATATTAACAACATATTCAGTCAATATGATTTTATTCAGTAAACTGATAAAAGGTTGCTGCCTTATTGGGAACTTACATGTCCTGTACTACAGGCACGGCCACATTTGCAAAACTTTCAGTGAGATTTCACAAGCAAAACAGGTCCATTGTTAATAGTGTAGCAATGTATAAAGCAGAGCTCACACAGAATTCAGTTTCAGACTAAGCAGCTTTCCATTGTTGAACACAGTGTATTTGCATGTCTAATTCGAACACTAACAAAATAGGTGTTGACTGAATTTCACCAAGCAACGGTACCTGTTACCAGACAGGCTTCTTATTTTGTCTTGCTCAACCAGACAGTGGTTGACAAAGCCAGTGTATATATATATAGCCTTTGCCAACAGGATAGATTATTTGTACTGTAAACAGAGACTCTGTTAAATAGATCGCTTCTCATAAGAGTAGAAAAAATCATATGAACCTGTTACAGTATTGTTAGCTCAATATGTTTTGTTTTTTGTTTTTTTCTCAAAAATTAGGTTGTAACTATTGTACACTGTGTTTCAGAGGGATCATTCTCATTGGTAATAATAGCTATGGGCTGGAACCCATCTTGCACTCCGAAGCCAATGAACACCTCCTCTTCCTGTTGAAGGACAGTCAGTCAGAGCCATTTGTATGTGGACTGGCCAATGAAACATCTTCCAGAGAGGACCACTCCCATGACGCTGACATGTCCACGTTTTTACGGGTTGGAAACTGTCTTATTGTCTAACATTTTTATGTTGGATAAATATTTTAAGCATTTCAATTAATCTACTGAATCCACAGAAAAAACGAGCCTTACCTCAGACCAAATATGTGGAGTTGGTGTTAGTTGTGGATCACCAAAGGGTGAGTTTTAGCCATTAGAATTCTATGTTTTTGGAATTGTTTTTTTAATCGTGTAGTTCTGAAAGTTGTGTTTATTTATTCACAGTTCATCTATAAGAACAGCGATACAACTGCCGTGCGTAACGAGATGGTCGAGCTGGCTAACTTGCTGGATACGGTAAGAATTCTAGCTACAGATAAGGTTATTGTTAGGATGAACCCAACCCAAACCTCAGTCAATAATGTGTTACAACTATTGTAATGTATGTCAGGGCAGTTCTTATCTTGATTGATGTTTATAGACTGACGTAATGAAATATTTGTGGCTGTTTTTGTGATCACTCCAGTACTACAAACAGCTGAATATCCGGATAGCACTGATTGGCATGAAGATTTTTGACAAGGAGAACCCCTTCAGTGTGGATGGCAGCGCTGGGGAAGTGTTGGGAAGGTTTGTGCAGTGGAGAAAGACAGACCTGTTACCTCAACTTAGGCATGACGTGGGGCAGCTTGTTGTGTAAGTATTTCATCACACCCTGTAGCTTTGTTTTTTTTTTAAATAAATAGTTAAATAAAATATTTGTTCACTCTTAAGCAATGATTGTTACCTGAAGACTCCCCATCTGCATTCATCAAATAAAATTCCAAACTCACACCATTGGTTGGCTTAGCCTGGTCATGTCCCTAACTCTTTTTTTTAGAGCACTTTTAGAAACCATAGTAAGTACCAGATTACTGTATATGAGAGTAATAAATGTAATCAAATAAATACAATAACACAAAAATGCATTCAGATTTACTAGGCGTTTACATGTAAAACTAATACATGGAACCAGCAGATCAGCTTTTAGGCCTGTCACAATGCCAACACTTGTGGGCTTGGCTGCTTACGAGCGTTTATGCGACAGGAGGTAATTGTGCAAGACTGGAAAATCCCAAAGCTCAGTGCTCTATCTAACACTAAATACACTATAATAGTGCATCTGAATGGTATTTTTGACTAAGCATATCCCATGCAATCATCATGTTTTAGTAAAAAAGTAATAGATTTAAAATGGATTTATTTTATACTAAGTATAGTTCAAGACAGTTAACATATTTACTGACATATCGCTCGAGACTTACTGATAGAGAAAATTGTAATTCAACTATATTTGGAGTACTACTTGTGCACAATGCACATTTCTTGATATTAACCCTAAAATATGTTTTAATGTCACCATTGATGAAGATTTTGTGATCTTTAGATATTTTGCATGTAAAGACTTATATTATTTAAAGTGTACCTAAAGTATACTTGCGATAGTTCCAATTTAGCACAATCAAATATACTTAAGTATATCTTTACTTGGATTTCAGCACCACTTTCACACAGTTAAAGTGCATTAAGTACAAAATTAGTCGTTCCAATTTTGTAGACTTTAAATATACCAGTTTAGTATACTGAAAGTACCTTTGCAGGATATTTTATTAAGTAGATAATATGTAAATGTATGTGCAGTATACGTAAAATAAATGTATTTTAAAACCGATCACACACTTGCAGTCTTTACGTCCATTTGAACACTTTGGGCAAATAGAGGAAATACATCATGCAAGTAAACAAGTGGTCAAGGACAAAGATCACAGATGTGGGTATTAGGATAGGCCTTATGCGAATATGTGCACTGCCCTACTATAAAACTGTAAATGAAAACAGTAAAGTAACCTTAATGACGCTGGTAGATCACATGACAGTGACAACATGATGAATGTTGTACGTCCGGATTACATTCATACTACACGTGATCATACTTTAATAGAACATACTTTTATTTTACAAAGTAAGTACTTAAAGTAATTAAAAAGAAGTACTTATTCAGAAAGTACATGGTTTTGGAGAAAGAGGTAAATGGAAATGGACAACACTATGAGTGACACTTCCAGTAGTATTATTGTTATAGTTGTGGTGTGGTACTGTTTTTTTTTTTTTAATTAGAACAGTTTCTTTATCTTTAGATAGTTAGATCTTTATCTTCACAGTTATCTTCTTGATGTAAAAAATCCTCACTTTCCGAAATCTCCAAATTACATTTACAACTGGAGAATGTAGTAACATTTAAGTTGTCTTGGTCCTCAGAGATGACACCAGATGTCTTGTTCTGAGTAACATGATCTGTTTCTGTTTCTTAAAGAGGCCGACCAGGATCGTACCCTGGAGGTGTTCTCGGCATGGCCTTCGTAGGGACTGTGTGCTCTGCGAACAACGGTGGAGGAATCAATGTGGTTAGAACATTTTTACTGCGTCAGTCATTTTGATTGTAAAGCTAATAAAATCTGACTATATTAGCATACTCTTACGTTATCTAAAACCTTCACGGCTGATTGTTTTCTGAAGGCAGTAATCTAAAACCTGCATGTTTTATTGATGGAAAGGTGTGTTTGTGAAATAGGTGCCTGAACGAAGTGAAGCAACAATTAAAGTGTGACCAAAGCAAAACTATATTGATTACAATTTTTAATTGTTTTATGGCATCTTTACACAGCAAAGGCGGCACAGAAACCGAATCTGAAGCGGCATAAATGTGCATTTACACAGACCGTTTAATGCTGTTCTGAAGCGGCATAAATGCATTTACACAGGAATTAAAATAGTTGGAAACATACATCTTTTAAAATAACTACAATTTTAAAATTAGTTTTAACAAAAACAAATGCTATAAAATTACATGACAAATATAAAAAAAAGAACAAATAATATAAAACATGAAATAAATAAAAACATGACATTTTAAAATGTAACGGCAATAAATTTAAATTTCCTGCGCATGCTACAGTGTATCTGCGTTGGACGGTTTGTCACAATGTTAGCTTTAGACAAGAGACAGACAAGACAATGGTGGAAGTTTGCCAATGTTTTTTATTTTAAAAAGCCTGTTGACTTTTGCCGTTATCTATGCTTATTTCCAATTTTTGTTTTTTTTTGAACATTCGTTTCTTATTTATTTGGTTCTGCGGTGTTTGCTGATTTTTACTTTGCGTAATTTATTTTTTATTCGTATTGCTAATAAACGTTCTACGTTTCTTATATTTATTTGGTTCCTTTAATGTAGGCCTAGCCTAAGTTTTTTGTTATTTTATATTAGGCATATAGCATGGTGTAACCTATTTGTATTCGTTTTGTTAATAAAAGTTCCATGATTATAGGCTAAGTGAGTTTAACGTTGTATTTTGCTGTTGCTTGAATTGGATTCAAGCAATTGACGCGGAATGCCGCTAATTTAAAAGTGAAAGTAAAATGTGCACTGCGCATTAGCTATATAAAAGCGAAGGAAAGCGAGTGAAAAGAGGGAAATTGAAGATATGTGCGGAGCCACTTTCCTACTTTCCACATGACTGAGAAACTTGTTTCCGATGTAACCAAACAGTTAACTTGCAAAAGCGGGAAAATAACGAAAAGAGAGTCCTCTCTATCAAGACAAGCTGAGAATCATGAGTCGCGACTGGCGGGGATATGGGGCTTAAATTGAAATTAATTTACCCAAAACATACTTATTCTACCCACTATAATAGTAAGATAATATAAATAAAATGAAAAAATGAATTGAAAATGAAATCATGATTGGCTCTCATCATGACTGTTTTGCGTTTCATTTACACTGAATCAAAACAGCATTGCGTCGCCTTTAATACTGGGGACTGAGGCGGGTCAGAGCCGGCATAGTGCTTTAATGCGGCATTGCGTCTTTACACTGAATTCTGAGCCGACACAGACCCGCTTTAGAGCAGCCTTAAATCGGCTGTGTAAAGAGGCCTTTAGTTGTCTGTGCTGCAAATACATTTAGGTGCATATAATAGATGCAGGAAATGAACTCTAATATCATGTTCTCCTTTGCTTTTTACTATTGTATCATCAAAGTTTGGTGGCAACAATCTGCAGTCGTTCTCTACGGTGATTGCTCACGAACTGGGCCATAACCTGGGCATGAGTCATGACATCAGTGGTTGTACCTGTAATCCTGGGAGCTGCATTATGGCACCCACTGCTGGGTTAGTGGCTACTGTTGTTTTGTAACATCTGTCATATATGCAACTATTGTGAACATAATCTAAAACATAATTTAATATGGAAAAAAATGTAAATTCTGTCATCATTTGCTCACCCTCACGATGTTCCAAACCTGTATGGGTTTTTTTTTCATTCTGTGGAGCACAAAAGAAAAGTCATACAGGTTATATTCAGTGCCTTGTGAAAGTATTCATACCCCTCCATTTTTTTCACTTTTTGTTATGTTGCAGCCTTATGTTAAACTGCTTTAAATTACTTTTTTCCCTCTACACTCACTCACCCACTACTTTTTTCCTATCTACACTCCATACACCATAATGACAGAGCACAAAACAGGTTTGTAACAACTTTGCAAATTAATAAGAAATAAAAAACTGAAATGATTCCATTGCATAAGTATTAATACCCTTAAAAAAATGCCATTGCGTAAGTATTAATACACTTAAAATTTAGCTCAGGAGCACTCATATTGCTTGTAGATGTTACTAAACTTCGAGTGTAGTTAACCTGTGGCAAATCCTTTTGAATGAGTATGATTTGGAAAGGTACACACCTCTCAGAAAAGGTCTAACAGCTAAAAATGCATATCAGCTGCTGCATCATTCTGCTGCATTGACGGTTGACAGAAGCATGTAGCCTCCATTATCCATAATGGAAGATGCTTGGAACAACTAGGACTGTCCTACTGCTGGCCTCCTGGCCAAACTGAGCAATTAATGGAGAAGGGGCTTGGTTATACTGGTGACTAAGAAGTAGATGGTCACTCTAGTTGAGCTCCATGATCATATATGCAAATGGAAGAAGCTTACAGATCTTTATGGTGGTGTGGCCAAACTCAATCCTTTTCTCAGTGAAGATGCATAAAAATTCCACATGGAATTTGCAAAAGCACCTAAATGACCCTCAGACTGTGAGAAACAAGATTCTCTGGTCTAATAAACCTCAATTCCAAGCATAAGCTGCGTCTCATTTGGAAGGCCGCATCCTCCGGAGGTCGCATTTGAAGGCTGCACATGTCATCCGGTAGGTCTTATTTAAGAAAAGTAAACATCTTGCAAAGTAAAAAAGAAATCATAGTATTTTACACCTCACAAGAAATAACAGTCAATTTTATTATGGTTACTTTTCTTAAATAAGACATCCTTAATGACATGTGCAGCCTTCAAATGCGACCTCCGGAGGATGCAGACTTCCAAATAAGACGCAGCTATCATGGTTGAAGAAAACCAGCCACTGCTCATTACCTGCAGAGTACCATCCCAACAGTAAAGTGTTTTGGTATCAGCCTCACGCTGTGGGGCTGTTTTTCAGCGGCAGGAGTAAAAGAAAATCTCAATGCACTAAAATATTAAGATAGCCTTAATAAAAACCCAGTCCAGAGCATTCAGAAACTCAGACTGGGCAGAAGGTTCACCTTTCACCTTTTGGCTTGAACACAATCAAATATTTCTGGAGATACCTGAAAATGTCGGCCAAACTCCATCCAAGCTGAAGAGCTTGAGAGGTGAAGAGGTGAGGTGAAGAATGGCAAATAATTGCCATATGCAGATGTGTAAAGCTTGTCGCATCATGCACAAAAGACTTGAGGGTGTAAAGGTGCTTCAACTAAGTATTAAGTTAAGGGTATGAATACTTATGCAATATACTTATTTTAGTGCTTTATTTTTAATAAATTTGCAAAGTTGTCATAAATCTGTTTTTTTTTTTTTTTTAAAACCATTATGGTGTATGGCTGCAACAACAAATCAAAAAAATGAAGGGGTATGAAAACTTTCACATTTTTTCTTACTATTAACTAGTTTCTTATTAGCATGAACATTTTTATCATTTTGGCTGTTTATTAGCACTTGTAAAGCACATATTAATGACTTATTCTGCATGATCATATACCTCATACCTAAACACAATAACTAACTTACCATCTATTAATAAGCAGAGTGGGGCAGAGTTTACTAAGTCAAAAGTCATAGTAATAGTAAGAATTAGTCCCCAAACTAAAGTGTGACCAGAATTTTTTTTTAAACAGCAATCCTTTCCAGCTGACCCCAATTCCTCAAGTCAATTTTTTATTTTTTTTGGTTGAATATCCTGTTATCCTGAAACACATCTGATTATAAAAGTAAAATGGGTGTAGAGCATTTCTATTGACCTCAATCAGAGATTCAAAAAGTTCAAAAAGTTTCCATGCTGTCCTTGATGTGTGTGATGCTGCGTTTGGCTGTGAATGCAGAGGAGCGACTACATTCAGTGACTGCAGTGATAAAGACTTTGAGAGGCTGATTCAGAGAGGTGGAGGGGCGTGTTTGAGGAACCCACCATCTCAAGACAGCATTGTCACGGTGCCCAGGTGTGGGAATGGCATTCTAGAGCATGAAGAACAGTGCGACTGTGGCACACCGCAGGTATGTCAGAGGCTTACTTTCCTGTTTAACTTAAAGCATTTGATTTTAAACTCCAATTGTAAAACTCAGTTGAATATTATTTTTATGTTTCCACAGCAATATTGTGAGTTGTAATTAATTATATTTCCAGTGCTTTTTTTTTTTTTTTTTTTTTTTTACATTACTGAAAATAAATAAGTTTCATGTTTTCTTTAGTGTGAGTCTAGGTTTTCCATTTATTTAACTGTTTGTTTTATGTTCTATGATAGTTTAAAACTCAAGGAAAGGCCTGAAGACACTGTTCAATTTTATAAATAAAAGAACAAACAAATAAAAGTACAAATAAAATTGCTTTTCAGTATTGCTGTACTGAATGTGATGTTGCTGTTGTGTTGCAGGAGTGCAAAAATAAGTGTTGCGATGCAGCTACATGCACCCTCACTAAGGGCTCAGCCTGTGCTGCAGGAAGCTGCTGTGAAAACTGTCAGGTCAGACCCCACATCACACACACACACACACTTGATCTTATTTAAATGGCAAATCATAATTACCTCAGACGAAGGGACATTAAAGGGACAATTCACCAAAAAATGTAAATTTGCTGAACATTTACTCTCAGGCCATCCAAGACATAGATGGGATTGTTTCTTCTTCAAAGCACATTTGGAGAAATGCAACATTGTATCACTTGCTCACCAGTGGATTTTCTGCAGTGACTAGATGCTGTTAAAAAGAGTCTAAACAGCTCTTAAAAACATCACAATAATGCATAAGTAATCCAAATGACCAGCCCATTATTAATAAAGTCCATCCCTTGTTGTCCTCCCACATTAAAATCCACCAACATATTTGTTTATAACTATTTTAGACTGTTTCCTTACGTAAACAGTGCTTGTTTATATTTCTTGTTCTATGTTTCTAATTCACCCCAGACAGATTTTTGAAAATTAGTTATTAGAAACAAAACTGTTGAGATTTATTCTTAAAACAAGTGAAATACAATAAGGACATTTGTAACGGTGTAACACTGGTTACTCTGAACAGATCAACGTGGCCGGCACTCCCTGCAGACCGTCCATCAACCAATGTGATCTGCCGGAGTTCTGCAATGGAACGTCTCCATTCTGCCCGGCAGACTTCTACATGATGGACGGCCTCCCGTGTGCCAGTAACACAGCCTTCTGCTTTGAGGGCCGTTGCCAGACATTTGACTACCAGTGCAAACAACTTTTTGGCTCAGGTACTTCTCATTGTTCTCATTTTATCTCTATATTCTGGATGAGCATATGTGAGTTTTCTGTCTGTCATTATTCAAATGGCATGCTGTGGTTTCAAATTTTATACAAAGCTTGTTTTGTACTGTTGAATTCATGTGTTTTTCTCTGTATCTCTGGCTATTCAGAGGCGACTAAAGCAGATGATAAGTGCTTTAGTCATGTTAATACTATAGGCAATGTGTATGGGAACTGTGGATACTCTGGGTCTAACCCCAAACCTTGTGATGTGAAGTGAGTACCTCATTTAGTTTTCATCAGTCAAAGCATGCGTGTTTTACTTTATTCATTGCTGCTACAAACCATTTGAGAACAAAGTAGATGTTATTTAAATTTAGTACTGACCTGAATAAGATAATTCTCATAAAAGACGTTTGCATATACGCAAGATAAAATAATAGTTGAATTTACTCAGAATGACTAAGTTCAAAAAGTTTACATACACTTGATTCTTAATACCGTGTTGTTACCTGAATGACCCACAGCTTTTTTATATTTTTTATTTATTTATTTATTTTTTTTAGTGATAGTTGTTCATGAGTCCCTTGTTTGTCCTGAACAGTCAGTTAAACTGCCTCAAGGAAACACGATGCATTAAGGGGGGTGAAACTTTTTGAATTTGAAGATCAGGGTAAATGTAACTTTTTTTGTTTTTCATGTAAGTATCTTCTGTAGCTTCTAAAGGGCAGTAGTAAATGAAAAAATATGGTATTTAGGCAAAATAAGGAAAAATGTACACATCTTCATTCTGTTCAAATGTTTTCACCCCTTAATGCATCATTTTTTTTTTTTCTTCTGGAGCATCAGTGAGTGTTTGAACCTTATGTAATAGTTGCATATGAGTCCCTCAGTTGTCCTCAGTGTGAAAAGATGTATCTCAAAATCATACAGTCATTGTTGGAAAGGGTTCAAATACACAAAAATGCTGAAAAACCAAACAATTTCTGCGACCTGAAGGATTTTTCTGAAGAACAGCGGCAGTTTAAGGGGGACTCATGAATAACTATCGCTAAACAAAAAAATACTAAATAAAAAACAACACTAAATAAAAAAATAACATGCGTTTTGTATGATCCCTTTTATTTTGGTAAAATAATTAACATTTTGCAGATTCCCTGAGGTGTATGTAAAATTTTGATCTCAATCAATATATATATATATACACTACCGTTCAAAAGTTTGGGGTCAGTTTTTTTTTTTTTTTTTTTAAGAAATTAATACTTTTATTCACCAAGGATGTATTAAGTTAATAATTAAAAGTTTACTAAAAGTTAATAATAAATAATTTACATTGTTATAAAATATTTAGATTTTGAATAAACACTGTACTTTTTAAACTTGTTATTCATGAAAGAATCCTGAAAAAAAAAATTACAGCTTCCAAAAAATATTTGGCAGCACAACTGTTGATATTATCCAACATTGATCATTCTAATAATAAATCCGCATATTAGAATGATTTCTGAAGGATCATGAGACACTTAAGACTGGAGTAACAGCTGATAAAAATTCAGCTTTTCATCACTGGAATAAATTCTATTTTAAAGTATGTTAAAATAAAAAACATTATTTTATATTGTAAAAACATTTTGGAATATTACTGTTTTTTTTCTATATTTTTAATCAAATAAATGCAGCCTTGATGAGCATAAGAGACTACTTTAAAGACTATTACAAGTCTTACTGACCCCAAACTTTTGAACGGTAGTGTATATATATTGCATTGATATATAAATTGCTTCAAAATTAAAAAACAGTTTTTTGATGAAAAGTTTGAAGTTTCTATACTTTTTATATCTTATAGTTGTTGTTATTATATAATTATTTTTTATTAATGAATGTGAAATTAGGAAGATGTGGTTTGCGACATGTTCTTGTAAAATAACTCAGCTGTCTCAAATTTCTCTATTCCAGTTGTTTTACATGTTGCTTTGTTTTTTGTTCTACTAAACAGTGAACAGCGCTGAGTGAATTTTACATTTCCTGTCTTTACAGAAATGCTATGTGTGGAAAAGTCCAGTGTGTATTCAACAGCAACAGCCCACCACCAGGAGCGTCAGTCAGCGTACAAAAAATAGAGGGAGGGACAATCACCTGCATGAATGCTGACTTCAACATGGGCCCGGATGTGCCAGATCCAGCATATGTAAAAACTGGCTCAGTCTGCGCTCCTGGAAAGGTTAGAGTGGAGAAAATTGTTTGTAGTTTTATTGTGTAGCCTTTAAATTTGATATCTTACCTGTATTGGAACATTTCAGACATGCTTTAATCATATAAACAGACAAATAGTTTGAATGAAAATTAACAGTTCGTTTGAATGACTACAGCACAGAGATGTGATTTTAAATTGACTCTTGAACAAACATGGTCATTTGATCTTTAAATATGTACCATTTGGAGTTTGATTCTCTCATTTTATTATTATTATCCATAACCTTTAAACAAACAGATAAGTCCGGTATTTCTATATCTCAAGGTGTGTTCGGACTTTACTTGTTTGAATGCTTCAGTTCTGGATCAGAGTCAGAAATGTGACGCCCACAGGGACTGCAAGAGTAATGGAGTAAGTTACTAACTAAATTTTTTAAAATTCCATGATTCATCGGTGCAGGTCAATCCAAATTACTTTATAGTCTCAGTTGCTTTTCAACACTTCCATCTACTCCATCAAACCACTTTTTACTGAATAGCCAATTTATCAGTGCAAATTGGTTTTCAATGATGTGATTTTCACATAGGTGTGTAATGATCAGTTCCATTGTCATTGTAATGATGGCTGGGGTCCACCCTACTGTGACAAAGCCGGCAGAGGAGGAAGTATCGACAGCGGCCCTGCACAGATTGGTAAGAGCACACTCATTACGTCTCACTCCTTAAAGGGGTCATCGGATGCCCATTTTTCACAAGTTGATATGATTCTTTAGGGTCTTAATGAAAAGTCTATAATATACTTTGGTTAAAAATTCTCAATGGTTGTGTAAAACAACACCCTTTTTACCTTGCCAAAATCAGCTCTGCAAAAATCATCTCATTCTGGTCGAGGCTACTTTAAATGCAAATGAGCTCTGCTCGCCCTGCCCCTCTCTTCTCTCTGTGGAATGACAAGCTTGTTTACTTTAGCCGCATTTAGCCATGTTTAGCTGCTAAACTTGCTAACTAGCACATTATTAGGAAAGATTATTGCAAAGATTCATAAAAAACCCTTAATACTCACTTCTGCTGTAAGTGAAGCTGAATCACGAATGATTTGCGCGAACATAGACGGATATATGTAGATCGGGAGTCGCATTCCCTTCACAAACGTAATCCACTGCATCTTCACCGGCTCAGATGTCGGGAGTAAATGAGGACCACTACGTTCATTATTACATCCAGCAACACAACACCTCAATTGCTCAATCGGAGATATTCTTGTCTAATTTACATCCCTGCTCATGCATTGAAACAAAGAGGGTGGACTGTGACAGCTGGTTTGTGGTAAGACGCTCATGTCAATCAACTATCATGGGAGCGGCCTCTGTCGGTGTGACGCCACAACAACAGGCATCTGAGAATGGCTCGATTTGAAAAAGGGAATATTATTTTTACAGATTAATAAAAAAACACTGCATGGATTTTTATTATAGGGTAGATTTGTACATACACTGCCAACACACATTAATGTTAAAACAACATGTAAAAGTGAACTTAGCATCCGGTGACCCCTTTAAATAAACAAAACACACCAACATGTTGTAATGTTTATATCATTCCTTTGAAACTCTTTCCTCATAGATTACTCCCTGAGAAATGGACTCTTGATCTTCTTTCTTCTCGTCGTGCCAATTTTGGTGGTCATAATAATCATTTTGCTCTACGTGTTCAGAAGAGACAGTTTCAATCGCTGTGTAAAGCGCCTTCCTTCGAAAAGCCCAAGGTCAATCAATTATCATGCTTTTCTTTTCATGCTGTTTCAGTCTTGGAACTTTGTTCAATCTTTGATGTTTCGATATTGCTTATTACTTCTTTACATGCACATCAGTATTCCGATATTAATCATAATATTTGGAGTATTCCGTTTACAACAGTATTCAGATTCCTCAAATTCCAGTTTGAATTCTGAAAGAGTTGTTGTTTCTAAACTTTCAGTTGTGTATTTAAGAGAGATGCTTTTAATATAAAAGCACCTTTGTTTAACTTTTTAAAAAGGTATAATGCAAAACTTAAAAAAAAAAAAACATTTTAACTCACAATGTTTCTCACAAAGAAACATCAATGTATTCCTGTAGTGACAAAGACTTTTCCTGACTGTTTACATTTCTTGGCATTGTTGAGCATTTTTGAGGATGAGAAGTGTTAGTCCTACAGTCATGGCCAAAAATATTGGCACTCTTGCAATTCCTCCAGAAAATGCAACACTTCTCTCAGAAAATTGTTCCAACTGCAAATGTTTTGGTATTCACATGCTTATTGTTTTTGTTTGCACTGCAACAACACACACACACACACCAAAAAAAAAACAAACCAAAAAAAAAACAGGAGTAAAGTCAAACCTGATCAAATTTCACACAGAACTCAGAAATGGACTGTACAAAATTAGTGGCACCTTGTCAAAATTGTAAGAAATAATTGCTTTTCAAGCATGTGATGCTCCTGTAATTTGTATTTAGACACATCTGTGGCAGTTGACAAGTGTAGGCAATATAGTAACCACACTTCAAAAGTTGAATCAACCTTTGTGTTGTGTGTCACACTGAGCATGGAGAAAAGAAAGAAGTGTAAAGAGTTGTCTGTGGATTTGAGAAAAAAAATTGTGGAAAAACATGGTCAATCTCAAGGCTACAAGTCCATCTCCAGAGATTTTAATGTTCCTGTGTCCACTGTGTGCAATATCATCAAGAGGTTTACAGCCTATTGCACTGTACACTCTTAAAAATAAAGGTTCCAAAAGGGTGCTTTTGCAGTGATGGCATAGAAAAACTGTTTTTGGTTCCCCAAAGAACCTTTCAGGGAACAGTTCCGTAAAGAACCATTTTAAAAATCTAAAGAACCTTTTTCGACTATAAAGAATATTTTCTGCATTTGAAAGGTTCCATGGATGTTCAAGGTTCTTCACAGAACCATTGATGCCAATAAAGAACCTTTATTTTTAAGAGTGTAGCTAACCTCCCTGTACGTGGACGGAAGAGCAAACTTAATGAAAAATTACAACGAATGATTGTTTGAATAGTGGATAAAGAACCCCAATTAACTTCCAAACAAATTCAAGCTGATCTGCAGACACAAGGTACAACAATGTCAGCTCGCACTATCCATTGCCATCTGAATGAAAAGGGACGCTATGGTAGGAGACCCAGGAGAACACCACTGCTGACACAAAGGCATAAAAAAGCAAGACTGGAGTTTGCCAAAACTTATGTGACAAAACCACAATCCTTCTGGGAGAACGTACTGTGGACAGATGAGACAAAAGTAGAGCTTTTTGATAAAGGACATCATGGCACTGTTTACAGAAAAAGAAATGAGGCCTTCAAAGAAAAGAACACAGTCCGTACAGTCAAACATGGTGGAGGTTCAAAGATGTTTTGGGGTTGCTTCGCGGCTTCTGGCACTGGATGCCTTGACTGTGTGAACGGTATCATGAAAGATTACCAAAGAATGATTACCAAAGAATTTTGGGGCGCAACTTAGTGGCCAGTGTCAGAAAGCTGCGTCTCCACCAGAGGCCATGGATCTTCCAGCAGGACAATGACCTGAAACACACTTCAAAAAGCACTCAGAAATGGTTACAAGCAAAGTGCTGGAGAGTTCTGAAATGGCCAGCAATGAGTCCAGATCTGAATCCCATAGAACACCTGTGGAAAGATTTCAAAATAGCAGTTGGGAGAAGGTGTCCGTCAAATCTGACTGACCTGAAGCAATTTGCAAAAGAAGAGTGGTCCAAAATTCTAGTAGAGAGGTTTAAGAAACTCATTCATGATTACAGGAAATGATTAATTTCAGTTATTTTTTCCAAAGGGGATGCTACCAAATATTAAGTTAAGGGTGCTAATAATTTTGTCCAGTGAATTTTTGGGGTTCTGTGTGGAACTGTATCAGATTTGACTTTTCTTCTCTTTTTTTTTTTTTTGTGTTGTTCCAATGCAAACAAAAAAATAAAAATGTGCGTACCAAAACATTTGCCACTGCAACAATTTTCTGAGAAAAGTGTTGCATTTTCTGACAGAATTGCAAGGGTATTTTTGGTGTGTGTTTTATTAAAAAAGTAATTCAATTAACAATAATAGCATTATTTGTCTTGCCTTGTTAGAGCACCAAACTCTCAAAAGAAATATAGAAAATCAGGTAATGGCGCAAACACGGCCACAAAACTGTGCTGAAGAAATTGCAACTCACAGTACAGTATGTGCAGAAATTTTTAGATCAGCAACCCAAGGTTAAAAATTTCTGCTGTTGTGATTTTTACTAACATACATAACATATTTATTAACATTTACCAGTGCTTTCTGTGGGAGGGATAGGCACATTCTGTACTGAGAATCTCATGCATGTGGTAGGTGTGTTTGAGCTGAAAATCATGACTGACTTCATTTATATGCACATAGCATGAGTTCCAAGTTAAGCTGGATTGCGAGTGGCATGTAAAGAAGGTACAGGAATATTGCAACATGTTTAGTTAAATTTAACCTAAAACAGAAAGTTCATGTCATCAAACACTCAAAAAATGTTTGAAAATTATTGTCAAATCTTCTGAGATATTATCTTTAATATTTTGTTTAATATTTTACAACAGGCCAACGAATGCCACAAGTGCTCCATCAAATGATGAGTCAAATGTCCAGGCAAACGGCAATACAACAAGAGCGTCCACCCCACAGTCAATGACAGAGGTTCAAACCAATGCTATTTTAGTATCACTGATATACTATTATAGTTTTTGTTAATATTTTAGTACTATCTTCTGTTTTCACTTTAATTTTAAAGTTTTAGATTTTTGTCATTTTTATTAGTTTTCATTATTTGTAAATGCCTTATATAATTGTTATTAGTCATTTTTATTTATTCATTTTAGTATTTCATTTTAGTATTTAAACTTAAATGAAAATCTGAAAACTATACTTTTTTTTTTTTTTGTATTTTACTTTATTTCAGTTAAAGGATTAGTTCACTTCCAGAATAAAAATGTCCTGATAATTTATACATTCCTATGTCATCCAAGATATTCATGTCTTTCTTTCTTCAGTCGAAAAGAAATTAAGGTTTTTGAGGAAAACATTCCAGGATTTTTCTCCTTATAGTGGACTTCAATGGTGGCCACTGAGTTGAAGGTCCAAATTGAAGTTTCAGTGTAGCTTCAAAGGGCTCTACATGATCCCAGATGAGGAATAAGGGTCTTATCTAGTGGAAAAAAATGGTCTGTTTCTAAAAAGAAGTAAAATTTATATACTTTTTAACCACAAATGCTCATCTTGCACAAGCTCTGTCACGCATTACGTAATAACGTTGGAAAAGTTCATTCGTGGTTAGCTTTTTTGTAAAGGCCGTTTGACTTTCTTTGCATGTTCGCTTTGTAAACACTGGGTTGGTACTTCCACCTACGTTATGCGTGGCCTTTTCAATGTGACTATGCAATGCATGGACATAGAGCTAGTGCATTAGCCACCATTGAAGTCCACTATATGGAGAAAAATCCTGAAATGCTTGAAAGACATGAACATCTTGGATGACATGGGGGTGAGTAAATTATAAGGATTTTTTTATTCTGAAAGTAAGCTAATCCTTTTAAGTTTGCTTTATTAGTTTTTTATGGTTTAAGTTTTAGTCAGTGTTAATAAACCTGCTTTCAGCAGCAAACTATTCCCACAATTCATCAAATTCCCAACTAACTTGATGTTAATAATAAAAACAGGGCTACAAATAAACTGCTTCTTTCTGAGCTTTGTGTGTGCAGATAATTTAGAGATTGCCAGAGATTACTGATGATTTCATTATGTCTTGCTTTCATTTCCACTATTCCTATGTTGTGATAAAGCACTTAAGTTACTATAATGAACCTGGCTAAGTAAAACTTAACTTGGCATTTTTAAAAAGTTAGTAAGTCAACTTCTGTTGATCATCTTTATGGTAACTTTGCCCACTTTAATTGTTTCTTTCAGCCACCTAAACCAGCACATCCAGTGGATACCTCAGTAGCTCACATAAGGTAATGGCACTAGAAATATTAAACCCAGTCTAAGTTTTCCTTTTTTTCTGTTGATTTTTATTGGTAGTGTTTGCCAAGGCAAGCAACGGACCCCTAACATTAAAGTCCCCATGAAATTTAGAGCACAGTTGGGGAGATCAACCTTCAAACACTGCAAATGGTTAAACAGCCTCAACATTATAAACAGAACTGACAAGGAGAGGAGATAAGACCATGTGCCAACATAAATGACACTTTTCAAACTACACATTATAAAGGCCATAGCAACACCCTTACATTGTGGTGGCAAGTTCTGCACTGGCAAACACCATGATTTACCTCAGAAAATGTAGAAAAATCTAGTTCTTACGTGCTTGTGTTTGAAAAGCCATTTTCTTTCATCTGTCTCTGATATTTCTTTGGAGTACAACTGACCTGCTGTCTTCTCAACCCTACAGACAAGGGCCAGGAGTCCCCAGACCAATCCCACCAAGACAGACCCAAGTATCAGTATGAAGATGGTGTGATGTTGCACAGTTGTTGCTTTTTGTATTATATTTTTACTTGACCCAATTTTCCAAAGAATACTGAAGAAAACATTTTATTACTCAGAATCGTCATCACCTTTTCTGTGATTTAAAACTGATGAAGGACCAATGCTGTTCTGAACTAGCCAGGAAAAGTATATGTTGCTTATAATTTAAGAATTTTAAAAACGTTTACAGAGTTTTGTAATTTTCTTTTACCTCAGAAAGTGATGACAGTATGACATGTGAAAACATATGACGGTTGTTAATATTTATTACGTTTGGGGGAAGAATTAATTTCCCCTGGATTAAGCTGCACTGTAATCCTGAGTTCAGGTCAGGGATCCATCAAGGACAGCAAACTAGAAATATGCCAGAAATGTATGCCTATTTAGGAACGTTCAGAATAAAGGTTTTCTGCCTATTTTAATGTAACATTCTGTTCTGTTAGTTAAGTAGCTCTTTAATACAATTATTTTGATCTAAATTGTAAAAATTGTAATTCTATCCACAAAATCTCTATTTTATATGTACCATAAATGTCAAAATGAAAATAATAAAGTATATTCTTATTTAAATCTCTTGCACTTGCCTCACATACTTCAATACCTCAAGTGTGTTATATTGGTTACCGTAAAGAAATGTACAAGTTCCTTCACCTCTTTTTTTTTTTTTTTTTTTTTTTTATACAATATTTAAGCAGCACTATCTACCTGGTGGTACTTGTTTATTTTGTATTGATTGATTGACTGATTAATTGCAATAATTCAAATTTTTTTCAAACAATACTCTACATTTCAGACGTAATTGTCCACCTTTATATTTTGTCATTGTCCATTGTGTCAAAAGGTTTTTGTTTTTTACACACATGTTGTATTTTACTGTGATGACTGAAACGTGAGAAGAAATATATAAGAAATATCTATCTGTCCGCCTGTGGATGGCATATAGGTCATTGTACGGCGAGTGTGAAGGCTCAGTAATCGCGTTTGGTTGGTCGGAGCAGTCATGTCGGAGCAGGAGTCTCTGAAAAGCTCCAGCGCGAGGAACCGCGGAGGAGTACAGCGAGTGGAGGGCAAACTGAGAGCCAGTGTTGAGAGAGGAGATTATTATGAGGCCCATCAGATGTACCGGACATTATTCTTCAGGTGAGCTTTAACGTTTATTACAGGAGTAATAATGACTGTCCCGGGCCCTGTAGCTTCCAGATCTTTCTTGTTGTCAACCGAGCCCGTTCTTTGGTTGTGTTGATTGGCAAGCTGCTCTTCCTGACCCGCCCCTTGAGTGCCATCTTATCTCTGATTGGGCAGACTCGACGTCAATTATGTCATAATGTCAGCGTGAGCCTTGTAGCTACATGCTAATCTGAAGAATAAGGTTGATTAACAAGTGCAGCACCCGAATAATCTGTCAGTTATACTATAATATAATAACACTTTCCAAAAACATAATTTTATATATTACGACAGTGAGGTTAAACCGGGCATTTCTTAGAATTTAAGCATTTTAACAAACAGAGCTTGTAAACCAGCAGTATTGTGAAATATCACATTTTAAGTGTAAAGTCTCTTTTTAAAATCATCCTATAAATTCATACCAACGTGATAAAGACACAACGAAGAGTAGGCTATTTCTTAAAACCACATCTGCCATTCATTCTTCCTTTTGTTGACCTGCTAGCTAGTGAGCAGCCTTTTGGGCATCATAGTCTCACAAGCTTTCTAGTGGGCCATCATGGTTTCAGCCTATCTAGGTAACGTTTTCTGGAATTTCAGTGCTGACAACCAAGATGGCATTTATAGGCATTAGTTTGTATTTGATGGGCAAAACGACTTTTATTCATTATGTTAAGACAAGCATCACCACCAGCTTCAAATATTGCACAGATCCGATTGCACATAGTAAAGTTAAAATGTCAGGGTGATGCTAACATCAAAATTAAAAAGAATACACCTCATTAAAAGAAAAGAACGGTGGTCAGGTAGTCTGAAATAATCTTTTATTACTGTTTCTTATGAAAAAAAAATACAAATATGCAATCTAATATGAAAGAGCATGCAAAAAAAAAAAAAAAAAAACTGCAGGAAATATCAAAGAGAGCATCTCTGCAGACCCTCATAACTGAGTGTCAAACTCAAAAAGTTTCAAAAAATAAAAATATCAGATATTGCGGTCTTTCATGACAAAGGAAGTTCCGGTTATAAAATGCCATGTGATGGAACTCAATGAAAATTCATTTGTTATAAAACTGTATTTGTTATACGTAGAGACATAAAGTCTTTTTACCTAGAAAAATAAATGTAAACATAAGGAAATGTTACGATGTGCACAGTTACATTTTCAAGTTAGTATAAAGAATATGTTATTTCATTTTACTTGATAGTTACATCACATTATCTTCATAGGGCCAGATATAAATAAAAAAAATAAATAAATGTATCAAAGCAAACATGAATACAATTAATAGAGGGTTCGCACTTACATCACTGTTTGCACGGTTAATGTACTTACTGAATACATTGTTCTGCTAATTTATGCTTAAACCATAGAAAAATGTGTAGAAGCTGCTAAATTATGTAGAGAAGGAACTTAGAAGTCAGGAAAGGGTACAGTAGTTTGACAAGTTAATGGAAGGTAAAGATACGTACAGGCAGTATTAATTAAGATATTAGCCTAATATTTCACCTACCTGACCAGAAATAATAAGAACAAACACGAATGTTGTCAAAATTCTTGCCCTGGAAATCCTGGTTGAGTTTGGCCTTTTTTCCCTCAGACAGTTTTTTGCACTCTTCTTCTTGATTTGTTACATATTTTTGCAGTCTGTAGTACTCCAAATGTTTTTCCTGTTCTGACTGATTACAGCCCAATACATGACAATAACTGACCATTTTCAGCAACAATAGTCAGTAAAACTTGAGAGTTTCGTTCAGTTCAGTGTCATTGTTTACGTTCAGTGCCGCCAATACGGCAAATTGATGATGCGTCGTGTGTTTTGAAAACTTGGTACATTTATTAAACTTGTTTTTTTTAAAAGATATCTTTTTTAAAATCACACTATTTGTCTTTATCCCATGCTGACCACTGTGTGATTTCTATCTTGACCGCAAAAACATTGTTTTAATAACATGTTATTTTTGGGTGCAGGTACATGTCACAAGCGAAGCATGCAGAGGCCAGAGAGTTGATGTACAATGGAGCATTGCTCTTCTTTAGTTATAATCAGGTATGTGTTCCTTTTTAGGTCAGTCAGAGACTATAATTTATTATGCAGTTAAAGCTTTGAACAGGTCAGTTGTTACTTAGAAGTTTGACTGTTAGTAGACATTTTAGATTATTAGTTAACTTTTTTCGTATGTAAGATCTCTACACTAATGTTTGCTTTCTAAACAGCAAAACAGTGCTGCAGATCTGTCCATGCTGGTACTAGAGTCCCTGGAGAAATCTGGGGCCAAAGTAGATGATGAGACACTAGGTGAGTTTATTGAACATTATATTATTGAGGCTGTTGCGCTGGTGATGTTATTTGGCAAACATTTAGATGTGTTAAATTTACTGTAGCGCCAAGCTGTTACATGCAGTAGCTTTGCACATTTCATTCTCTATTTTGTGTGGTACGCTTTGTAAACATATGAACAGATGCTGGAGACTGTAAATATTTTTTATTTATTTATTTTTTTTATGTTATTCACTACATATCTTGATTGTTGGAGAAGTTTTTTTTTAGGTATAAACTCCTAATAGCGAGTTATAAAGTCAGAATTGCTAGATATAAACGCGCAATTCTGACTTTTTCTCAGAATTGCATGATATAAACACAATTGCGAGTTAAAAAGTCAGAATAGAGGGATATAAACTCGCAATTAAGAAATTATGTCAACAATTGCATGATTTTCTGACTTTATAAAGATAGAAATTTGCAATTCTAACTTTTTTTCTTAGAATTCTAAGATATAAACTTGCAATTCTGACTTTTTCTCAGAATTGCATGATACAAACTCACAATTGGGAGTTATAAAGTCAGAATAGCAGGAATATAAACTTGCAATTTTGAGAAATAATGTCAAAAATTGCATGTTTTTTTTTTTTTTTTTTTCTTGCAAAAGAGTCTATATCTCACATTTCTGACTTTTTTCTTGCAATTCTGACTTTTTTTCTTAGAGTTGTGAGAAATAAAGTTGTGAGTTATGTCCAGTTCTGAGGGAGGAAAAGACTGATATGTTCTCAGAATTTATATATATCATCATATCAGAATTTATATCATGCAATACTGACTTTATTATTGTGAGTTTATATCTCACAATTTTGTGAAAGAAAAAGTCAGAATTGTGAGATGTAAACTCGCAATTGCAAGAAAAAAGTCATTGTGAGATAAAAAGTCACAATTACCTTTTTTTATTTTATTCCGTGATGAAAACGGGCTTCCAGATGGACCTGATTTGCTAATATATGCAAATCAAAAACTATTCTAATTAATAAATTAACTTAAAACATAACTAACATTTATTAATTCAGAAAAACTATTGATGTCTGTCTTAACACTTCTTTAGTCACATGTCATGAGACAAGAAGTAGGTGTAAAACTAAATGCATGAATTATGTCTATGGGAAATTGCATTGAGAAATCAAAAGCACATGAAAATCTGCATAATACTGACAATACTGGTTAACTTTATACCGTCAACAAAATAATAAAGAATGTAATTAATATTTTGTATTTCCTACATGATAGCTTTTTTATTTGTGCAATTACATTCTTGGTGTTTTTCTTTTAGAGCATTTGGCTAAACTCTTTAGCCTGATGGACCCAAATTCGCCAGAACGAGTGGCGTTTGTCTCCAGAGCGATCAAATGGTCATCAGGAGGATCGGGGAAGTTGGGCCACCCCAAACTACATCAGCTGCTGGCGCTCACATTGTGGAAAGGTAAAACATGCATGACGGTAATCATCCAATAAATTATCAGCTAAAGGAACAATCAGCTGTTCTATGAGTAACCCACATCATTTATTTGTTTGCATGTAGAGCAAAACTACAGTGAATCACGCTATCATTTCCTGCACTCTTCTGATGGAGAGGGCTGTGCACAGATGTTGGTGGAGTATTCATCAGCACGAGGATTTCACGGAGAGGTGGACATGTTTGTAGCGCAGGCCGTCTTACAGTGAGTTCAGGAGTTTGAAAATTGTATTATTTTCACACCACAGTGCCGTTTCAGTGCAGTTTGACTCAAGAAAAAGAATGTGTAGGGCACTCTACCATAGAGTCTACTGAACTGAATCAGGACTGGTGCCGTCTAACTCCAAATTGAAAAAAATATAAACCCATTGACTATATTTCATGTCTTCCAAGGTCATACGATAGCTTTGTGTGAGGAACAGACCCAACCTTAAGCTCACAGAAAATCTTGCTTTCTGTTGTTTACTTATGTTCAAATGTGAGGTCAAACCTGACGTGACCTGACTAACGCACGGATCTTCAACTGGGGGTTTGCAGCGGTACTGTACTGTAGGGTCTGCCAATTAATGCTTGATCACAAATAATTTTGTTAAAAAAATTAAACCATGGCTAAAATCACAAATTTATCATAATATGGTTTGTTTCTATTAATATGGAGGGCTGTATGCCTAATATGTAGCTCTGCTGGATACATTTTGAATCGAGGGTCCCTGCTCCATGTCTCTATCGACTATGGAGTTGTTGCCCCGAAAAACATTAAAGACCACCAGTCTAATGGCATCATATTTCAGAGTTACAAAAGAGAGTTCATGTCTATGGTTACGTGGGTAAACTTTGTTCCCCCTGAGATATTGCATCAGTAGCTGACGCTATGTGAAACAACTTTCTCCAAAAATATTGAAGCCTTGTTGAATAATGTCTGGCAAAACGACTGATAGAGCACTGGCCAATGGCATTCAAGCATGCATAATTGATGGTGGGCTCTCTGCCTGTGTTGTCGATCACCAGTTTCCCAGAATTACTTGACTGAAGGCAAAGAGTCATAGCACGTCTTAGAAGTTTGTACACGGTGTCTCTTTCCCTCATCTTAGGAAAAACGAGGTTACGCAACCTGAGATGTTCCCTTTCAATCACTTGCCATTGCATTAGTAACTGACTCTGTGGGGAACAGTGTCTAATCGCACTGTGAGCCTGGCTCAAGAGTGGAGCCGTTGAGAGAAAATCAAGTATATGTCTTTGCAGGACAGTAAAGGAGTTACTAGATCAGTGGGAAAGGCCAAAACGGAGGGGCGTTTTCCACTGCGTTACCTGATTTGGAACAAGTTGGAACCAAATTTTAATTCAGTTTTAGTCATAGTCTTTTGACTAAAATGCCATTTAGTTTTAGTCATATTTTAGTCATCTGAATTATTTTAGTTTTAGTCTAGTTTTGGTCAACTAAATCCATTTTTCATAAAGAAACAAGAACATGGTTTTCTTTTCAATGAAATACCAATGGTTATATTGGCTAATTGTGCATTTTTTTATAACAGCTTGTTTACCACATTCTTCATTCTTTTAAGCGGACATATTTATTTATATAAATAAATTTAGGTTAATCTTTATTAGGGCAACTAAAGTGATTCAGTCAAGAGCAGTGAGTGATTTTCTTTCTTTTGTTGCTTGATTAACATCAATGCCACAGACAATGGCAACTAAATTAGGCTGCTGTCCCTTCAAAACCAAATGCACAGATGCAATGTACTGACACACATTTCATATTCTCCCGATTCCTTAAAAACTGGCAATTCGCCAACATTTTGTGTGTGTTTCCCAGTTTATGCGACATGAAAGTCCTCGTGCACTGCTTCGGTGTCTGCACTAAAAAAAAAAAACGTACCGAGTTGAGTTCTCTTTTGCGTTTTCAAATTTGTCCATATGCCTGCTCTTCTCTTACTCCCAGATGTTGCAGTTTTTTTTGTTTTATGAGACGTGCAGTAAATGTATGCCAGCTTATGTCCCATCGGATAGATCAGTAGGCTATGATACAGTTCAGATGTATGCATCTAACCTCCTAACCGCACAGAAGATTCTTTCTGAATGAATCTCTTCTCAAATTATCGCTCCTTAACTTTTTCGTCCCGTTTTTATTTGTTGATGAAAATGTCAGTAGATTTCCGTCATAGTTTTTGTCATTCAAAACCAGTTTTTGTTTCGCTATGGTCGCGTTTTCGGCTGTGAAAAAATGTTGGTGAAAATGATGACACAAATGATTCTTCAATGAAATTAACACTGTTTGGAACCTTTGTTTAGGTGTGGGGTCAGGTAGGGGGCATCATTTTGCAATTGCATAATTTAGAATTACCCATCAGTTTGAAAACGACCCCAAAGTTAGAAATACCCCTTTTTATTCTGCAGACCTCATACTCAATAACCCAGTCACCTTACCATGGTTACCGATCACATAATCTTATATCACATACAATACAACCAAAAGTGATGGTGGATACCACCAGCAGACATATTAACAATCCTAATAAAGGGCAAATGCTGTTTATCAAGCACACTGAATAAACTCAGCACAAAATAAGCCTTGTTTGCACCGAGCGGTATGGTACAGTACAGTACAGTACGATACGCAATTATTTCTGTTTTCATTGTCAGAAGTTGTGAATGGTACCAAAATAGGTACCCCTTCCATTGGGGTACCTAGCACAGTATTCCGGTACCTAAAGGGTGGAGCTAGACCAGGAGTGTCCAAACTCAGTCCTGGAGGGCCACTGTCCTGCGGAATTTAGCTCCAACTTGCCTTGACACACCTGCCTTGAAGTTTCTAGTTTCTAGTATAATATTAACTGGGGTTGGAACTAAACTCTGCAGGAAAGTGGCCCTCTAGCAGCAGGATTGGACACCCCTAAGCTAGACTGACTGCAGAACATTGATTGTTTGACGGAGAATCGTCACTTGCGCATGCTACAAGGAAATGACAAAACAAGGGGAATGAACCGTCTCCTTCAGTTGTTCCACCATGCTGCTAATGCATGTGTTAAAATTAGGTGAGGTAAGGACCATCCTGTCAACTTGCAAATACCCTGGATGGACACAACATTTGTCCATGCCCATGAGGAAGTCATTTCTCTGGTAGAATAGGTTCTGATTCCAGTTGGGCAGTGCAAGCTCTGAGAATCATAAGCATAATGACATCCACAACCCAGTGTGATAACCTCTGTTTCAATACAGGAAACCTAAAAAGCTGATTAGAAAGCCTGACTAGAGTGCTGAATATAGAAATACTGCCCTAACAAGGCACAAGGTGTGTGAAGACTGTTCGTCTCACAAGCTAGCCCCTCTGGGAGAAAAGACTGATAGCCTTATTACCTGAACTCTAAACAGTGTCAAGAGCACTTTCAGCACAAATTAGGTGATCAATTTTCTAGGTCTAAATTGACTCTGAAGTCACCTGGCTTAAACCCAGAGATGGAGTTCACATAAAGAACCTGCATATTAACGACTTGACCGAAGACAGAGCAAGTAGTAGTGCTGTCTTGAAAGGAAGTGCTTTCAGTTCAGTTCATGTGCCGTGCTTTCTTTACATCCATCCAGATGCCGAAAGCTGGTCTGCCACCGCACTACACACTCGAACCTGTGCTGAACATATCTGTCATGATTCTCTTTCACTTGGAAATCTGGCCCATGTCTTTTTGATAAAAGCTGTGCACTGTCCATGGTGCCAGAGCACAGAGGTAGCTGTGTGGAACCATATGTAGCAGCCCTCGCGGTATTAAAGTTCACACTGCTGCCATCAGGCCCAGTGCCTTCTGAAAACTCTTGATTTGAAGAAAACGTTTCTGTTCATCAAAACTTGAGTGTTAAGGGCTTTCACCATGGTGGAAGTGCATTTGAAAAAGCAGCTTGTAATGAAAAGTGACTATGAACCTGTTTTGCAACAAAAAAGAAAAACATTTTAAAACATTCTCTAAAGAAATTTGAAGTAAACATGATGAGTGCATGAGTGCATATTTTGTTCTTCAATGTACAGAATTTTACAAGAGGTTTTTTTTCTGTGCTTAAATGACCTCATTGTCAGCAGGCTTATGTCAGTTCCTACTAACGGTTCACATGCAACCAAGAAAATGGCCCTAGGGGAACATTTAGTTCTTGGGGAACCGCCTGTTGTCTAGTTCCTATAACTAACAAAAGCTCCTATTGTCTCTGAGTGCTCCACTATAATATGGGCTTGCATAGTCAGGGAGTTCATTTGCCTAAAAAGGAAATGTACTGGCTGGTTTCCAACATATTAATTTGGCATATTGTCTTTGAACCCCAAAGACTGCATATAGTTGATCAGCAGAATCTTGTGTTTACACAGGACTTCTCTGGGACTGTAATAGCCAGTCATTGAGAGAATTCAAAACACAAACTCTGCTCATTCTCATCTTTGTGAAAGTGTGCGGGGCTAGACACAGCTCGAATGGAAGGACAATTAATTTGGTACATTGTCTCTTAGAATTCCCTCGTCTGTGACAAGGAAAATGAACAACCTTCAGGTCCACTTAAATAAACCAGCCTTTCAGATGAACATACAAAGATGAAGAGAATGAGGGACCAAGCTTGCTCTCTTCAGCAAAAAGTGCCACATAGCGTTTAGGGCTGCAACGATTAATCGAACGATGTCGTGAGGCGCGTTTAGTCAATGAAGCCGGTACTTTGATTCATCCCTGACATCACTGACAAGCTACGGCAAAATCGCGCTCAAAATCGAATTCGATTTTGCACGCGATTTGGCGTAGCTTGTCAGTGCTTTACGGCTCTGTGTATTACTTGCCGCTCCAGCTGAACGCACGTGATGGAGCTTTACTACTAATCAAAGTACCGGCTTCATTGACTAAACGTGCCTCACGACATTGTTCGATTAATCGTTGCAGCCCTAATAGCGTTGGACTCTTTGTGCTGCAGCTCAACCACAACCAAGCTCTTTCACAGCCTTGGAAAGTACACAAAAAAGCCCGACTTCAGACTCGAGAGGGACTCATCTAACTCACTTCTCCCTCAAAGGTAGCCAGTGACATGGCATCATCCCCATCCTCCAGTCCACCAAACCTCATTAAACCATAGGTTTCAAGGGAGGGATCAAGGTCAGCTTGTGCACAGTACAGGCAAGGATGCATGCTCAGGGGAGTGCAAGACTTACATGTTGGCTTGAGTTTGTTGCTGAAATGCTCTTCTGCTGCTGCTTTCGTGGCAAAGAAGTAGAAGGTTGGGGAGTACAAGAAAGTCATCCCCTAAAGCGAAGGCAACCCTAAAGCACAGCATCCTGAGACTCATGTCTTTACAGTGAGGACAGTCTGAGTCCCTGAGAGAAGCTTCAGTGTGGGTTTAGCTCTCATGCCTATTGGACAGCTTGATGGGACCCTTACACAAAGGGTCAGTCTGAAGAAGCATGCCTTTGGGAGCAATTTGCTTTTGTAGATAGGAAATAATCCCTAGTCTTCTCACTGAAACTTGGTAGGCATGCAGCAGGTGTCAATTTGCAATGCCGTTTGATGCAGAGGTGCTTCTCTGTCACGATCTTGGTCTTCTTCAGACAAAGCGAAATTGATGCATGAAAGAGAAATATTCTGAGGAACTGGCATTCAATAGTGCTTTATGTAGGTAGGTAGGTAAGTAGAGAGCCTGCCATCTTTAGGTGCACTTGAACACCATTGGCCAGAGTTTTACACTGTGTGTTTTCAAAGTTACTGGTGTTGAGTGAATTGAAAAATGAAAGGAAATGACTTTAGTTTGGGTCTGTTTCTCACAATTAGCTATCATATGAATGGCAATCAGAACAATTATAAAATAGTGCAGGAATCATATGAACTGTTTTTATGATGTATGAACTACTTCTTTAGAAGTTCCCTCCTTTACTGCTGCTTTTTAAAGTGACTTAAAAGGATTAGTTCACTTCCAGAATAAAAATTTCCTGATCATTTACTCACCCCCATGTAATCCAGGATGTTCATGGCTTTGAAATTAAGGTTTTTGAGGAAAACATTCCCGGATTTTTCTCCATATGGTAGACTTCAGTGGGTGCCAGTAGGTTGACGTTCTAAATTGCAGTTTTAATGCAGCTTCAAAAGGCTCTACACGATCCCAGCTGAGGAATATGGGTCTTATCTAGCAAAACAATCTGTCATTTAAAAAAAAAAAAAAATGTATGTACTTTTTAACCACAAATCCTCTTCTTGCAGTAGCTCTGCAATGCGTGCAGTACTTTGTGCATTATGTAATCAACTTGTGAAGAACTATATCTCATTTTCTCCACCAACTTCAAAATCATCCGACATCGTTGTTTTACCTTGTTTTGTAAAGGCTGTTTATCTTTATTTGCACGTTTGCTTTGTAAAACACTGGCTCGTGACTTACGCCTACGTCACGCCTGACCTTTCCAGCGTGACTACGTAATGCGGCTAGTGCAAGATGCACATTTGTGGTTTAGTATTTATTTTAAATTAATTTATTATTTTTATTATTATTATTATTATTATTTTTTTTTTTTTTTTTTTTTTTTTAGAAAATAACTGATCATTTCGCTAGATAAGACCCTTATTCCAACTGGGATCGTGTAGAGTCCTTTGAACCTGTATTGAAACTGCAATTTGGACCTTGAGCGCATTGACTCCCTTTGAAGTCCATTATATGGAAGAAAAATCCTGGAATGTTTTCCTCAAAAGCCATCATTTCTTTTAGACTGAAGAAAGACATGGACAATTTGAATGATATGGGGGTGAGTAAATTAACAGGAAAATTTTATTCTGGAGGTAAACTCATTCTGTAAGTCAATGATTTGAACTAAACTTGATGCAAACATTTTTTTTTTTTTTTTTTTGTCATGCTTGTCACATCAAGTTAAATTATGTTGATTTATTTTTCATTATGATTGGTATACATCTCCACATCTTTTCTTGACTGCAGATTCCTTTGTCTTAAAAACAAGACAAGTGCATTGGTGGTGTTCACCACATACACACAGAAGCACCCATCTATAGAGAAAGGTCCTCCGTTTGTGCAACCTTTGCTGAATTTCCTGTGGTTCCTCCTGCTGGCTGTGGACGGGTGAGATACTCTCCTGTATTCACGCTCTGGATCTCTGCATCAGCCCCTTTGTGTCAATTTATTTAAATGCTCTTTTTCAGGGGTTCTCAACACTGGCTCTCATGGTCCACTTTCTTACTCCAACCTTGATCAAACTCATCTGCCTGTACTTTCCGGTAATCCTGAAGACCTTGATTGAAGGAACTGAGTTGAGAACCCCTGCTCTGTATTGTCAAATTCTGTGACAAAATTCTATAAATAATCACTTCTGTCACAGTCTGAGTCTGGCTATTTTTATTCAGGAGTAGAATAGTGTTGTTTGATATCAGTGTGACAAGTTATTTTAGTCTAACTAAGCTGTGTCGCAAGGTTTTTTTTTTTCCTTTTGTAATGTGAGAAAAAAAACGACACGGTGTGATCTTATGATCTGACGACCCAATTTAAGGAACAGTATCCCATGACTTATTCCTCTGGATATTCTCTGCCCAATTTCTCACATACTACTCTTTTCTGGTGTATTTAAAACTTGATGTTTCACCTCTTTTCTTCACTTCTAGTGCCTGTTAGCATCCTCTACTGTGGAAACGCAATAGACCAGGGCTTTTCAGCTCCAGTCTTGAAGGGCCATTGTCCTGCTGAGTTTAGCTCTAACTCTAACCAAGCATATGCCAAAAACTATTAAAGGTGTTTAGAACTATTTGTAAATTACTGACACGTGGATTACACTGGAGTATTTTTTTAAAGTCTTCCAGACACTGGCTCTCCAGGGCTGGAGTTGAAGAGACATGCACTAGACTAAGTAGCTTTATCTAACATTTTTAAATGATCCATCGGTGTTTGAGCAAATGATAGAACAAAATGGTTAACACAACCTCTGGATGATTGTGGCTTTATTTCCAGTGGGAAGTTGACAGTCTTCACAGTGTTATGCGAGCAGTATCAGCCATCACTGAAGAGAGACCCTATGTACAATGAGGTGAGTTAGTACATATCACATACAAGTTTTTCTTTCATACCTAGAGATATAACAGTAGGCAGAATGACTGAAACACTAGCTCTGCTTTTGACCTAATAAGCTGACTACGTCAGTGTCTGCGCAACATATTATGAATTTTAAAGATTAAGAATTTGAAGTTGGCTTGGTTCCAAGCTAATGTAATAATTTATGTAAAAATAATACAGTTACATAACACAAATACACACAATAAAAACATGTTAAAGGTTGACACCATTTTGAGCAATTTACCTTCACTGTTACAATGTAGTGTGGATTATGCATGAATTAAGACTTTTGGACTTTGTTTCTAACACACAATATGTTCTTGTCTTGACCTCAGTATCTGGATAGAATAGGACAACTGTTTTTTGGAGTGCCGCCCAAACAGTCGTCATCATATGGTGGTTTGCTAGGTAAGAAACCTCCCTACCTCTGTGTGACTACTGATCATGAATCATGGCTAAAGCCACTGTTAAACAATTAAATTAACTATATGTTAATATGTTCAGTCTGTTAGCCCCTTTTTAAAGTAATGTTTTGGTTTAAATACTTGATATGTATGACTTGTCTGTATTCTGCTGATAAGATATTTTCCACTTGCGTCTCAGTTTGTAAAAATAAACAGAAAATCCATATTTAGTAATGCGCTTTTATTGGAGCCTAGCAGGCAATTTTACAGCATTTAAAACATCTAATTGTCACTATAATAATCTGTAAGCGTAACTCTCGCTGAAGTTTTTTCCTCGTTTAATATTTAATTTCAAAAACATGCCAAAAAAGCATTAGCCCTTTCCTTGGAGACTTCACTGTTCTTGGACATCTTTCAAGATGTTGGGCTGTGGATGCAGGGATTTGTCCCCAATTTCAGTCATTCATTAAAAAAAGAAAATCAGCTATTTTCAGTTAAACACTCAGGTATATATTTTTAGGGGTGGGTGATATGATCAGTTTTTAACCTTGTCAGTAGTGTTAATTTCGTTGTTGACAAGCTTTTTTCCCCGTGACTAAAACGAGATTATGATGAGACGACAATAAGTTCAATGAACGATATTTGTGACTATACCAACTTGCAATATCTTTGACGATAAAAGGCAAGACTAAAATGTACTTTAACAAATAAAAACTGTACCAAAATCTCTTTTTTGATATAGTTATTGCATACTGCTTCTACTACGCGAGCTTTCATGTGTGCGGTTGCCAGATATCCCCCAAATTAGAACTTCTCTGTTAAAAACACATATTTTATACCCAGTGTTTTACTTAATTTTTGCAATCTGGCAACCATGCGCAAGCAGTATATTCGCCATTCTAGAGAATTGGTGCAAACTGCTGTCCCACAACCAAAAAACACATTTAAAAAGCATTTAAGTATTCAAATCTTAGATGTTTATTAAGATCATTCTATTATCTATTGAAACCCACAATAGTATTTAAAATATTAGTAAGCTTAATATATAAAATCACCATTTATTGGGTATTTTCCATTGGGAGGTGGCTGGTCTGAACCATAACACCTAAATTTCAAATTGAAAAATGATGTTGAAATAACTTTAGCCTTTTTTTTAAGTATCTTTTTGATTTCTTAAACAAAATTGAAGTTTAAAAAAATATTTATTTATATTTTCTTTGTAAATTTAAAAAATTTATGTAAATAAATGTCACTTTGTCTTTTTCATGTCACTATTGAAAAACAGTGCATGTTTTAGTCTATTGGAGACTGATTGTATCTAAACAAATTTATGATCAGGAAATATTCCTGTGTCCCCTCTCTCATAGCTACAAGGTGTGAGTAGATAGGTTTCATCATTTTGAGGTAAATGTGTTCAAATGTCTAAAAAATCTGTGTAATTTTAAGGAACGTCACTACAGAACAACCTTTTTTTCTGCAATTAACTTTTTTGGGAATTATTCAATAACATTTAGTTTTTATATTTATAACACTGTTCAGAACTGTGCTAGCTAACCATGTACTGATTAGCATCTTTCAGCTAGTTTCAGAAGTACCTAAAATGATCACTGAAAAAGCCACTACGAAACATTTGGTGGAGTTTCGGTAGTGACATCTGTTTTTTGGGTGTTATCCCATAGACTTGTCACTAGTGAAACGTCATCATTGTTTAGGTAGTGACAAAAGGGAACACATAATCCTCATTTTTGGGGAAAATAAACACAATTTTAGTACACAATACAATTTTTTTTGTATTGTCATGTTTTAGTTGTGTCTTAGTGAGTTAAAATTCTGTAATGTGATGTGGTCGCTACCAAAGCATTACTGTCACTACCGAAAATGTGCTGTCACTACCGAAACCGAGATTTTTTGTCAAAAATAAAGATACTGAATTATCAACTAAGATGTTATGATAGTTTTTGGTTCAGTGTATATATTCAAACTAATTAATCCTTAAGTTTGAAATCACTATGATCAACTTTTTGCCTTTTACAGAAAAATTGGATTCAAAATACAACAGATCTCTTAAACATCACTTGAAATATTGTTATGTAATTGTTGTAGATTTACCTCTGAAAAATAATAGTAAAATAGCAAAAAATATATTTACAATCGAGATGTAAGCAAAATCTTAATAGGTCACTATAACCCTTCTAATTAAATTATTATTGCTGTGTTTCGGTATTGACAAATTTGGGGAAAGGACAAATATTCCAAAACTTTCTGAAACTAAAATATGAGAATTAACTGCAAAATCACTAGAAATTTGTACCTTGGATATTATACAATTTGCATACATACACATTTTTTGGAAGAAGAAAACATTTTTCAAGATGTTTCCAACCAATTGGCCCGTATCCAAACTTAAAATACAGTAAATTACAGTTAAGATGTATGTACTATGTAGCCTATCTAAACTGCTTGATTGTTAAATCATTAAAAGATGTAAGCCATTATTGTTGTCTAGTGATATATTAAGAGTTTTACAGTATATTCTACTTTATCTACATACATACAGAATAGGCTTGTAATGCAATAAATACTATATACTAGAAAACTATGGAAGCCAGTTTTTCTCTCACAATTGACTTTATTTTTCATTTAAAGTTTTTTTTTTTTTTTTTTTTTTTTCATTCCGCAGTGGAAGTAAGCTAAAATGGGTCAAAATTATTTTCTGTACTTGCATTTAATCTCCATTGTTTTTGTTCAGCATAATACACAGCACAGTTTAATCTAAGAATATGTTGTGAAGAGTTGAAAAATAACTAGATTCTTCTTTGCTTTCTTTGTAATAGGAAACCTATTGAATAGCCTAATGGGTTCAGGTGAGGAGGAAGAGGGCGAGGAAGCTCAGGAGGACAGCAGCCCCATAGAGCTGGACTGAAGCATCTGACCGGTGGCTCGCTGGTCCCCAACATCATAAACCAGCCCCATACCAAACCATTCACTGACGTGAACAATGACCAATCACGCATCCGTTTGGGCGCTCTTTTTCAATAACTCTTTCTTGTTATTGTTGGACTTTGTTCTGTGTATAGTTTTTAAAGAATGAAGGTGCAACAATATCAAACTACCCGGACTGTTGAACAAAATTCGTAAAAAGAGCAGAAACAGACGCACTTGAGATGTAATTGTGACGCCCTCCATTTGTAGTTCTACTGAGCTGTTGGTGTCAGGGACCCTCGTTTGTGAGAGGGACTTTCCTGTCCTGCCACGAGGGTGGCGCTTGCTCAATGTATTAATTAAAAAGTAATTAAATTGCTCTTAACTTATAATCTGTTCTAATATACTTTGATAAATTCTACAGTATGGTAGCTCAAATCAAAACAAGGCTTGGTTTTGTGTGTCTGCACAGCTAGATCTTACCAGGGATACCACGGTATCCCTTACGGGACATTTCACCACTTCTGTTACATTGTATGCGTGAGGATGAGAAAAGCACACGTCGTACAAATGTGCGTGAGTTGAGCGGGTAGATGAATGCATGTTCGTGTTGATCAGAGTGTGAATGTGCTGTTATAAATGTCTCGGTCACCAGGGGGCCGCTTCATTCTCTGCTGAGGTGTGATTGAACGTAATAAAACAATAGAAGATGGATGTAACATAAATACATGTGTCTTGGTTTTCTTCATTTCTATAAACATTAAGTTACAATTGTTGCTGGTTAGGACTTAGTGTTTCCGTTGGTGTTCCTATTGTTCTTATTCTTCTTCCGCTCAGGAAGTCTATGGCAGCCCATAGAAATGCTTGCGGGAAAGTTATGAAATTTGGCACACAGATAGAGGACAGTTTCAAAACTAACCACAGCAAGTTTGGAGTCTCTAACTCAAACTCTTTAGCGCCACCACTTGTCAAAATTTTGACTCATGTTTATGATAATAACTTTTGAACCTTAAGGTCTAGAAGAAAGATTTTTAAATCGTAAGGTTTAGTTTTTTATTTATTTTTTTTTTTTTTTGCTATTTTTAATAGACCGAAATACCTATTATTATTTATTTTATTTTTTTTTAAACTTGTCCTAGACGGCTCAGATCATCTATAGCCCAATGCTGGCAAAAAGTTATGGAATTCAAGTTGATCAGTCAAACCGTTCTCGAATAACGTGCAAATAAATTCAACAAAGAACACGCAAAAATGCACGTGAGGCTATTCTCTGCAACGGTTTGACGTACTGAAGCAAAACTTGATGCGTGTTATAACAAGCATGACCTGAGGCTACCCGCAGTGTTTTGACGCTGTGCCAAGAGGTCAGGAGATATGAAAAAATGTCTATTTTTGCTTATAACTATAACTACACAACTGGTCTCTTTAGATTTGGTGCACTATGCCGAGTCGAACGATACCTAATTTTCCGATGTCAGCCATTTTGGCCGTTAGCCAATTTGAATTTTGTCGTAAAATACTATATTTTACTATTATTATGAAACTGGGTATGCGTCTTTGACACAATGCCGTGAGGTATTCAAAAAGTTTGGAGGCAGCGCCACCTTGTGGTCAAAAGCTAATAGTGCTAAAAAAGCTAATAACTTTTGTTTACATTAGCTTATTGTAATGAAACGGATCTTGATAGATTGCCTGGATAAGGCCGACAACATCGATACCAATTATGCCATAATTGGCTGAACTTCCTGTCCGCCATTTTGATTTATTTTGAAAACCTACTTTTTTCTAACTCCTCATAGACCATTGGTCCATTTTTCACCAAATTTGGATCATCTTCAGACCATGCTGGAAAAAAGTTATAGATTTCGTGTCGATATACGAAATGGTTTTCATTTAACGCATCAACGAATTTGCTGGAAAGATCCCAATCTGCATCTGAGGCTGTATCTCTGCACAGCTTTGACATAGTTACACCAAAATTTGCATGTGCCAATGTCACCTCACAGTGACCACGCCACATCAATTTGGTAACAGTGCCACCTATTGGTCAAGAGTGATAAACCATTCATTAACCATAATGAAATTTCCAAAAATGTTAAGAACTTTTGATTGATCATTAGCCTATTGTGATGAAACTAGTCTCAACATATTCCTTGGGTCAAATAGTTACCAATTTTGCTGTAATGGTCAAACTTCCTGTCCACAGATCATCTTTAGACTGTGCTGACAAAAAGTTATGGATTTCATGTTGATAGACAGAACTACTTTTGTATAGTATCACAACAAACTTGAGGCATGATGCCAGACTATGTCTGAGGCTGTATCGCTGCAAAGCTTTGACATATTGACGCCAAACACTGGCCACGCCACATCAATTTGGTAGCAGCACCACCTATTGGTCAAAAGTGATAAGCCATTAAATCATATTACTAGTGGCTTCATGATTTTTCTGCCATTTGGACTAAAATAATCTTAAAATGGCCTCAATTACTCATTGCTGCAGATGGTCTGATGCCTACTTTCTGTAGTATATTTATATATTTCTTTTTGGGTTGTATAGCAGTTGTACAGCATTGGTTAAAAAATTAAAATTCTTTCATTAATTACTAATCCAAACCTGTAAGACCTTATTAAAACATTATTAAAATAGTCGTGACATCAGTAGCTCATCCATAATGTTTTGAAGCTATGAAAGAAAAAAACAACTTCACTGAACAATTCCTTCTCTTGCTTCTTTTAGTGTTTCAGCTGGATTGCAAAACTCAATGCTTTTATTGTGACTTTCCTAAACAATTCATTTTACAGCAGAGTGGTGCTCTAAACTAAAATAACTAAAGTAACATTGTAATACATACAAGACCTATTTTTATTATGCTGATATTAAGCAGCTAAAGCAACTTCTAACAAGAAGAATGAAGTCTTTCTGTTCTCGACCAAAATCAACAAGGCGTAATGATTTAGAGCATTTTATTACATAGTACTTAGGCACAAACTGTACAAAAACAAGTGCAAGTGGACATTAGAAACGATTCAGAAATATTAATAGATCATGATTAGATTTTGGACTAGACCGCAGAAGTTTAAGCCAATAGGAACTACAGGTTAGATTCAGTAATCATTTCAGTAATACTTTATATATAAATGTCGAACCGTCTCAGGGTTTCTGACAGTCTGTCACTGGAATGTCTTCATGAGCGCATCAGGCTCTGGACTGCAGAGACAGGCGTGCTGTCATATCAGAGAGATGGCTCATGTCTGCCTGCTGCGCTTGATGTTTGATGTACTCTAGAGTCCGAACCTGTAGAGGAGGAGAGAAAGTGGTTAAGGCATTGTAATTGTCACTGAATGCTAATACATTTGCGAGTGTGAGTATGACTAACCGATGTGCGTGTGTCACAGAAACCGTGTTTGTGGCTGAGGTTCCACAGGTTGACAGCCAGCTGATTTAGTTTGTTGTTGCGTAGATCACCATGAGCTAACAGACAGCCGAACAGAGAGAAAGCCAGGCTGCCCTGCCTGCGCACTCCCTGAAATACACACAAACTACAATCACACCTACAGCCATGCTAAATCATAAATAATAATAACCACACATATATTTGATTTCCCTGACATACAGTGCCACCAAATGTTTTAAAATGTCTTAATGTCAAGTGGCATCTGCAAACTATGGAAGCCCGTATCCGCCACTGAATAAAAAATAAAAAAGGTAATTGTGACTTTTTCATCTCACAATTCTGACTTTTTTTCTCAGAATTAGATGATATAAACTTGCAACTGCAAGTTTGTATCTCGCAACTCTGCCTTTTTTTCTCAGAACTGTGAGATACAAACTCGCAATTGCGAGTTATAAAGTCCAATTTTGAGGTGAAAAAAAAAAAGACTGATACGTTATAAAGATATAAACTCCCAATTCTGAGAAATGAAGTCAAAATTGCATGATACAAACTCACAATTTAGTTATAAAGTAAGAATTGTGAGATATAAACTCGGAATTTAGAGTTATAAAGTCAGAATTGTGAGATACAAACTCGCAAATGTGAGTTATAAAATCAGAATTGTAAGATATAAACAATTCTGAGAAATGAAGCAAAAATGGCATGATATAAACTCGCAATTTAGAGTTATACAATTTGAATGGTGAGATATAAACTCGCAACTGTGAGAAATTAAGCCAAAATTGTGAGATATAAACTCAATTTAGAGTTATAAAGTCAGAATTGCGAGATACAAACTTGCAATTGTGAGTTATAAAATCAGAATGGTGAGATATAAACTCGCAATACTGAGAAATGAAGTCAAAATTGCATGATATAAACTCGCAATTTAGTTATAAAGTCAAAATTGTGAGATATAAACTCAATTTAGAGTTATAAAGTCAGAATTGCGAGATTTAAACTCGCAATTGTGAGTTATAAAATCAGAATGGTGAGTTATAAACTAAATTTTGATGAAGTAAGTAAAAATTGCAAGATATAAACTTGCAATTTAGTTATAAAGTCAGAATTGCGAGATTTAAACTCGCAATTGTGAGTTATAAAATCAGAATAGTGATTTCTTACCTCAATTTTGATAAATTATGTCAAAATTGCATGATATAAACTCGCAATTTAGAGTTATAAAGTCAGAATTGCGAGATACAAAAACTTGCAATTGCGAGTTATAAAATTAGAATGGTGAGACATAAACTCGCAATACTGAGAAATGAAGTCAAAACTGCACGATATAAACTCGCAATTTAGAGTTAGAACCACGAGATACAAAACTGCAATTCTGACTTTTTCTCAGAATTGTGAGTTAAGTCAGAACTGTGAGATAGAAAAATCGCAATTTTGAGAACGTATCAGTCTTTTTTTAACCTCAAAATTGGACTTTATAACTTAGGAAAAAAAGAAAAAAAGTCAGAATTGCAAGATTTAAGCTCGCAGTTACGAGTTATAAAATCAGAATTGTGATTTCAATCACCTTTTTTAATTTATTTATTTATTTATTTTTTTTAATCAGTGGCGGAAACAGGCTTCCATATTTTACCTTGCGCTTTTGAACATAACTACTTCATAATGTTTATTTTGTAAGAACAGAAAAAGGTTTATAAAATTATAAAACAAAAAAACATGTTGTTCTGCGCATACACATTTGTGCAGTATTATCTAGTGAAGCAAACAACTGGACGTGCAAAAGCAAAAACCTGGACAGCAATTTTCACTTGGACAAATTTTGATTAACAACAAGATCTAACTTACAACACCGCTCATGTTTCTTAACAATAGCTCATCTCAACCCCTTAAAATAAAAACCTACTGGATGAGAATTCCTGAATCAGAAGTGACATCTTTTTTTCTGTTTAAAATGGTGAATTGTTGATTTTGATTTATTTGAATCTTTTTTTTTGACTGTAAACTCTTCTCTATCAACATTTTAACCTGATTTCTTCAGTGTCCATAGACACTTTTATACTGTGAACCAAATCGTCCAATGTAAAACCTAGAAACTCTGGCTACGAAGAACAAGGCGGCAAAACATTATACACAGTATCTCACCTCATCTCGGCCCAGCCCCTTTAAATGATCCAGAACCTGACCAATCAGAGTCTCACACAACTTGTTGATCTCTGCGATGAACTTGGGATCTCCTCCATAGAGGGTTTCATTGGAATCCACTGCAACAGGAACAAACATTCCATTTAGACTTCATTATCATATCAATGTTAATGTTTATTAGAGAGCATGTCAGCATTTATTCACTACAGTACCTTTAGGAATGGTGTAGAGATAGCTTTCTTGGCTCATTGCTGCAAGCAATGGTAAAGCACTAATGTAGACGCGAATCTTAGCGTCACTGTTGTCTTCCCAGGTGTAGTCCTGCACCATATTCAAGAGTCCTCGCACTAGATACAGCACACCCTGCTCCGGATGATCCTACGAGACCAAGTGAAGAATCATGCTTAGATATGTACTAGCAGTAAGATGAAGGCTAAAACACTTCTGCAAATATTTATGTATATACTACCGGTACAACAAGCAGTGTGGAGAGGAAGTTGTTAATGAAGTCGAGGAGGAAGGGCTCAGATGATCGCTGTTTACCCTCAATACTGATGGTTCGTGGGACTTCTGGTAAAAGACTGACTGCTGCCTTTAGAAACGCGTCCGCTAAGAAATGAACACAGAAATTGAAATTAAGTTTTTACAGTCCTTATCAAATCCATACCATCATACCCAAACCTGGCTGATCATGGTGGAGGCTGCTCTTTGCACTCATCTGAGGTCAGTTTTGTACACAAACGTGTGAAAATAGAAGTGATAAAGCACTCTCAGAAAGGGGTGCTGGAAGTACTTTTTGTTTTAAGCATTTGTAAGTTTACAGACAATCATAGTTATGGGTTTTTCTTTTTTCCTCAGCATTATTGCTGTGTGATTATTACCGATGAGATCAAAGAATCATAGAATTGTCAATGTCCGCATTTCGATGCAATGATTAATTTCAACACCCCTATTCTGAAGGTCTGGAATCTTTAAGATCTTTTGAAAGAACTCTCTTATTTTCATCAAGGCTGCATTTATTTGATCAAAAATCCAGTGAAAACTGTAATGTTGTGAAATATTATTTAAATATTAAGGCTGTCAAACAATTAATTGCATACAAAATAAAAGTTTGCCTAATATATGTGTGTGCACTCTGTGTAATTACTGTTTATATAAATACAAACACATCCATGTATATATTTAAGAAATATTTACAAGTATACATATTTATTCTAATTGTTATATATTTTATATTATATATAAATAAAAATATTTTATACATAAATAACATTTTTTAAAACTATATACATTCATTTGTGTGTATTTATTTACACAGTATACAATTTTGTTATTTATATTATATTATTTGTTATTTAAATTATATTAGGCAAAATCACACTTTTATTTTGTATGTGATTAATCACGATTAATCGTTTGACAGCCCTATTAAATATTAATGCAATTTCAAACATGAACCTTCATAAATCATTCTAATAGGCTGATCTGATAAGTTGATACGATTCTTTAGGGTCTTAGGCAACGCAAGGCAAGGCAAGTTTATTTATATAGCACATTTCATACACAAAGGTAATTCAAAGTGCTTTACATAAAAAGAAGTAGAATAATCATAAAGACAATAATAAAAACAATAATCACAAAAAAAGGAAGTAGAATAATCCTGAAAACAATAATCACAACAATAAAACAAAAAATTCAAAAAATGTGTTAATGAAATAGAAAAGATGAATTTTCAGCAGCAATGAAAAGTCTGTAAAATACTTTGGGTTAAAAATTCTCAATGGTGGTGTAAAACGACACCCTTTTTACCTTGCCAAAATCAACTCTGCAAAAATCATCCTGTTCTGGTCGAGGTTGCTTTAAAAGTTAATGAGCCCTGCTCGTCCCCTCCCCTCTCTTCTCTCTGTGGAGTGACGAGCCTGTTTACTTTAGCAGCATTTAGCCGCTAAACTCGCTAACTAGCACCTTATTAGGAAAGGCGATCGCAAAGATTCATAAAATCCTTATACTCACTTCTGCTATAAGAGAAGCTGGATCACGAATGATTTGCGCGAACATAAACTGATATATGTAGATTGGGAGGCGCATTCCCTTCACAAACAAACGTAATCCACTGCATCTTCAGCGGCTCAGATTTCGGGAGTAAATGACGGTCACTATGTTCATTATTACATCCAGCAACACAACACCTCAATCGCTCAATCTGAGATATTCTTGTCTAACTTACATCCCTGCTCCGGCATCGAAACAATGGCGATCGGACTGTTACAGCTGATTTAAGGCCGGTCTGAGGTTAGACTGTCATGTCAATCAACTATCGTGGGAGCGGCATCTGAGAATGGCTCGATTTGAAAAAGGGGATATTATTTTTACAGATTAATTAAAAACCATTGCATGAATTTTTATCATTATAGGATAGATTTGAACATACGCTGCCAACACACATTAATGTCCAAACAACATGTAAAAGTGAAGTTTGCATCCGATGACCCCTTTAAGAAATTAATGCTCTTATTCAGTAAAGACAAATGCAATTGATCAACTATGACTGTATAAATAAATACTGTTTTTTTTTTTTTTTTTTTACTTTCTATTCACCAAAGAATCCTGAAAATAATGTATCACTGTTTCCACAAAAATATTAAGTAGCAAACTTAGCAAAAAAAAGTTTATTGAGCACTAAATCACCATACTGAAATAATTTCTGATGGATCATGTGACACTGAAGACTTGCTGCTGAAAATTCATCTTTTCTATTACAGGAATAAATTAATTTTATTTGATAATATTTATAAGAACCTATTCTGCATGGCCATATTCTACATCCTTAATCCTACCCAATACCTAACTATTAATAAGTAGCAAATTAGGAGTTTATTGAGGTTAATGTTTTGTTAATAGCGAGAACTGGACCTTAAAATAAAGTGTGACCAAAGATTCTAAATGGTTGAACAGTAGTGTTTTTAATTATTATTCTCCATGAAAGGCTGGAACAAGGATGTATAAGAGCATCTTTGGTCTAAGGGAGGCACTCACCCTGGGACAGACACTGGTTGGCCAGCGCTACCTGTCCAGAGAGCAGATAGAGGTTGAGACGGCTGAAGATGCTGGTGAGGGACGGAATGGTGATGAAACTGTAGGCCGCGCACGCCTGCAAATAAATAACACACAACAAGCAACAAAAACTTACTTATGGAATAAAACAGATTATGCAGCATTATTAGGGGGAATCTCCCAAAGCCTGACAAAAACATGTTGCATATTGGAAATTAAGCCTAAATTTTAGCAACATTATTACACTTCTCCCTAGTATTACCATAATGCAGAAAAAATAGATAATTTTATTATATAACTATTTATACAAATTTTTTTTAAAATTAAAATTACATTTTAAAAAGGTTTTTCTTAAGATTCACCTATTAACATTATGTAAAGTGATACAGAAAAAAAACAAACCCTGACAAAAGCAGCCGTTTTCCTTGAGTGATCGCCTTTCATTACGCGTCTGGTCTCCATTGCTAACTGATTCACTGTCTGTAAGAGAGAAATTCATATCATCACGACAGACAATCCCTCAGCACTTCATTAAACTAATGTTAGACTTGTAGTTTCAACCTGATTAATAGAGCAGTGATTCTCAATTTCAGTCTTGAAGTAGCACTGCTCTGCACATTGTCTCTCTTATCTTACGCTCATGGTTCGCTTCATGGATCTCCCTCCTTACGAACTGATTATCTGAATATAGTGTGCTAAATAAACACATACAAAATGTGCAGAGCAGAGGTTCCCCAGAACTGGAGTTGGATTATTATTATTTTTTTATTAACCTGTGTGCCGTGTGAACATTAACCAACATCAGATTACAGTGAACATGCAAATGTTTTTTAAATTATTGAAATATTGAGTTAATCTCAGGGGGCACTTCTAGCATATCTGTTACGTATATCTGATATACATAACACATCCATTAAGACACAGAATGCTTACATGTATCAGGTGAATGATGACAGGCTCTAGATTACAGAAAGTCGCTCTGGCTTCCACACAGAAACTCAACTGCTGCTCAAAGTCCCTCCCAAATGACACCTGATGAAGAAAGGACCAAAAAAAAAAAAAAAAAGTTTAAATAATATATCACTATTTATTTGCATTATAGTAATTAATGAACATTTTTTAATTCTCAGGTTAAATAATACAGAGCTCTTGATACAGGGTATTTTTCATGAAATTAAACTAGATGAATTTATGATGTTGTATATGATTACTAGAAAATAACAATTTTTAAAATTCTGGTCTGACTGTTATGAAAAACACATGATTCCAGTTCTTATTTGTGTCAGTTGAGCTTTCACTATAAAGAACTAGCTTTCAATTCATGCAAATAGGACATCTTATGAGGACTAATTATCAGATGTATTGCAACTCACCATACGAATAAATCCATTGATCAGCAGAGACAGAGCTCTTTTCTCATCATCTAGCGTTAGAGCACTGCAACATAAAGACCACACGCAAACATGTCAGTGTAACACTGCGATTCTACATTAATAGTGAGACACTTTCAAAAAAAAATAGTTCACTCACTTGACAGAGTCATGCATGGTCTTACAGATGTGCAACAGCGCATTGAGAATGACCGGATCTCTCGTTGCTTCCTGCTGGTGTCTAAACAGAAAATCAACATCAGCCTCAACTAAGAGAGAAACCTTTTAACTAGAACTATTAGTAATTAGCAACATACATGATGAAGACCTCCATGATGGATTTACACACTTCCACCCTCACACTGTCTTTCTGGAACATGTCCATAAAGGGCAAGAACTTCTCCTGCAATCATCAAAACATTATACATCAGCAAAAATAAAGCATTTTTATGATCATACCTTTTTTATATTACTACTCTTATTTTCATTTACAGTTTGAGTAGAATTATTTATTTTGGGCAAAATTCAAAGGAATTTGTGCTAAATTGGCCCAACGGGATATTAAAGTTAAACGATTTGAAATTGAAAGATATTTAACATAAATAATATTTACTATAATTAATGCATTTTTTTAAACCAAGTTTAGTCCTGTCAAAATAACAGGAACCAAAAGATTTTAATTTAGTCATAACAGCAACACAAAATAGCCATTTTTCATAAATTAAAGCATTCTGTTCTTCCAGCTTGGAATAAATATAAACCATAAAATAAATAAATTAAATATATATAAATTAAATACAAATTTTGGTAGGTTAGTATGTCAAACAAATGTTGGCCATATAGTATCTCACAAAAGTGAGTACACCCCTCACATTTTGGCAGTCATTTTAATACATCTTCTCAAGGGACAATACTATAGAAATGAAACTTGGATATATGGTAGAGTAGTCAATGTGCAGCTTGTATAGCAGTATATATTTACTGTCCCCTAAAAATAACTCAACATACAGCCATTATTGTCAAACAGCTGTCAACAAAAGTGAGTACACCCTAAGTGAACCTGTCAAAACTGTGTCAGTGTGTTATCTAGCACTGCCTTAATTATTCTGCACATGGAATTCACCAGAGACATCATGGAGCTGCTGGATGTTAGACACATGGTGCTTCTCCACCTTCTGCTTGAGGACGCCCAATAGGTGCTCAATAGGGTTCAGGTCAGATCACCTTCACCTGCACCTTCCTCAGCAAGGCAATTGTCATCTTGGTGGTGTGTCTGGGGTCACTATCATGTTGGAAAACTGCCGCTCGGCCCAGTTTCTGAAGGGAAGGCATTGTGTTCTGCTTCAGAAATGTACAGTACATAATGGAATCCATGTTGCCCTCAATGAACCACAGCTCCCCAGTACCAGCAGCACTCATGCAGCCCCAGACCATGATGCTACCACCACCATGCTTGACTGTAGGAGAGACACAATTTTCTTGGTACTCCTCACCAGGGCATCACCGCACATGCTGGACACCATCTCAGCCAAACAAGTTTATCTTAGTCTCATCAGACCATAGGACATGGTTCCAGTAATTCATGCTCTTGGACAGGTTGTCTTCAGCAAACTGTTTGCGGGCTTTCTTGTAAGCCAGCTTCAGAAGAGGCTTCCTTCTCGGATGACGCCAATGCAAACTGACTTGTTGCAGTGTGCAGCGTATGATCTGAGCACTGACAAACTGACCTTCTACTTCTGCAACCTCTCAGGGAATGCTGGCAGTACTCATGCATCTGTTTTTTGAAGCCAGGTTCTGCACATGACACGCAGAACGAGCACTCAACTTCGCTGATCGACCCTTGCGAGGCCTTTTCCGAATGGAACCCGTCTTGGAAAACCTTTGTATGACCCTGGCCACAATACTGTAACTTTTTCAGGTTGTTACTGAACCTCTTATAGCCTAGGCCATCTTTGTGGAGAGGAAAAATTCTAATTCTCAAATCTTCAGAGAGTTCTTTGCCATGAGGTGCCTTGTTGAACATCCAGTGGTCAGTATGAGAGAACTGTACTCAAAGCACCAAATTTTAACTGCTCTAATACAAGATACACAACTTTGTATGGTCCTGTCAAGCAGACAAAAACACAAACATGATGAATAGGACATGTGGCTTTGCATGGTTAAATGACATAGTGCTGTTATCACTTTTGTTGCCAGCTATTTTGACAATAATGGCTGTATGTTGAGTTATTTTCAGGGGACAGTAAACACACACTGCTATACAAGCTGCACATTGACTACTCTAAAATATATCAAAGTTTCATTTCTATAGTAATGTCCCTTGAGAAGATATACTAAAATGATTGCTAAAATGTGTGGGGTGTACTCACTTTTGTGAGATATTGTATGTTGTGCAGTGTTGGGCAAGTTACTCTGAAAATGTAATTAAATTACTGATTACTCCTTTGAAAAGTAATCAAATTACTGTTTTGATTACTTTTTTCAAAAGTAATTAGTTACATTACTCGTTACGTTACTTTTTTTCCTGTACATCCATGAAATTTACGTGAAATAGCGAACTTGTGTGTTGCCTACCATCCCAGCATAAACGCTCTGATAAAATATTTGTTATTAAAGCATCAATGTTCACAAACCGCTGTTATTTTAACTAAAAGCAATAGGCTGCTGCGTGCGTGGTTGCAGAATGCATGGCATTTCGTGCGGTGAGTGGATTCTCTGATTGTCCATTGCATTTCAGAAATCAACATTATTCAACGCTGCAAACACGTTATAAATAGAAACTCTGCCTATGCTTACGCCTGTTAATCGTTTTTGTTTTATATAGTTGTTCTTGTTGCTTTTGTGCAATACATGAATAGCAATTAATTTGTTTTAGATATTTTATGTTTAGACAGTTCTATTTTGCGTGAGTCCCGCAAATCATTTTATTCTATCGCACCCCGCACACACACGAGTCTCTGCCCGCCCGCGCCCGCACCCGCACTCGCCCATGAAGTCTCGTACTCTCTTTTGCGTCGAGTCCAGTGCCAGTGGATTAGAGACCACTCTCGCTGGACTCGACACAACAGAGAGCGGCGCGGTATGACAATAGAAGCTGATGCGTTGCTCTCCGCACCCGGTACATTCTCAGTAAGTTTTAATGTGCCGTGCTTCCCTTTTAGAGGTTTTAAATTGGATACAGAGTTTTTTACGGTTGAAAAGGATTTCTTCCCCTCTAACTGACATCACACAATATATGTTTTCATTGGTAGTATCCGCCTCACAGGCGCTTTCCAGTCAAAGTAGTTCTCAGGTAAAGCACGTTGCGTGTGCTAGCCAACACCCTTTTTATAATCTACATTATAAATCACATTCTGTCGGCAATGATGTAACGCAGCGATAATGCATGCTTGTAACTATACTAATTTGGAAATTATAATGCGTTAAATTACTCCGTTACTAAAAAAATAATCAAATTACAGTCATGCGTTACAAAGTAATGCATTACTGCCCAACACTGATGTTGGGTTTATTACAACATGGTTATGGGTAATTAAAACTGGAAAATGTAGTGAATTAATAAAATTCTAACTTGATTGTGTTAAACTATACTGAATTGTAATCTGAATTCAAATGGAATATAAATAACTGTATTATATATTGTATTACATGTAAATAACAGCAATTCCATTTGAATTCATATTACAATTCTGTATGATTCAAATTCAACAACTGAATTAGAATTCAAAAGGCAATTTTCATTCAAATGTGAATGGAGCACAGTCATGCGGTCTGTTTTTGCTATAGTCGTACCATTGAGAAGAGCACTGAGAAGTCATGGAAGTATGTGAGGATCTTCTTTATCACTGACTGCAGCTAAAAAAAAAAGCAAAAGGAGGGGGATAAATTGCCATGACTTCATGAAGACCACCTAACATCATAATGGGTTTTTTTGGGGTTTCTTGCATACCTGTGGATATGCATCCTCAAAAGCTCTGTCTGGAGTCATATGTTTGATGATGTCAGCAAGAACCGTGTTCACCTCCCGTTTCTATGGGGAACAAATTTTAAATGACATTTTTAAAAAAATGGACAGAAATTAAAAATTTTGCTCAAAAAACACTCACAGTGCAGATAACTCACTGTGAAGTGACGGCAGGTGAACTCCACCCAGATCTCAGCACAGTTGATGTAATCCTGAGTTTAAAAACACACAGTACATGTTAATTTTCAATTCAATCCTGTATTAAATTTATATTACATATTCTCCTTCTATACTGTATGCTTTAAAAGATTCAGAGGTCAACAGAGGTGTTTACCCTTGGACTGCGCACTTTAGTGATGACCTTCCAGGCTTCGTTGAGTATGGAGAGTCTCTCATTCTCTGGAGGGTCAGCACAGGACAGACTGCGACCCAGAGATGCAAACAACAGGTGCTGAAAAACAAGACAACCATGAATATAAACTACAAGCTTTTGGCCTGTCTGTAGATTTATATGTGTGTTTTGTCACCTTGGGAAATCCAGCTTCATCACAGTCTTTGATCATGCCAATAAAATCTGTCGCTCGCGTCGCAACAAATTCTGCCCGGAATGCCCACATGACAGAGTTCAGCAGGAGAGCACTATGGGAAAATGAATCAATATTGAATGCTGTAGTTATGAAATCATTACTAGATTTTTACATTTTCTAAAGATGCTTGTCCATGCAGTCACAATAATGATGCTAGCCTGTTCTGGGTGGTCGCTTACTAGTCAAAAGAGCCCACCAAGTATCTACAGTATAATATTGTGGTCTCAGTTGGATCTTTTGACCTTTTTTTAGGCTTTAGGATTTTTCATCCATCTGCTAAGCAAAAATTCGCAATTCACTCTCTTCAACAAACCAGATTTGAGGTATCATTTATGTGTTAAGAAATCATTTATATGAGCAATACTAATATGGATTCTTCCATAAACAAGGCGGCAACAATAATATTCACAAAAAGTCTCAAACTTAATTTTGATAATTTTTGGTCATTTATCTTACGCCAACTGAACAATTAGAAATTATCTTAGCATTAAAAAACATTTTTGAACTTGGAATGAAAGGGTTCATAGAGAAGCAGATCTTACTTGTTGCCCAGCTTCTTGCATCTTTCCATCATCTCTGTTAGCAGAACCTTCAACAGAAAAACACAATTTGACTAATTTTAAAATTTTGTGACTGGAAAATGTTCCTAGCAGGCTAAGAAATGAACTTTTTTCATTAAAGGGCAATATCTGCCTCTGGGACAAACAAACTAAAGATATAAAAAAAAACAGGAACTCATTACAAGGATGATTTTAACAAAATCATTGTTGATTATTGCCTTTGATATTGTAATAATGGTTATTAATGTTGATTAACAGAATACATAGAATTTTATTTTTGTGTGGGGAAACAGCATGTCATATTCTTATAGGCTACAAAGACAAAACCAGCTAAAAACCATTATGAATTTGTTTTTTGTTTTTTGCATTTTGCTTGTTTAATGCATTAGAAAATCAAGACTTTAAATTGGTTTTCATAGCACGAAAAGCAAAATGGTTATTCAAACTGAAATTACTTAAATTACTTAAATTACATTACAGAAAACAAAGACTGTTTTCCATCACAGAAGCAGTCAGTGACTTCATTGCAAGTGCACTGACTTCTGCAATCTCAAAAAAAAAAAAAGAAAAAAAAAAAAATCATTTTTGTTATAAATCATTTTTGTTGATTTTGGTGGCATTTTTGCCCTGAGCCCCTATTAAATTCAGACCTTGGTTCCCACTGCATTCCATTTAACTCAAAAAGTGAGAATTTCCAACAGAATGGAACGCTACTTGACTTCCAATTAGAATCTTGCGTAGAAATGTACAAGTATGCTGAGATCTGGCAAATGAACATGGGATCACATGAACATTGTGGCCATTAGCAAATGTTTGCATAGACAGGTATGTACTGTAAAACAGTAATAATTAAAAGCAATAATATTCTTTGTTAAAATCATATACCTGCAAAACAAATGCAACCATTGCACATTGTTGTTTGGTTTTGACTTCAAGACTTTCTTGGTTAGCATCTGCAAAGCTTACAGTAGCACTGTCAGCCTTACATATCTTCTAAACATGCAGTGGAACGACTTTATGGGCAAAAGTTCAAGTTATCCAGTAGGAATGTTCTATGACCACAGTTGAAGTCAAAAGTTTATATACACCCTGCAGAATTTGCAAAATGTTAATCATTTTACCAAAATAAGAGGGATCATACAAAATCAGGTTACTTTTTTATTTAGTACTGACCTGACTAAGATATTTCACATAAAAGATGTTTACATATAGTCCACAAGAAAATAATAGTTGAATTTATAAAAATGACCCCATTTAAAAGTTTACATACACTTGATTAATAATACTATGTTGTTACCTTAGTGATCCATCAGAGAGCATTTGAACCTTCTGTAATAGTTGCATACGAGTCCCTCAGTTGTCCTCAGTGTGAAAAGATGCATCTCAAAATCATACAGTCATTGTTGGAAAGGGTTTAAATACACAAAATGCTAAAAAACCACAGAATATGTTGGACCTGAAGGATTTTTTTTGAAGCACATCAGTCAGTTTAACTGTTCAGGACGAACAAGGGACTCATGAACAACTATCACTTAAAAAAAAAAAAAAAAAAATACAGCTGTGGATCATTCAGGTAACAACACAGCATTAAGATTCAAGCGTATGTAAACTTTTGAACAGGGTAATTTTTATAAGCTCAACTATTATTTTCTCTTGTGGACTATATGTAAACATCTTTTATGGGAAATATCTTATTCAGGTCAGTATTAAAAAAAAAATAACATGCATTTTGTACAATCCCTGTAATCACTGTAAATAATTGAAAATTGAACAATTAGTCAAGAATTTCCTTTGAGTGCAGTGTCTATGTACCTCTGGTGCTCTGTACGCCACACACTGCAGGATCCAGTGTATGGCAGGAGAATAGAGGGTCAGATAAATGGGAATCTCCACCCGCTGAAGCACCAGCTGATTCTGCACACTTTCACCATGAATCTGACGGAACGAGGCAAGCAGGTCAAAGAAATTCTTATTGAGGCTGTCCTTCAGATGTGGTGCCACCTCCATCCCCACCTAAGAGAAAGACAGTTAAGTAGAGTCTCTATGATATGTCTACAGTGTTTCTGCTTGTTTTATCATGTAAAAATTAAAAGCATAAAAAACCACTAGTTAAAGCAAAAAAATAGGTAAAACCAGCTAAAATACATAATACGATCAGAGAGTAGGACTTTTCTGACCCTGCATAAATACGCCCGTGCATATACAGCCACAAGCGGGTCTCCTATTCCTCTGATCATCGCTGTCAGTCTCTGCAGCGTCTCCTGAATCCCACTAAAGGACAGAAAGAGGACCCATGAAAATACCCACCTGCATGAACAGAAGTGTTGCATTGCTTAGATACTTACGACTTTGTTAAGAAGCGGTTGCATTTCAGAAGAGCAGCTTCAACATATCTGCACTAAAGTCAAGAGCTCAATATCGCATTCTGGGGTTACGATTCATATTTGTTTCTTTTTCAGTACCTTCTCATGACCGTATAAAGGCGACTGTATCAAATTTTATATGCAAATTTCTAAGGCCTTTAAATTATCAGCAAGATCAAAACTTTTTACACACATTTTAAACAATCTACTGCATGTCCTCTGTTGTCTGACTGATAGTTTATACTTTTTTTAGCAAGAAAAAGTTATTTTATTTTAATTCTAAAAAACAGCCACTTTCAGGTTGTGGTACATGTCTTTTTCAATTCTTTTTAATCTTCAGTAATTTTTATAAAGTAAACATAAGAATAACTTTTTATTTATTAGTGATATTTCATTGAAAAATCTGAAAAACTGAAATAAAAACATGTAAAAGTGTTCGAAATCCTGCTGAAAAGATACAATCGAGGGACAAGCTCTCTGATGGAGGCAATTTTAAAGAACCAGTTGAGGCACGTCTCTTTAGCGGTGTCATTCACATCATCAGCGGAGAACGATTCTGAAATGACATTAATGAGAAAATAATATTTTTTAAAAAATGTCATAGAAATGGTAAAAGAATATGCTGAGTTGTGATGCATATTATTTTACCTGGTAGGGGATGAGGGTCAGCACACATGGACCAGATCCTGTCATACACCAGGCCACCTGTACACAAATGACATTACCAGGAGCAACAGACAGACATTTTTTCTATTATCTTGCTTCATTTAAATATACTTTTCATGTTAACCAAAAATTATTGTCATAGTTTATCAGCTCTGCAGAGGGTAAATAATTGTAATGTATATTTTTTCAGTAAAAATACAAATAAACAAAACAATTATTAACATTAGCAACACTTACCGAAGGTGTCCAGGATATCTGTGATGAGAACAAACTTGCTGGGGTAGAACTGAATTACTGACGTATCAGAGAGCAGCTTGGAACACTGAGATACAAAAAATAAATGTGAAAATAAAAGCTCTTTCAAGTATTTTATTACATGTTGAATATTATCATGCACTGATGAATCATTCACAACAAGACCAGAAATATGCATTATGAAAGTTAATAGACTCAGTTTAGAAAATGTCATTTGAGTGTATACTGTTGGTGTATGTGTTTACTGGTCCTCAGACCTGGATGACGATTTTCAGGGCTTTGACTTTCTGGTCTGTACTCCAGGCCTCCTTCAGAGACTGGTTGAGCTCTTCAATGCGGTTGACATAGTCCTGCTGGGACAGGTTCAACAGCTCCCTCTGTGAGCCCTGAGCGAACACAACACAGAAGCATATCCATTAACATGTTTACCAATAAATATTAAATCACAAGACATGTCCAGATAAGACCCACCTCTTCCAGGTCATCCAGTTCCTCCAGACGAGTCCGCACCTTCTCTGACACCGCTGAGCTGGGACTGGATGCTTTACCTTAACACAATCCAAACTATTAAATGTGTCTATTATGCGTGTTAAAGTTTTTTAATGTCATTATTCAGGTAAAGTTATTGTATAGACAGTAATTTCAATGTACAGAAGCAGCACAGCTGCACTGGTCAGGATGGAGCAACAATTTAGTAATGGATTTAGAAATTAGAAAATTAAATGTAATGTACCATTCCTTAATTATTTATTAAAAATGTAAAATTATAATAATAATCAATTGATCAATTTAGGAATTTGAAAAATAATGGAAGATCTGAAGATTTCGGTGTAGCTGCAAAACAACATCTGGAATATCTACAAACTACAAAGTACTCACTCTTGTCTGAGCCCATGAAGAGATTCTGTAAGAGAAATAAAAGTTTTATTGCGTGTCAAAAGTAAAGACAGAATGACATAATGAGTGAGAGCTGTAAACCGCTGCACCTACTATAGAAAGTTTCTCTGTGGTGGTGAATCTAGACAGAATTTCTCCACGTTTAGATGACCACGGCTCAAAGTCTGAGCCCACTTCCTCGTCTTTCTCCTTACGTTTCCGCCCCAACTCCTACAACAAAATAGTAAAAAGTGAAAAAAATAACATATTTCATGAACGGAACAGTTTGATGTGTTCACAGCCAAATAATTTTAACCATGAACGCATAATGTGATTATTACAACACAGTTACATAAATACTTAAAGATATTTCTTAAATTAAAATTCAATAATATTTAATAATACCATGCGATTCTCTGAAGTACCTTTTAAATATATGGTAATAGTTGAGTACTATAGTATTACAATCTGATACTACCACTGCATAGGTACTTTTTTTTTTTATCAGGTTACTAGTGCACATTATGAATTTAATAACACTCCTACCGGTGTGTTTGTGTGTGCGGTTTGTAGATTTTACCCCAGCAGAGATGCTGTGTGGAATAGTTGGTGTCTCAGATGCCGCAGCAAAGAGAGACAGTGGGTCAGTCCCATCCAACATTGAGCTGAGTGGATCCAGAGCCACAGAACTAGAGGAGGAAGACGAGGAGGAAGTGCTGCCTTTCCGCCCACTACGGCGAGATTTAGAATCAGTCACCTGAAAAAAACACAGATAACAAAATGATGATTGAAATAACTTATTTATTACAAGTTACATTTGTTATATATTAAACTATAAAAGTTGTACAGTTCACTTATTTCACATTCAGTCTTCCTGAAGTAACCAGGGGCCAGTTGTTCAAAAGTAATCTCATCAAATTTTGGCTGTCGGATTGGATCAAATCATATAAATGGGTTGTACAAAAGAAAAAAAGAATTCTGAATTCGGATAAGATCACAAAATCAAAAAAAAAAAAAAAAACTGGATTATTCTGATCCCAGCAAAAACAAAAATGTAATAAAACTTTAAAACTTTAACTTTAAAACATTTTACCATGTAATACATCCCCAATCCCCAAACAGCTGTCAATATCAAACAAAACTATTCTATTTAATTTAAATAAGTTTAAATGTAATGCAAAACTAGAATGCAAAACAAAATGGGTTACCTAGCAAAACATGGGATTTCTAAATCCAGAGCATTCTGATCCAGATTAATTTTTTTTAACTGGCCCCAGAGACTTGGTGTCTTTAATCAAAAATACTCTAGGCACAGTTCTTAAAAAAGTTAAATCTGGATCATGATTTGGAAATCCCACATGTGCTATCCATTATCAGGTAATCTGTTACTTTCATGCTGTTTTTTCAAAGCAATATGGGACGGGATCACCTTGATCTAGATAAAAACAAATCAAATCCAGAACAGGGGGATTCTGTATTTTACCGTACTAAAAGGCTTAACACATTGCTACTTCTGCTTCATCACTGTAACAGTTCAACAAATCAAATGCAAAAAATAAACATATACATACTACATGATGCAAATGTTGTAATATTTGACCAATTTAAACATTTTATTACTTTTTATTCCTGAAAACCACCTGAATCCATCCTTCTGCTGGGATCAGGATAATCCTGATATTAAAATAATCTAATCTAATTCCAGAATCCTAGTCTTCTTTTGAACACATTTTTCAAGATTTTATTCAGTTCGATTACTTAAATTTGATCAAAATTCTTTCAAACACTTGGTCAGAGGTGATATATCAAGTCTTCAAACCTTCATGAGTTTGAAGACGTGAGTTAATGGCTTGCGTATAACAAGGCTATATGTGACCCTGGACCACAAACCAGTCATATGTGTAAATTTCTCAAAATTGAGATTTAACTGAATAAATAAGCTTTCCGTTGATGTGTGGTTTGTTAGGAAAGGACAACATTTGGCTGAGATACAACTATTTGAATATCTGGAATCAGAGGGTGCAAAAAAATCAAAATACTGAGAAAATCGCCTTTAAAGTTGTCCAAATGAAGTTCATAGCAATGCATATTACTAGTCAAAAAATAAGGTTTTCATATCTTTACGGTGGGAATTTTACAAAATATCTTCCTATCCTAATGATTTTTGGCATAAAAGAAAAATCGATACATCTGACCCATCCAATGTATTTTTGGCTATTGCTACAAATATACCCATGCAGAATGAAGAATGGTCTTTTGTGGTCCAGGGTCACATATGGAGGTCAGACAGATAACATAATAGAAATTTAATACAAATATGTATTCTTGATCAACACCCTCAAAACCTGTCTACTTGAAGATGACTGAACTTTGATAACAAAAGAAGAGTAATATGTTTTAGATGAAAACCATTTAATGAGTATTTGGGAGAGCTGTAGATATACCGTGATTGCTTTAAGCGGATGATAGTCACTGAACTCCACTGCTGAAGTCTCCAAACGACACACCTGCAACTCAGTCTCATATTTACGGAACCGAGAGTGCCTGTGCAAAACACAAACATGTGTGCTTTCATATGGACAATCACATTAATGCATGAGATGACCGTAATACACAGTACTGAAAACACTAACAAATGACCAAAAGCACGGTACGGTCATAGTACAAATACCATATCATGAAATTCGTTTAAGCAGCTTCAGGTAATATAAGTAAATACCATTGTGTATGACTGTGTACTCGTTCAGTATCGTGTTTTCTATCTATGTAACATGCAGTTCCAATTCAGTTTCACCAATGTACTGTCATAACACTATAATTCCTTCTAGTCTCCAGCAATGATTAATCGCTAGTACGGATTTTTTTTTTTTTTACAAAGTGCATATTCATCCTTATTCCTCTATTCATTAAAAAAAAACGTCGCGTTATAGTTTGATAGTGTCATAAATGTTTTTAAAATGTAAACATTTCTTACCACTGAACTGAAGCCATGTTCAATCAGTGTCATGTGATGCCGTAGTGTTCGAGATAAGAGTCGCAGTGTCATAATAAAAGTCCATAGTTTATTCAAAGTATATGAACTAACTGATCTATAATATATTACTGTAGATCATTGATTAAATATATTTGTTTGTGTGGAATGTACTTAGCTGTAGAAAGCGGTACATTCTGCTGGTAAAACAAAAACAAAAACAGCTAAAAACACCCCTAATATAAATCATACAGAATGAGGTTTTTATAAATCTAAAATCTAAAAATGCAGAAAGTTTATGTCAGGGGTAGGGTTATTAGATCTGGCATACATGGTTTATGAGGACAAATGTGTATGACATGGGTATTACAACATGAACATGGTTTATGAAGGCACAGGAAGTGGCATAAAATGGCTTAAAACCACACTAATTTTTATTTTATTTTATTTTTTTCTGTGAGGGGTACGTTTAGCATATTCTCACCTTATTAAGCATATGCTTGTCTGCAATCAGTATGTCTATAAAAAGTGTATGGACAGATAACAACTGCAACAGGCTGCATCTGTGTTTACTTTTCCCTTTAATGAGGAAATGTCACTTACAATATTGAAAAGTGCACAAGTGATTTTGTAGTCAACTACAAGACAGTGTTGGTTCAAGGTTACTTTTATCAGTCATGTGTGTCTTTTAAAATTTTAATATTGTCTTTTATTAAAATTTCAATGTTAATCTGACATATTGATATTTCAGTATAAACCAAAATGGTAGTTTGGTTACAGTGTGACAAAAATAATGTTAGATTGATGTGCGCATGGCCAGTAGCTAGAGCTGTATTCTTTCTAGCCTTAACCGTCTGAGAGTGCACGTCTGAAAATGCAAGTGTATCTGCAGCCAGACTCTATTGGTGGTCCTTGTTACAGCGTAATTACACATATGAGAATGTAGGGTTATAGCTTATAGGGTTAGGGTTAGTTGTTTGTTATCATGCATAATTTGCTGTTGCTACTATAATAAGTATATTTAGCAACAGGAACACTGTAAAATGAAGTGTTACCAGTGGTTGAATGCAAACTGAACATTGTATCAATGTCACTTTGCCGTCTGGGAACAATATATCTTTGATTTGAAGCAAAGAGATGTTCAAAGGCCTGTTCCAGGTTCAGCCTCTTTTCAGCACTTGCAATGCAGTAATGAAATTTGTGACAATGAAAAGAAAACATTACCTGTAATTATTTATTGAGGCAAAGCTGCAAAAATGGATTATTCTAAACTTCTCCAAGTTTTCCAAGCAGCCATTTGAAACAAATGGCTGAAGTTTATTGGATTCAAGTCTACTGAACTATTTGAGAGGCATTTCACCACATACTATTTTAGTTCATCATAATGTTATGCAGCTGTGCAAATGCTATAAGATTTGTGTCTACTGTATGCTTACATTTTAATAACTGTTAGTAGGTATACACATTGCAACATTTGTGACCCTGGACCACAAAACTAGTCGGAAGTAGCACGGGTATATTTAGCAATAGCCAAGCCAACCACACAGTTAATAGGTCAAAATTATCGAAATATCTTTGATGCCAAAAACCATTAGAATATTAAGTAAAGATCATGTTCCATGATGATATTTTGTAAATTTCCTACCGTAAACATATCAAAACTTCATTTTTGATTAGTTATATTCATTGCTAAGAACTTCATTTGAACAACTTTAAAGGCGATTTTCTCAATATTTAGATTTTTTTGCACCCTCAAATTCCAGATTTTCAAATAGCTGTATCTCGGCCAAATATTGTCCTATCCTAACAAACCATGCATCAGTGGAAATGAATTTTGTGATCCAAATATGGTCACAGACCAAAAGTAGTTAAGTAATACTACTTTTTGTCAACCCAGATGCTCTTTAGACTGAAGGCTTCAATATACCTAATTAAATTAAAGAAAAATTAAAAAGGTGTGAACTCGTTTTTAACAAAACTTATCCAAAACAAAAGTGTTTTTTTGAGTATCACTGGTTCAAAACAGCTCGTCAGCACAAACCTTTTTCGATACTTTATTTCCCAAACATTAAGCAAAACACACTGTATTAAAATATGAATCTTTGAGGTATTTGCTAGTAGCTTAAAAGTCACGAAGAGCAAGAAGAACACATCACACAAATGGTGTTTGTTGCGACCATTTTTATATCTTCTGTGCACAATTTTGTGAGTGGAAATTAATATTCTTTTCAATGTTTTTTTTCTCCATGAAAAACATCATCATCAGTCAGAAATAAAACAATTCACTCTTTGTCCTTTCATAGGCAGAAAGAGAAAAAGTGAGGAAATACATTTGCATCTTTACATCAAGTCCACGTTTCATTCAGTTCTCAATCACAATCATTCCGCGTTTTCTCTCTATATATTTATATATATTTTTAGTTTGTAGGAAATCAGTCTCTGGTCATTTGAAACACGAGTCCAGGCCACAAGAATCAAAACAGAAGAAAAGTCCTTTAATTCCTTCTATAGGTTTGTCCATTCATTTTTGCGCATTTCCGCTTCACCCTCCAGCGGTTTCCCTCCCTTCATCCAAAGGGACTCAGCAACCGAGTGGCGAAATCGAGGAGCAATACAATCACAGTCTGATCTGAGGAAAGAAAACAACAAAATTCCGGCGACACACCTTTGATTCCCCCCTTTAGTCTCTGAGGAACACGGGCAGAGTAGCGGCAATATGAGCGCGTGCTTTTGAACGTGTCTGCTGTCGTGTCGGGGAGGGCGCACAGTAGTCGGTAAGTGGCTAACGATGGCGGCAATGGCGGCTGTCATGGTGACTGCGTGGGTGGGCTGCTCTGGGCGGAGCTTGGAGAAAGGGAGGGGCTACAACTGCCTGGAGGGGCGCCGCCGGCCCGTGAACTGATCCCGCCCGAGGAACTCTCCAAACCCTCAGAGTTCTCCAACATCTCCTGGATGAGAGGAGGCATGGAGCCGGGAATCTCCATCTTCAAGGTGATCACACGCTCTGCCCCTGTGAGAGATGAAAAATTCATTTTGTTTTAAATTTATTTTCAAGTAGCCCCACATGAATGTTTCTTGCAGGAAAATGGATAAATAGGATTAGAAGTCATCCATAAAAAAAACATGCGAATGAATTCTCACCCTTGGCACTGATGCTCCTCAGGTCGGTGATCTTCATTAGCATCTTAGGGAACATGTGAGGTTTGTGTGGCCTCCTGTTCCTCACGTAGATCTTCAGTGCTTCCAGAAGCGGTTCTTGCAGTATATCCACCTTATCGGCTTCCTCCAGGTCCTGCCGATCTGCACAGACCAACAAACACCACTTCACTTCATATTCAGCTCACAAAGCCTTGAGATATCCAATTTGTGGTAGAAGAGCTTATAGGCACACATTCAGACTAAGAAAATTGTGGAGATGGATGCTTTTGAATCTCAAGAAAGTGTCAAGAACGTTCAGGTCAGCTTTCACCTCAAAATCAAAAGAAAAAGAAAAACTTGCTTGATTAGAGATATTAAGCTTAATTTTTTGTAATATGACTATCTATTGGAAAATATAGATATTATAAATAATAAAGTTCACGGTATTTAATTATGATGATTTTATTTACCTTTTTAATATAATATTTAAAAAAATTAAATTAAATAATAATTTTATATTATATTATTTACATTTAACAATAAATACTACAGTGATTTCATAAATATTTTACTGTCTTTAATTCTGATTAATTAATTATAATATGATACTTATGAAACTTATTTTAATCATTTTACATAAAATATTTTTACATTTTAGTTTTAAAATATGTGACCCTGGACCACAAAACCAGTCTTAAGTAGCACTGGTATATTTGTAGAAATAGCCAACAATACATTGTATAAAAATTATCGATTTTTCTTTTATGCCAAAAATTCTTAGGATAAGGTAAAGATCATGTTCCATGAAGATATTTTGTAAATTTCCCACCGTAAATATATCAAAACTTAATTTTTAATTAGCAATATGCATTGCTAAGAACTTCATTTGGACAACTTTAAAGGCAATCTTCTCAATATTTTGAATTTTTTGCAAGATTTTCAAATAGATGTATATTGTCCTATTCTAAAGCTTATTTATACAGCTTTCAGGTATCTTCAGCTGTCTCAATTTCACAAAATGGACCCTTATGAATGGTTTTGTGGTCCAGAGTCACATATTTGTATGTAAACTATTCTATTTTTTTCATATAAAAATATTATTTATTATTTCTGAATTTAATATACAATTTCTGAAATATGACCATGTTTACACAAGATTATAAAATGGATATGTTCACCATATGCTACATGAGCATAAGGGATGCAATACCCCTATCAAACACTGCATGGCACTAGAGGTCCATGTATCTAAAAACATGGAAAGATCATGTGACACTATAAACTAACAGCTAAAGAATAATGGCTGCTTAAAAACTGAGCTTTGCCATAAAAGGAATGAATTTCATTTTAAAATACATTAAATAGTAAATAGTTATTTTACATTATAAAAATAATTAACAATATTATGATTTTTACTATATTTTTTCTTCAAATAAATAAAGGCATGGTTAGTATGAGAGACTTCTCACAAAAACATAAAAAAAAAAATTAATCATTCAAACTCCATGTAAGAAAGGAATACAAAAAAAAAGACCTATTGCAGTTTCCAAAATGGAAAAATGTAGCATAATACTGTTTGAAATAACATACTGTCTAGTCTTTTAAAAGCACAATTATATGTAATAATAACAGGGTCTTTCATAACAGCCCATAGGTCAGGACGCACAGCATGTGTGTGTACTGTACCTCCACACAGCAGGCAAATAGCACTGAGCAGTCCCGTCTCTGCGTCATCCATCTCTAGCGGTAGTAGCTGATTGGCGAAGGCGAACACAAGGTCTGTTAACGGACCGAAGCCAGCATTGTGCATCTGCGTTCGGTTCAGCGTTAACCCGTCAGAGAATGTCATGGTGTCTTGCTCAGGTGTGTAGCGGGTACAGATCCTCAGAATCTAAAAACAGAAACAGAGAGGAGATGTATCAGCTTAACTCTGCATATACTGAACACAAAATAAGAAGCACTGATGTGTGTAACCAAACAGCTGATAGTCCCTATTGGCTCCCATAGTATTTTTTTTTTCATACTATGGAAGTCATTGGGGAACATCAACTGTTTGGATGGCACAAATTCTTCAAAATATCTTCTATTATGTTTAAAACAGAATAAAGAAACTCAGGTTACTTCATTACGAGAGCACATCAAGCACACTTTTTCACAAGGGAATGCTTGTGAGGTTAGAACCTACAACCTTCACCCACCCAAATGTGACCCCCAAAATATGTTCTCAGCTTCAGCAATGCAATATAGCCCACCATAAGCAAAAACCAGGTTAAGTGTGTGTTTCTCACCAGTATGTCGAGGCAAGCGGCCTTTAGCAGTGTGATCTGGTCTGCGATGGTGAGGGTGGTGAATCCCGGCAGCTGCTTGGCAAACTCCACTGTCTTTATGATGCACTTGGTGGAGAGCTCGCTGAACTTATCCCACAAATCCACATCCAATGACACGCGCCGCTCCGAGCTGTTACTCTATACACATACAGTGAGAGAGAGAAATTTCACTAGACTGCTATGGTAAATGATTGATGGCAGCATCAATAATAGCTGAAAGAGTGGCACATCAACTCTGGCCATCAGCTTTACTGAAGTCTGCTTGTAAACAGAAGCAGAATCAGCACAGAGTTCTGGGAGTTATTGACAAACTGACACATTTCTGTAATTACAGCATTGATTCATCAGTCAGTATCATCTCATTAATTAAAAAAACCCACACAAAGTCAAAACAATAAGGTCATATCCTCACAAATGAAGATTTTGTTAGGTTGTGAAGAAGTCAAACAGCCACACTACACGTTGGGCAGGATCTCAATATTTCTAAGCCCTTTGATGATATTCGATGCTTCTCTAGGGATATCTCACATTAATATTTTTTTCTGTTTTATTTAATCAAAAGAACCATTTCAAACAAACAATATTGCCAAATAAGGCTCAAAATGTTTAACGCAAATTGAAAATAATTGAAAATACTAAATCAAGTAAAAAAAGAATGATCAGGAATGTGATCAGCGAACATTTAGAACGTCATTCAACCCCCACACGCTCTTACCGTGGTGTATTTGCCGAGTTGACACAGCGAGGGGAACGTCTCTTGGTGGGCTTTCCTGACTCTGTCAATCATCTGCTCTGTGTCTGGGCTCAGGGTGTAGCTTTCTGTGCATTCTTGCTTTTTCTCTTCTTTCTTTTTCTTATTCCTGTCGTTCCTCACCGCTACACAGACAAAAAGACAGAGAGCAAAGGTCAATATTGATTATACATATTCTAATCACTGTTCATAATTCTTAATTCTTCTTCTTTTAAGCAACAAGTAATACAACATATTAATTTCTTAGAATTCCCAATCTATTTTCAGTGTGGATGACATTCAAAGATGTAGATCATCATCTACTTTTGATGTAGATATGTGAAGTTCTCTCTCTAGTCATTTGTGGTTTCAGCACGTCTTTGAAAATGATAATGAACTGTATTTTAAAAAATGAAAATAAAATCACCGAGTCATGTTTCTGTAATGAACTACAACATTTAGTAGAGAATCTTAAAGCTACACTACATCAGTTGTGGCCTTCTCATTAAAAATATTATACATCATGTGCATTCACAAATAATAATAATAATAATAATAATAATAATAATAAAATATTATATTATTAAGAAATTATTCATTTAACATTTGTGTCTTTTATAATATTAAATTCAATCACATTTTTTTAATTGTATGATTACATATAATTTCAGGAAAAAATGAAGTGGGCAAAAAAAATGCATTTAATATGCATTATTATTTTTACTACTACTACTACTACTACTACCTACTACTATTATTTATTGAACATTGACATATTTTACAATATTAAAAACTAGGGATGTAACAATATCAAAATCTCACAATATAATAATATTGCAATATGATACAATATTTATTGCGATATTTCAAAAAAAAAAAAAAAAAAAAAAGACAAATTAAGAAAAAAAAAAAATTTGTACACTTCAAAGTTAAATTCTTCTATCTAACACACTTTAAGAGTTCAAAATTAAGAGCCCCAACCCATGTTCTTAACTAAGAAAACTTGCTCAATCCTCTTTTTATTTGTGATATACTGTCTCAACCTAAATTACATATTTTATCACACTGGTGTTTTAGGACTACAGTAACTGCAGTAACGTTACCCATTTAAACCGCTAGCTGTCAGCACTTCATACAGCACTTTTAAGCTTTTATTTTGACGGAAACGGCAGAAGAGCTTTTATTTTGACGGAAAACTCCAGTTTCAGTGAAAACAGGCTTACAAAACGCGTCTCGCTACAAATCTAATGAAATGCGGTAATCAACTAACCATTCTGCCGCGAAAATTAAGCATAGCCGTTGTATTCCTAAACGTGCGCTAAACTCACCGGGTCACGAGTTGATTGCCTCAACAACGTGTGCGCTTCGCTTTGAAACACGTAGTGAACAGATAACCGTCAAAGCATAATGCCCCAAAACACAGATTTAACGACCTTTTATGTTAGAATAATATGTTTAAATATATTTTAAAAACTACACTTTTTGTCCAGAGGACCTATCGTTTCGTATCATCATGTGACCATGATAATATCAAGACAGTTTTGCTATCGCGATATCTCGATATTGATAATATCGATACACCCCTATAATAAAAAGTAAGAACATTTAATCATATTTTATCATCATAACATAAGTTTGCCATCACAGTGAGATGTGTGGCCATGCTATTTTAGAAGGAAATGATGAGTGCAGAAAAGAAAAGAGATCTCAGGAAGACAGATAAGAATGAGGGATGAGAGGAGCAAGAAAAAGAGAGTAAACTTGCACAAGTAGCAGTGAAAGGCCGTTTGAGATGCAGTAAGTAGCAATAATGGAGTGAGATGAGACAGACAGATAGAGGAAACGTGTTAGAGCCAACACATCACATCTGTGAAGACAAACCATGAGGGGAGAAAAGGCGAGAAAGAAAAAAAAAAAAGGTGTTAGAGGAAGAAAAAGGACAGCAAGCAGAAATGCCATCACACCCCCTCCATCAGTACCACCTCAAACTCTTTCTCTCTCTCTCTCTCTCTCTCTGCGGGGTGTGTGTTTGTAGTTTGATAAATAGAGCGGGTGGATAAAGTCGTACATAACGCTGATAGATCACCACAGGTTTCATTAGACCCAGAGCTAATCTAATCTCATTATATGTCACACATACACACACACACACTGTAATACCAAGGCATTATTTTCTCTCCAATCTCCGCTAGCGCTTGGACCCTCACTGCATCCCACTCTCAGGCCTCTGGAGATGCGGAATTAATTCCTAAATAAAAGTGGGCTATCTTAACGTGCCTACATTAGCCCCTATGACAGATTGGCACAGCGATCATAAGCCGCAAAACACAATTTAATGAAGTCATTAAAGAACTATTAGCCCGGCTGCACCATCACTCATGCACAAGCGTTACTGAGAGAGACCTGCAGCGAGAGAGAGAAGCAAACGGCTCTTTCTCCAGCAGTATGATAAGTATGTTGTGTGTTTCTGGAAAGGTGATTTTTACACACTGGAATCAGTGACGATATGGCCAGAAACACGCGGGCGAACAGAGACATGGCCAGAAATGTGATCTACACAAGTACGTAAAAGTGTAGTTCTTATTTATGTACTTAACGTGCGTCACTGTGGCAAGAACAAACCCAAGGGGCCAATAGAGTTACATGCTATTAGAACAGACATACATAACCAGAGCTGCAATATGATTTGTGCTATGACATTTCAGATTGAAACAATGTGTGAATTTGAGCTTGTGAAGAGATTTTTGGGCCTGTGTATTGTGATCTCATAACAACACTGCAGATAAAATACACACAAAACAGACAAGGTGTAAATACAAGTGTAATACACTGACTAGGGTGTAAATGCTCTGAGAATCATTCAATTACAATAAAGATTCTTTACTAAATGACGCAATTCAAACTGGTATCATGATTCAATAGCTGCTTCCATCACCCTGTTTTTAATGCACATTTTAAAGTATCACATCAGAAACGAGTGATAGAAACACAAACAATAAAAAGATTTTGAGCTCGTCTGAAGTGGTTTTTGAATTGTGCATTTTGAAATGCATTTTGCAAATAAATTCCTCTATGCGCACCAAAAATGTCATGTGACTTTGCGCTATGGGACGGGATATCATTGCAAAGCATCTGAAATGTTGTTATGGTCATTCTGAAGGAAGTGACGATTTTGTTCTCGATGACCCGTTGAATGGAAACGGTGCTTATTTGCAAATGTTTTAAGCGATATTCCAATTTTGCGCAGAAGTTAAATTTTCAACTTTAGATAGAAACCTGGCTAATTAAAATGGTTTAGTAAGATTCATTCTATCATTTTAAAAAATAAAGTAGGACCATATGATTTCAGCAATGTGGGAAACATTGAAGCGGAATACAGTAATTAAAATGGAATTCACTCTGTAACACGGAATTTCACGAAACTTGGCACCTTTTGTATGAATGAATGAAATGTAGAGTTGTACACTTAATCGAACTGCAATATAGACGAGTGTCTGTAAACATTATAGTGCAAGTAGAATAAATTTAGATATGAAGTTAGCTTGTTCTGCTTGTAAATAAGTACTACTACAAATGCTCAAACCTGTGTGATGATAAAATATTCCTGGTCAAAGCATTAAAACAGAAAGAAAAGAAAAGAAAAGAAAAGAAAAGAAAAGAAAAGAAAAGAAAAGAAAAGAAAAGAAAAGAAAAGAAAAGAAAAGAAAAGAAAAGAAAAGAAAAGAAAAGAAAAGAAAAGTGACCCTGGACCACAAAACCAGTCTTAAGTAGCAATAGCCAAAAATACATTGTATGGGTCAAAATTACAGATTTTTCTTTTTTGTCAAAAATCATTAGGATATTAAGTAAAGATCATGTTCCATGAAGATACTTTGTGAATGTCGTACCATAAATATATCATAACTTAATTTTTTTTTAGTAACATGCATTCCTAAGAACTTTATTTGGACAACTTTAAAGGCGATTTTCTCAATATTTGGATTTTCATGCACCCTCAGATTCCAGATTTTCAAATAGTTGTATCTCGGCCAAATATTGCCCTATCCTAACAAACCATACATCAGTGGAAAGCTTATTTATTCAGCTGACCCAGACTGACCCCAGACTGATCCAGACTTTCAGACCCTTATGAATGTTTTTTTGGTCCAGGGTCACAAATCAAATCAAATAAAAAAAAAATAAAATAAAATAAATAAAATAAAATAAAATAAAATAAAATAGAGACAGTTTTGCCATCACAATATAATAATAATGATAATAAATAAATAGATTTGGTGAATATAAAATTTGCTGCTCTGGTACTGGATAAGTTTTAACATTTTTAAATGTCATCTACACTGAAAGTGTACAATGTCATCTACACTAATTGTGTTTTTAAGAAATTAACATATAAATAAGGAGGGCCAAATTACTCAAAATTAAATAATTAAATAAATGTTGAAATATATAAATAAATTGTTAAATGCATCATTTAATTATTGAAAGCATAAATAAATGTATAAATATTTATTTATTTAAATATTTATTTAATTATTTATTTATGTAAATATTTATTTATTCATTTATTTATTTATTTATTTATTTATTTATTTATTTATTTAAATATTTATGCATTTATTTCTGCATTTATTTCTGCATTTATTTATTGCCTCCACATTTCATTTTGAGGTTTGCGGTTGTCGGCACGTCACTCAACAATAGTGGGCGTCACCTTTCCAGCTCGATTACTTTCGTCTTTCTAGTTCAGGCGCCTTTTTCATGTTTTTCGCATCACAAACTATAGCTGATCGAGGATGGTACAGTAAAAGATCTGTCGTTGACTCTTGCAGATGAAGTGACATGACATCTGACGCACGAAAGCCATTAGCACACGCCACTATGCTCAGTGGCACAACCGCTGACACTTCCGGTTTTCACTGACATGTATCAGCAGAGAGTGGCATGTGCCACTGACACTCTTACTAAACATGTTAACACACGTACTTAACTGCAGAACGATATTTCACTGATGACGCGTTTCTATCAAATGTAGGATTAGTTACATCGTGGAATTGATTTGTATGTATTTGCTTGTGTGACTGTGCCGATGGATTGTGTCAGTGTCGCAGCGCCTCGAGTGACTCTCACTCTGCCGCTGTCAGCCGGAGAATAACGCAGAGTAGACTGTGTAACACACACACACACACACAGTGCAGAGCGGGATTTCATTGATGACACGTTTCGGTTTCTGTCCAGCATTTTCGTTACGTCGCGCAGTTAATGTGTACAACATCTTAGGCTTCTTCATGTGTTTAATATTTGTCTTGTCTCCCTTTGTTTACCTAAATTATTTGACCAATACTTTAGTAAAAAAAAAAAATCACATTGTTATAAGATGGTTTCATTTCATATTGCATAATTCTATAAAAAAAATTTTAAGTATTAAAGCCATAGATGAGGTAGATATTCGTAGTGACCCATGATAGATTGATTCCTTGTGTTTCCTTGTGTTGCCGCGACATACGGTGACATTCCGACACTGACACAATCCATCGGCACAGTCACACAAGCAAATACATACAAATCAATTCCGCAATGTAACTAATCCTACATTTGATAGAAATGCGTCATCAATGAAATATCATTGTGCAGTTAAGTGCGTGTGTTAACATGTTTAGTAAGAGTGTCAGTGGCACATGCCACTCTCTGCTGATACATGTCAGTGAAAACCGGAAGTGTCAGCGGTTGTGCCACTGAGCATAGTGGCGTGTGCTAATGGCTTTCGTGCGTCAGATGTCATGTCACTTCATCTGCAAGAGACAACGACAGATCTTTTACTGTACCATCCCCTATCAGCTATAGTTTGTGATGCGAAAAACATGAAAAAGGCGCCTGAACTAGAAAGACGAAAGTAATCGAGCTGGAAAGGTGACGCCCACCATTGTTGAGTGATGTGCCGACAACCGCAAACCTCAAAATGAAATGTGGAGGCAATAAATAAATGCAGAAATAAATGCGTAAATAAATAAATAAATAAATAAAAAGTTAAATAAATAAATACTTAAATAAATAAATATTTAAATAAATAAAAAGTTAAATAAATACATATTTAAATAAATAAATATTTATACATTTATTTATGCTTTCAATAATTAAATGATGTATTTAACGATTTATTTATATATTTCAACATTTATTTAATTATTTAATTTTGAGTAATTTGGCCCTCCATATATAAAGCATATTGTAAAATATACTTATTAATACTTTTATAATAATAATATTAATAATTAATAATAATAATAATAATCAAATATGTGGTAGGAGTTTGTTCCAAATCTCTAATGCTAACTAATCTTTGTGGAGTGGAGAGAAAAAAAGCTTGATTAACTGACTAATCAAAACAAAATTATAGCTTTATATATGATACAGTTTTATGTTTATCTTGTCTAAAACAATCGATAACTACTTAGTATCCATCTGCAGTATTACTTATGATTTTCTTCAGCTATTTATTGCTGCTTGATAAAAGTAGTGAGTTTGTGAGTGCCAGCAAGTCATAGTTTTATGTAACAGCAGCACATGACCAAAATCTTACTAGTTGGCTGTTTTCTTCACAGTGTGATGAAAAGGAGTTTAGAACCCCTCTGTTGTATTGACAACATGCAAATGTTCATGTCGGTCTGAACAGATGCAATAAGAACTGCTGATTCAAATTAAAATGTTTAGCACAATGCATTTCCGTGGCAAACATTCGTCTTGGTGTGAACAGGCCTTAATGCTCACATATGTCTGTTTCAGGATGTGTGTGTATGTGTGTGCGGGTACGTGAGGCTCTTGACAGGGATAATTTGAGAGGAGAAAATTAAAGCGCTGGCAGATCGTCCATCACAAAGATGAAATTCAATGAAAAGATAAAAATGTCAATGTTTCCTCCCTCCACTCCCGCTCTCTCCACTCCTCTTTTTTCACAATCTCTCCTCCTCCTCAGCAGCGGCAGATGAGTTGTGAGTCTAATGCATTTGGAGCAGAGAGAACCCAGCGTGTCGTGCTGAAAATCAATGCATGTGTGTGTTTTATTACAGATGTTGGGTGCGCTCAAATGTACGCAGGAAGTGAAGTGTGAAAATGCTGCTGTGCATCATTTTCTAAATGTACCGAGTCAAGAGGTGTGAATTCATATGAACTCACAATAATGAAACCAAAGTGTGTTGTGTCATTGCGAATGATTTGATGGGTCATCTGCACAGCAACACAATCTCACCATGACACCTACTAGACACCCATGTGCATGTATCTGTCAGATTTGTCCATAATGTCAAGTTTGACATGCATATGACCATTGATAGAACTACACGAAACCTGTCAAGAGCGAACGTGGGTCACTAACAGTAACAGACTTTACATGCATCACTTTTACATTACTTTACATCATTTTCATTCATGAACACGTGTCTAAGGCTGACAGGGAAGAGAAGAAATTTTTTTTAACAGCCACTTAATTGAATTGTAATTTAACATAATCTTGTAAGTTACCGAAACCACAAAATAAAGAACGCAGCACACGGTAGACGCGCATTTGTGTGGCAGAACAGCTCTCGTATTGTTTGACGTGATGGACAACTAGCTGTCCTGTTCCGTTCACACTGCGCAAATGTTCCAAGAATGCAGTTGAGAGTCCTGAAAATATACGGGTGTGAGTTCGGTTATAGAATACGGTTGTCACACCCGTAAATAACCGTACTGTGTGTGAACTGTATTCTACAACCGAACTCACACCTGTAAATTTTCTGGACTCACAACCACATTCTTGGAACAAACTTGCTGTGTGAATGGAACAGGACTAGACAACTAGTTGTCTGTCACATCATTCAGTGCAAGAGAGCCGCTCTACTGTGTGCTGCATGCTTTCATGTAAGGTTTCGGTAATGTACAGTGACGGAGAAATGAGCTGTGTGTCATCTAAAAGTCAGTTTTATGTTCTGTGCGCGGCTCAAATGCTCTGCTTTCCACTCAAATTCAAAAGCTGCTGTCAGTTAATGATGATTTGATGGATGAGCTCACGGCTCGACTGGACTCATGTCGTGTCAGGAGGTGGTAATACTTTCAGTTTTACGGATGTCGCCATCTTGATATTGCTTTGGTCTGTTGCTATGGTTATTTGTAAGGAATACGGGCTTGACTCCCGTTACATGTTCATACATACAGTATTCAAAAAGCGACTGTAAGCTGCTGTGTGAATGGGACATTTCGAGACTCACACCTGTAAGTAAATGCGGTTGTCAATCCCAAAAACTGACAGTGTGAACGTGGCCTATGTTCTGTTGTTTATGTTGCTTTTTGCATGTATAAAATTAATCCCTGGAAAACAAATTTTTTAACAGCCACATAATTTAATTGTAATTTAACATAATCTTGTCAGTTTATGGTTAATAATGGCTTAACGACCATCGGTTGTCAGTTAGGAGAAATAAAATAACCGAAATGAGCATTCCTATTTCCAATACAGTCTAATAAAAGTTAAAATAAATAAATAATAAATCTTGCTTGATGCTCAAGTATCTAAATAGTCTATAGGCCTAACAAAATCCAAAAAAAAAAAAAAAAAAACTCATGACACTTGTTAATAAAAATAATTTAATGTAGGCCTACCTATACAATTAAACAGTAGCATAATATAATAAAGTTTTATTTCAAACGGATGAAGAACAGGCTACTAGCCAATTTAATTTGCGCAATAGGAGAAATTATGAATGGAAAAAGCTCAAGGGCAACTTTTTTTGCGATACAACAAAACTTATGAAACATTTTTTTTTTTTAGGAATAACATCATCACGTACACCATTTTATCGGTAAAAAGCCAGTTGGATAGAAACAGGTTGGAGACAGCAAATTTCGCAAAGTCTTTTTTACGCATATTCTCTGTCGATAACACAACATTGCAAAAAACTGGATGGAAACTTGGCTAATGTTAACAATCCTAAATACCTTTCTGGGCCTTGAACATGGTAGTTGCATTGCTGTCTATGCAGGGTCAGAAAGCTGTTGGATTTCATCAAAAATATCTTAATGTGTTTGAAGATGAACGAAGGTCTTACAGGTTCGAAATGACATGAGGGTGAGTAATTAATGACAGAATTTACATTTTTGTGTGAACTATCCCTTTAAATGTGAGCCTGACATAATATTGGACCATTACCTATTCCTCTCCAAAAATACACTATTTGTGTCTCTTTCTGCAGAGAAGACTCACATCCACCTGATGGTAAGAGTGCTTTCAATCTGTCTAGGAAGATTTCTGAACAAACACACATTCACAACTTCTTCTACAGACCTGTGAATGTGTGTGTATTTTCTCACCTCTCCCAATTAACTTCTCAAGTCTGACAGCGCCTAGCAGTGTGGAGACGTGTTCTCGTATAGCCAGAGGGAGGCACTGACTGTGAGTGTGTATGTATGTGTGTCTGTGTACTCATATCTCGACTTGCTATTTCATATTTTGGCAAGAGTTCTTCAGCTGTGGAGGGAATTTTACTGATGCATCACTCACATTCTTTGGACATCCCCACTTCCAGGCACTTCTGCAGCCGGCAGTATTGACAGCGGTTGCGGGTGACTTTGTTGATGATGCAGTTCTTCTCTCTGTGGCACGTGTAGACCATGTTCTTCTGGATACTTCGTCTGAAGAAACCCTAAACGCAAACAACACAATTAGGACTGTGAGACAAAAGCCAAGAGATTCAAGAAAACTCATAATTTGTCAAAACAACTAGATTTTTACATCCACATAATGCTTTTTCATACAAAACTCACAGGCATGACGTGGCTAAAGTGTTGTTGGGTGTTGTTAGACCATTGATATGTGGTTGCTAAAGACTTCAGCACAAGTCTATGGGAAATTTTCCCTTTTAACGTCAACCAGCAAAAATTTTGTGTCTGACCAATTAGAAAAAAAAATTCTCTTTTTAAAAAACTGCGTGACAAGACTCTTGTTCAACACAAAAGATGACATTTTTGATATAAAAAATAAATAAATTGAAAAACAAGATATAAAACTTGAAAGATGTATGTCCCTCTGTTGAAAAACCATTTGACCAAAACATTAAAGCTTAAAAAAGTTCATAAAGAGATCATAAATGTAATCCATGTGAATCAAAGGTTGTAATCCAAGACAATCGGTTTATATGATAAAACAAAATAATTTAGGATTTCAATCAAATATATAAATATTGATCAATGCACATATATACAGCACATCAAATATGCAGGGTTTTCAAGGACTTCAATCAGAGATCTCACTTATCAAACATTGTCTTCTCTTTTAAATTAAAACCAAGGTTAATTTTCGTAAGGAATTTGTAACTGTTCTGCCTTAATGGTTTGATGTTTTCTACTGTTTAATAAAAAATAAAAAATCTAAATCCTGATCTCAAACAAATGATTCACGATATGCGCTCTGAAGTCCAAAACCGAATCAAATGATTTGTGAACCTTCACCGAAGTCTCGATCTGAATCAAATAATTTGCAAACCCGCTCCGAAGTTCAGATGTGAAGCAAAAAATTCACGAACCTGTTCCCAACCTGTTCTAATCTAAATCTGCAATATAATTTGCAATATGCACTCCGAAGTCCCGATTTAAATCAAATGATTCACGCACCCACTCCGAAGTCCCGCTCAGAAACAAATGATTAGTGATGCGTGATCTAAAATCACAATTTGAATCAAATGACTTGTGATACACGATCCAATTGGAGCACTTCGAAGAAATTCAAATGGAGAAATTCAAAAATTATTGACTCTTAATTTGATCAGGTTTTTTTTTTTTTTTTTTTTTTTTTTCCACTAGTGAATCGCTTGAAATGAATGATCAAAGTCACAAGTTTGAATCAATGGGAGCAGTTCCAGCATAAATGACTCACTCAATTGATTCAGTTCATCTGTTGCTCTTTTTGCATCTTCAGCCATTTTTAAATGCCATTGTCAGTACTCCTACTGGCTTAGCTCGCTAGTTTTGTTTTATTCGGTTTTTTTTTCCGTTTTTTTTTTTTTTTTTAACTAGTTTCATTAACTAAAATAAGCTAAAAAAGGTTTTTTGTTTTTTGAATTGCTTGAATTTCATGTGAAAATATATTAAAGATATATAAAAATTATACACTTATTTCAAAGATACATTGTCTTTCAATAATTAAAGCACTTTTCAAGTACCTCTTCAGGAATATTGCTATTTTTTTTAAGTGATTTCCAGGCCTTACATTTGAAATAGTCAAATTTAAGTACTTATTCTTATGGAAGTTGAGCCAAAGACTATAGAAATACAGAGACAGTTCACTCCTATACTTATGAATGAGAGAAACTGCAACATGCAATATGGCGCCTTCTAAATGAAAGAGCCAACCTCTGATTGGTAAAGTCATTGCGTCACTGCAGCGGCCATATGTTTTATTTACGGCTGTCTCTATAGGTTACGTTTCATCATTTTGAATTTTAGGTTGTACCTACATGGTGCCAATAAAGCGTTTAGTTTGCGAACCGCCGCTAAAAGAAGAAGATGAAACGCAAACAGGGTGTAAACATTGTTTTCAAAGGCATGCTCTGCCCTAAATGTGACACGCCCCAAAGCAGTGCCGTTGTAGCGTTGCCAGCGGCACTGAGCGCAGATTTGACGCTGTAGTGGAAACGCACCGTTAGTGCCAACAGCGGTGCGGCCTTAGCAAAAAACGCTAATGACAAAACTCAAGGATGAGGATACATGCAGGCAGGCTAATTCAGCGAGCTAGCTACTGGTAATCTCTTAATGGTTTTAACATTCACAAGTCTCATCCAGATCTACTGATTCCAGTGCACTCTTGAAAGCTCAACAATCACACTGAGATGGTTGATTACCCTTATGAAAATTAATCATGGATTAACTATCAAAAAAAAAAAAAAAGTATAGTAACCATGGTTACTATAGTTAAAAGCAAATTCAGCATGGTCTAGCTACACTAACCATAGTTTAACCATGGTATCTGTAGTAAAACTGTGGTTATGCAAATGATAATCAATAAGCCAAAAAAACATTGTTACTACACTTTTACTATAACAAAATCATGGTTAATTTTTATATTCCACTACAACCCATCCAGGCGGTTTTGAACATGTTACTTGAAACATTTTTGTCTTGTTTTCTAGTATAAATATCTTAAAATTCTTGAATCAAGATGAATTTACTTGACAAGTACAACTACTTAAGATATTACTTCTTGCTGTAAGAAAAAAACTTCAAACAATATTTTGAATATTTTGTTTTTAAAACAAGCAAAAAATCTGTCAATGGGGCAAGAAAAATAATCTTGTTTAGCCTTTGAATTAAGATTATTTTTCTTACCCTATTAGACACAAGATTATTTTTCTTGCCCCACTGGCAGATATTTTTGCTTGTTTTAACTATTTATTTATTTAATATAATATAGTAAATTTACTTGTCAATTAAATGCATACTGATTCAAGAATGTTTAGATATTTATACTAAACATTTAAGACAAAAATGCCAGTATTACTTACTCCAAATGCTGAAGTACTACTTTACCATATGAAAAGTTTCAATTTAAGTAGCTTGACATAGAAGTAAGTCATTAGTAGCTATTAGCCACGTACCAAGTAACAAAAAGCTACTACACTACAAGTTGCTAACAAAAAGTGGTTAAGTACGCTGAAGCTAATGAAGGGGCAGTGCTGCAGCCATGACGTCAAAACACAGAAGGCTAATTAATCATGTTACCTCAAGATTTTCCTATGGCTTTTTATAATGGGCTTCAATTTATGATTAAAACATGGTCTGTGGTAAATATAAATTCATGATTCTTGGACGTTTTGCACTACAAAGTAAATTACTCACATCTATACTGAAAACATATTTGTGACCCTGGACCACAAAACCAGTCCTAAGTATCACGGGTAATACTTGTAGCAATAGCCAAAAATACATTGTATGGGGCCAAAATTATGAATTTTTCTTTTATGCCAAAAATCATCAGGATATTAAGTAAAGATCATGTTCAGTGAAGATATTTTGTACATTTCCTAACGTAAATATATCAAAACTTAATTTTTGATTAGTAATATGCATTGCTAAGAACTTCAGCTAGACAACTTTAAAGGTGATCTTCTCAGTATTTTGATTTTTTTGCACCCTCAGATTCCAGATTTTCAAATAGTTGTATCTTGGCCAAATATTGTCCTATCCTAACAAACCAAACATTAATGGAAAGCTTATTTATTCAGCTTTATAACTGTCTCCATATAACAGCGTTTGAGGATGAGTGTGAAAGCGTCCAAGTATTATCAAGTTATGTTTACCACAGACTTTATTTTACTCATTAATTGAAAAAAACCCATTATAAAAACTCATAGGAAAATCTTGAGGAAACCAATGGTGAATTAGTTTTGACATCATGGTGGCAGCACTATATATTCTAAGGCTGGGCGATAATTAGACAACAATAATTATTGCAATATAATTTTGCTCGATAAAACGATATGAAGAGTTCGATAAATGTTCGACATAATTTTTATGTGCCAAAAAGCGGAACGAAACTTGCAACTCATTTGAATAGAGCCACACGGACCGTTTATCCACTTGAACCAAAGTTCAAACTCCCGTGTATGTATGTATTTGCGATTAAGCTATAGCATGTGTGCATTTATACTGAATGTTTTCAGACTACCGTTGTTCATACAAATAGGCTACCTATAAAACCCATGTAGTTATATTTTTATCATGGCATTGAGGTGTGGTTTTAACTGTGTTTATCATGATGTAAAATGTATGCTTGCTAATATGGGAGACCAATACTTAATTAAAAAAAAACAAAAAAACAAAAACTGGGTCAGAATAAATGTAATCATATAAAACTAAGGTTGCTACAATTTTTACAGATGTTACTGATTGATAATGAACAAAAATGTACCTCTGCATCTTCAAGCTACTATCAAATGTGCATTTCTAAGAGACAAAAAAAGTGATATTATTATTATTATTATTATCATTATCTGACAACCCAAACCTGTTTCTTGATTTGAAACAATATAACTCATTAGAACATGCAGCAAAAATCTGACTTTAAACTTGACATTCAATAAAGTAATAGATTTGACATTTTTCATAATTATCGATATCGGCTGATATGAAAAGAATTTTCGTGATAGTTCTTTTGCCCATATCACCCAGCCCTAATATATTCTCAACATCTAGAACAGTACATTCATTTTTTTAAGCATAATCACAGAATCTTAAAGGACTCCTAAAATGATGTTTAATGACAATTTAAAGGGGTCATCACATGCCCATTTTCCACAAGTTGATATGATTCTTTAGGGTCTTAATGAAAAGTCTCTAATATACTTTGATTAAAAATTCTCAATGGTTTTGTAAAACAACACCCTTTTTACCTTGTCAAAATGAGCTCTGCAAAAATCATCTCATTCTAAGGGGTTGTTCCTTTAAATGCAAATGAGCTCTGCTCACCCCGCCCCTCTCTTCCCTCTGTGGAAAGACGATCTTGTTTACATTAGCCGCATGTAGCCGCGTTTAGCTGCATTTAGCCGCTAAACTTCCTAACTACCACGTTATAATGAAAGGCGATCGCAAAGATTCATAAAAAAACGCTTATACTCACTTCTGCTGTAAGTGAAGCTGGATCATTTTTACAGATTAATTAAAAACCACTGCATGGATTTTTATCATTATAGGGTAGATTTGTACATACACTGCCAACACACATTAATGTTCAAACAACATGAAAAAGTCAACTTAGCATCCCATGACCCCTTTAAAGTGAACCATCTGAACAAACCTGTTCTTTCACTGTTCTTTGAAGTAAACCATCTGATTAAATCAAGACAATTTAAGACAATCAAGACTTTGCATTTGATTATTACTTTATCTTGTTTGGTCATACAGATGTATGCACAGTAAACAGTATTTCATTATTCTACTCTACTTTTGGGGAGAAAAATTGCTTACAGGAAAAAAAAAAACTATTTTGAAAACAGCTGACTAGTAAGCTAAGTTAGCAGCAGTGCTACTTTTGGGTCGGTGTGAGTGAATGAGAATGGGTCATGTCACTCACCTTGCAGCCCTCACAGGCACTGACGCCATAGTGGTACCCTGAAGATTTGTCCTGACACACAAAGCAGGGCTTATAGACACGAGGAGGAGGGGGCGGAGAGGGTGGGCTCGGGACGATCTCCTCTGAACTCGTACTCTGGGTCTCGATAGCTGTGAAAGAGAGCGAGTTTATGGGTCAATGACATGACATTTCATCATGTGTGTGACAAAAATACTTTACTTTACAAATCTATTCATTCTGTGACTTGAATACACCTCTTCTATGTCGCAAATGTTCATTTCTAAATTAAAATTAAAATTTTTTTTTTTTTCAAGCATACAACTAATCTGATACATTTTCAATAGCCCAAATTCTATAAACTCCAGATTTCAAACCATGCTGAATAAAGCAGACTTTTCTATTTATCTAGAAAGCATCCCTAACCCTGAACCCTGTCCCAGAGCATCACATCACAGGGCTGCTGTGCGTGATTGGGAACATTACAAGAGAGATCAAAGATGCAGACGTCCTGAAGCAGCTCCTCTAGAGGAACTGAGCTTCTGTCAGAGAGACACAGATGATCTTCACATATTCATTAAACACGTGTAACACATTTGTGTTGATGGTAATTAGCCAGACATCACACATCAAAACAAGAGAAGAACACTGTTAAACACTATTCAAACCACTGATGGGAAGGTGAACAGACAGCGCTGGCTTGGATTCCTGCTGTGTTCACATTTTTATTAACAGCAATGCAATGCAATGCAATAAAATAAAACATAATGCAATGCAATGCAATGCAATAAAATAAATATTATGATGCAGATAATCTTTATCTAACAACAACAATTATTATTTAATATTAAATAACTATATTCACATTATTAAAAATGTATTATACTATCAATTATATTCAACTAACATTAATATTATTGTTATTTTTATCCGAAAACAATTTTTGTTTTTACTATTGAAGAGTTCAGATGCAAAACCAGCTAAAAGCCATCTCTGTCAAAAATGAGATAATGATACTGAGTGAATGCTCCTGACACATATTATACATCCATCAAATACTTTTACTTCAAACTCGCTAAATTCCAGCCTCAGCCCCATTAGAAGTACCAGTACTTACATAGAAACCTATACAAAGTAGCCAGAAAGAAATGCTGATTTTAAAGAAATACGTCAGATGGATTTAGAGGCTTCTGCATCTGAACTCTTCAGTTATTATTATATTTTAATTATATTTAAATTACATTATTTTAATTATTCACTGATTATTGTATTTATCTATAATTTTTAATAAATATTACAATTATAAATAATTGTATTATTTTAATTTAAATTAAATTAATTTATTAATGATTATTATTATTATTATTATTATTATTATTATTATTATTATTACTACCACCACTACTACTGCTACTACTACTACTATTCAGTTTCCTCAACTACCTTTTATCTAACAATAATTAATTTTTAAAATGAGTATTTATTCTAATTATTATTATTACTACAACTACTACTTACTACTACTAAGTTTCCTGAACTTCCTTTTATCTAACAATAATTGTTATTTATTATTACAACTAATTTTAATTTTAATTAAATTCTTAATTTATATAATTATTTTAATAATTCATTAATGATTGCATTTATCTATTATTTATTATCTTAAAAATAATTGTATTATTTTAATTTTAACTGAACTAGTTTATCAATCATTATTATTATCATTATTATTATTATTATTATTATTGTTCTTCTTATTATTATTACTACTACTACGACTACTATTCAGTTTCCTCAACTTCTCTTTATCTAACAATAATTATTAATTATTAAAAATGTTATTTATTTTAATTAAATGATACATTTTTTATCATTATATTTATTTAACATATTATTATTATTATTATTATTATTTTTATTATTCCGTTTCCTCAACTTCCTTATATCTAATAATAATTGTTATTTAATATTTAAAATTATTTATTTTAATGTTTGTTTTTTTATGTTAATTAAATTATTAATTTCTATTAATTCCTATTATTATTATTATTTATTATTCATTATATTTATTTAACATTATTATTATTATTAATTTTCCTTAGACTTAAAAATATTTTTATTTCTTGTTAAAATTGTTTTAATTGTAATTTAATTATTAATTTATCATTATATTTATTTAAAATATTTATTATTATACTATTAACAATAATTCTTTAACATTATTATAATTATTATTGTTATTATTAATATTATTATAACATTAAATAATAATGTTAAGTGTAAAAATTCCAAATTCCAAAAATTCCATATTTCTTTCTACAACACAAAGTGAGTTCAGAATAGTTCATCTGTAAAATGTGGCACAAAGGAAGATTTCTAGAAAGATTTTTTTTTTAGGTTAAAAAAATTATTTAAACCCCTGCTCTCCCTCGGTGCAACGGGTTGTTGGCAATATCAGCCAAAAAAACGTATGGATGGAGGTCTGAATAATCTAAAATTAAAACTATATCATGCGACCATCTACGCTTGCCATTCACACACAGTTTTGGAATCACTAAATGCAGTCATGCATACTACAGGCAGTATGTGACTTAGGGACTCCTACGCAACAGACATGCCTACCAATAAAAGCAATATTATGGAGTTCTCAACAGCACACAATGTGTGCATTTCTGTGTTTATAGAAAAGGTGGAGAGGGTATCTGAGGTGAAAGTATGTGCTTGCTTCTCTTGCTGGTTTGGCTGTAGTTTCTTTCCCGTGTATGTATGTGTGTGTGTGTGTGTCCCAGCTGTAGCAGAGGGCAACTCAACTTGTGAGCTGAAGTTAAATATAGAACTCTTATTTACACACCACTGCTGTCGGCCCCGCCGGGCACATCACACACACAGAATGACTGCGGACGCATATCTGAAACAGCATCCATGCTCACACAAACACCAACACACACACTCTCTGTCAATGTGCATGTTCCCGCCTGTCTCTCTGTGGGCAGGAAATACTCAGAGAGACGTCCTGGAACAGACTGATGGTATGAAAGGCTGACTCAGCCGCGGACGGAGAGAGAATGAGAACGAGAGCAGGAAGGAATTGGACAGAATGGAGGCCAAAATCAAATAACCGGAGTTCAAACATGTGGCTATGACAGCCAAGATAAGCACGTACACGTACAACCACATCGCTGGGTAAAACATCCGGGACGTACCAACAGCTAAAGGTTTATTTTGAGTGGACGAATGGAGAGTATAAAACACCCACGTATAAAATGAGAAAGGCCTTGCCCCGAGTCCAAGCTAAAATGTTCAGAACACGAACTAGGCCAAAAGGCAATGGACGCCTGAAGACCACGTTCGTAATGTGCTTTTTATTTTAAAAACATAAGCATTTAATTGCTTCCTCAGGGTGGGATCAGAGTGGGCAGTGAAAAATAATATTAATCAACTAGATGCTTATGCAAAAATGCCCATCATGGTGCTGAGGTACTGTTGGTGGTTGTCAGGGTGTATCCAAGCAGTTCCTAGCCTGTTCTGGGACCAGATTCATGACAATAACATGTGGATTTACAAGAATATGACAGACTTTGGTATTATCTGATTCAATGAAAAACACCTAGGCTGTCTTTTTGCTGTCTTAATCTAGCAGATTAGCATAATTACCATAATAAGACCAACTTCAGCATTATGAGCTGCCTTTCAATGTGCCACATATTTTAAATCTTCTGAAAATTATGATGTAATTCTAAAATAAAAAACAAGCTCCCTATTAGAGTCGGTCTTGCAGAGTTGTTACTGAAATTCATTTCACGCATAATAATAACCAATCATTGTTTATATTGTCAATCATTAGTATCACTTCAGAGTACACTTTTTAAGACAAGCTGTAGCTTATCTTAACTTTTTTTTTTTTTACAGTATTATTGAGATTTTTGCCTTTAGCAGTGATTATTCATTTTTTTTCATTTTCATTTTAGTAATTTTGCTGTGTTTTTTTATTTTTATTATTTAAAGAATTAAATAAGTATTACTTAAATAAGTCTTTATAGTTTTTGTTAATTTTTTATTATAATTTTACTTTTGGTAATTTATTACATCAAGTTGAACTAAATGAAAATGAGAAATGTAACCTTTGCAACTAGCTAAACTACAATAAGTGTGTGTGTGTGTGTGTGTGTGTGTGTGTGTGTGTGTGTGTGTGTGTGTGTGTGTGTTTTTAAGGTTTTGTACAGTTGTTCGTAATTTCAGTTACCTTTTTTCCATTTTAATTTTAAAGTTTTTTTTTTTAGCTTTTCTACATTTAATTATTATTTAAATAATTAAATAAGCATTATTATTTAAATATGTCTACATTTTTATTTTTAATTTTTTGTTATAATTTTACTTTTGGTAATTTATTACATCAAGATAACTAAATGAAAATGATAAATGTAACCTTTGCAACTAGCTGAAGTAAAATAAGTTTAAGAAGTTTATTTATTTAGTTTTTTATAATTGTTATAATTTTTTATTATGGTTTTTATAATTTCAGTTAACTTTTACATATTTTTTCCACTTCTATTTTAATTTGACAGTTTTAGTAATTTTGCGTTTTTGTCATTTTATTAGTTTTTTATATTATTTATTTATTATTTAAATAATTAAATAATCATTACTATTTAAATATATCTATGTTATTATTATTATTATTATTATTATTATTTTTTTTTTTTTTTTATAATTTTACTTTTGGTAATTTATTACAATAAGATAAACTAAATGAAAATGAGAAATGTAACCTTTGCAACTAGCTAAAGTAAAATGGTTAAAAATAAATAAATAAAATCACAACACAATAAAATAAATAAATTATATATATATATAATTTTTTTTTTGTAATACTATTCAGTATTTCAGTTAACTTTCAATTTAAGAAACAAAAAATGTTTCTCAAGGTTTTAGTTTCAGATTTAGTCAATTATCATAACCCTGGTCTTTTGGCAATGCAATATTTTCTTACAAAGAATTTTATTCTTTCAATGTGATTTTTTATGCAAACATCAGCTGATTTTCATTCATAAGTCTATGTCACATGATTTCTGAAGAAAGAAAACAAAATTAGACTAAAAGAAGACTAGAAATCAACTATTTGCAAATATTAGAGACGAATATTATTAGGATGCAATGTCAGTTCTGTACTCCTGTCCTGATCATGTGCCAATATTTTCTTCAGCAAACAAGCCAATTTTTCCCCATGATGTTTCTATAATCAAGTGTATTTCAGAAAAACTGACTGATGACTAATAATGTTAGAAAGTAGAGAAACGTCCCATCCCACCTTCATCTTTTACTCTAGATATTTCCACCAGTTTACAGTTAGTCCCACCCAAACTCATGAGTCAGAAGGTGACATCCCTGTCGCTCAAGCCAACAGAACAATGTTTTGATAGCACTACAAAGCCAGTGTTTTCACTTTTCAGGAAGTCAGCCAAAAACATACTTTAGAAGACGTTAATGCCTGACATTTCTTTGCAGAGATATTGAAAATATAACAAGTACTTGAGTTATGAAGTACATTCTGAATGATGGACAAAAATTTAACTTGAATAGCCAGAAGCATTTGCATCACATGTTGAGTATGTTTTAGACCAAATAGCTGTATCTGCACAATAGACTGTAAAAAAAGTAACACTAAAAACAATTACGCACACAAAAGTGTAACAATCTTATTTTTAGGGTGTATCAACACAGTCTTGCTCCTCAAATTCTTGGACTGTAGAGCAGAAAACCATGCCAGAAAAAGTAAAAATATCCAAAATATAATTAGAGATTTTTTATTTAAATGCTGGAAAAAATTAAAAACAAACCAAAGCAAAAACACTGGAAAAAAAAACCCCAAATATAGCCAGAATACATGTGTCCTCTGTTGCGTTTTGTTGCATATCCCAATTTGTTGCCACTGCATAATAGTGTGTGCAAACAAATAGATGCACTCAGGACACCCACTACATCAGAGAGACAGAAAGGGAGAGATGAATGAGGTGAAACTGGGATAAATAGAACGAGCACACTATGTGTGTGTTGTAGTGTTTATGTCAGTCTGTTCTCTCATGTCAACCGAATTACACACAGAACACTTATATAACACACCACATTACTGCTCATTAACAACAACCCCTCTGCTGTCTCTCCCTCTCTCTATGTCCTTCTTTTTCTCCGTGTGCAGGCTTCTGAATATTTTTTAGTGAAGCCCTGAATGTTTTTAATCATCTTGTTTTTCACATTAACCTTTCATGCCTTGTAATTTCTGTTACTGAGAAAATAATTCAGAGGTGGAGTCTACCCCAGAAATCATTCTTTCAACTGCTGCCACAAGTTACAGCATACTGACGGCCTTTCCACTCAGATGTCACAAATGTTTAGAGATAACCAAAGCAGAACTTAGAGAAATTTACTGCATCTGCTGTGCCTGCAAAACTCTTTTAGAAAACAATGTCAAGATCACAAACTTCACTAAATCCAGTAACTATACTGTATATTCTGTAAGTACTCATTTTAACAGCTTGTTAACTTCTAAACAATCAAACTCTAAATGTTTTCAAACTTTATCAATAGCATACTATTGTAATACATATTGTTCCATAATACATATAGGTGTAAAATATGTATAGAGTATCACATAATGCAATGCGCTCAACTATATATATATATATATATATATATATATATAGTTGATCTGAGCCGCTGAAGATGCAGTGGATTACGTTTGTTTGTGAAGGGAATGCGCCTCCCAATCTACATATATCCTTCTATGTTCGCGTAAATCATTCGTGATCCAGCTTCACTTACAGCAGAAGTGAGTATAAGGGTTTTTTTTTTATGAATCTTTGTGATTGCCTTTCCTAACAACGTGCTAGTTAGCAAGTTTAGCGGCTAAACGCGGCTAAAGTAAACAGGCTCGTCACTCCACAGAGAGAAGAGAGGGGCGGGGTGAACAGAGCTCATTAACATTTAAAGCAACCTCGACCAGAACAGGATGATTTTTACAGAGCTGATTTTGGCAAGCTAAAAAGGGTGTTGTTTTACACAACCATTGAGAATTTTTAACCAAAGATTACAGACTTTTCATTTAGACCCTAAAGAATCATTTTAACTTGTGGAAAATGGGCATCCGATGACCCCTTTAATGGTTTTTAAAGAATTCTCTTATGCTTATCAAGACTGCAATCACCCGACTACACATACAGGAAAAAAACGGTAATATTATGAAATATTATTGCAGTTTACAATAATGGTTTTCTATTTTAATATATTTTATTCCTGTGATGCAAAGCTGAATTTTCCACCAGCTATTACTCCAGTCTTCAGTGTCAAATTATCCTTCAGAAATCATTCTAATATGCCAATTTATTATTTTTATTAATTTTGGAAACAGTTGTGCTGCTTAATATTTTTTTGAAAACTGTGATTCTTTTTTTCAGGATTCTTTGATGGATAAAAAGTTAAAAAGAACAGCATTTATTCCAAATAGAAATCTTTTCTAACAATATAAGCTTTTGCTATCACTTTTTATGGGTCCTGACGCTCATCCTTGGTAAATAAAAAATATTAATTTCTTATAAAAAATGTTAAAAAAAAATAAATAAATGAAAATGTACGACCACAAACTTTTAAATGCCAGTTTATATTGTTACAAAAGATTTCTATTTTTAAATTTTTATTATTATTATTATTATTATTACATTTGAATGATTGTTAAAGGATCATGTGACACTGAATGCAGGAGCAATGATGCTGAAAATTCAGCTTTTCTTCACACGAATAAATTAGATTTTAAAATATATTAACATAGAACACAGTTATTTTACATTGAAATAATACACCACAACATTACAGTTGTTTCTGGATTTTTGATCAAATAAATGAAGCCTTTATGAGCATAAGAATCTTAAACAAACAAACAAAAAACATTGAAAATCTTACTAATCCCAAACGTTTGAATAGCAATGTATGTATATTCATATATGCATTTTATATTCAAAACTCAGAAACTAAAATTAACTTTTTTTACTATATTTAGCAAACAAATAAATAAATAAAGCATTTTTATTTCTATATAAACATTTAATTGTACAAAATGCAGTTTTTTTATTAGCTTTTCAATTATATAATTATGTCTCTACTTCAGGTTCATTGTTAAAATATAATATATTTAGCAAAATGCTCCTCTATAGAGTTAATTTATTCCATTTTCCTAACTGGCTACAGCAATCTGTTCCACCACATTAAAAAGCACCAAAACAACATTTATTATTTGAATTTCATCATAAAATTGACCAACTTTGAAAATTCTGACTTTGTTTCACATCAAAGGTAACAAAGCACAAAGCTTATTGCAATTACTGGATGTTTGGTGGCTAGGCATGCTACAAATAAAGTTTAGTAAAGTTTTGTTGATGCATCAACTGAATACAGCATAGACTAAATACATCTCAGTTAATTAAAATGAAGATTAATGAAAAATTTATCACACTGTATTAATTTAGCACTATTTTCCACACAGCTGATATATTTACCCATTGTATTTTACCCACACTGGGTGTATGACAAGACTTTAAATTAAACTTGATAATTTTGGTTAGCAATTTCAGCCCTCCAAAACTATTTAGGCCAAAACCTAAAATTTATTTCAGCTGAATATTTCCCAAATGAAAACCAGACTCTCTCGCTAGCTAATAAACACACAATATAATTCAAAGATGTCTGATATACTTGGAGAAAGCAAGTCATTAGCATTCCCATTCTTCTCAAATGCAGTAATTTGATTCGAAGATGTAACATTTGAACATTTAAGAGTGTCCCATTCCACCATTTAATTAAAAACATCCCATGAGCATCCCAGGGGGTCTGGACTAAGCCCTGAATATACGCTGACCCTATAACCGGCCGTCTCTCTCTCCGTCTATCTGTCTATCTCTAGGTTCAAGCTGAGGTTACATTCCTAATGTTCTGACAACCAACAAACACTGTAACTCAACCTCTATCCTGCTCTCCTCTTCGGTCTCTCTCTTCATCTTTAGGAGCCTTTAACTCCTCCTTCCTGACAGACAATATGTCTCCCTTTCTCTCTGTGCCTGCTGTAATCACCCGTTTATTCATCTATGGGTTCAGGTCTGGGTCTGGGCTTGTTTAGCTCTCATTACGAGCGGCCCAAAGGGCGCTGGGAGAGGACGGGAGGGGGTATTAATCAGATTTGGGTTGGTTAAGCCCAGCTTAAGTGTGTTAGCGGGGTAGAGACAGGCCCTATGGGAGAGCAGTCACACACACACACACGCACACATTTATCTCACTATTAGATTATGCACTGCCTTGCAGTGACAGAGTGTTTTGAGCATCAGGACCCAAGGCATTTCTCTTTTTTTTTTTTGGTCTAATATCAACCAAGACAAACAGATCACAACTTCACTGGTTCAACAAGTAGTACATCTGATCCATTCCATTTATGACTAAAACCAATTAACTACTGCCCTGAAAATCAATAGTCAAACATCACATGCAGCAAGATGCTACCTAAAATAGCAACCATGTTACTGGGTAGAAAGTGTTACATAGAATCCATCAGTGAAATATTGTATGATATCTTTTTTAAGGAAGGTAGATGTTTCATAATGTTTTATTAATGAGCCAAAAGGGTTGCATTGTTTGAAATAATCACTGAGAAAAATTTGTTATCATTTTGGCGGGGCGATATATCAAATATTTCACAATACATTTACAATGGTTAAAATAGCAACCATGTTTCCGGGTAGAACTCAAATATTTCACAATAGATTTTAAAGGCATGTAGGTTTTTTTTTTTTTTTTTTTAGATGTTAGTTTCATTGACAGTTATTTTATGAAGACACTTAAGCCGCAAGGGTTGCTTTGTTTGAAATAATCATTTAGAAAAATTTGTCATTTTGTCATCTGGGTGGTATATCAGATTCAAAATACATTCACAGTAATTTTGCTGGTTAAGCAACATTATGAGCAACACAATGCATTTTTCAACTCTTTAGGAAACTTGCTTGGTGGTTAAAAAAAAAAAAAAAAAAAAAAAATTGCATTATTTTTCACGTAATTTACATTATTACAATACCGCTCTCCCCAGCCTGGCACAAATGGCTCGATTAGTTCCGGGTTTGACGAAGGCCCGCCTTCCAAAAAACAAAATGTGTTGTGATTGGTTAGCTGTCCCAGTGTGCTGTGATTGGCGAACAGCTTAGACGGTGTTTCAGTACTGCCATGCCCCTTGCCAAAGCAGCTCCGTGTACAACTGTTAGCTGAAGTGAGATTAAAGTGATTCTTAAGTTGTAAATATGGATATTTTTCTTACAAAAACACATTGATTCGCTACAAGCCGTGTGAGGAACTTTGTATTATAGATGGCTGTACTTTATTGGACTTGTTTTGGACTGATGAAGAGAAACACCCATCTATGCCGTTCTAAAGCTTGGGAGTGCCAAGATCATTTTTAATACAACTCCTATTGCATTCGTCTGAAAGAAGGAAGTCATGTACACCTAGCATGGATGGAGGGTGAGTAAATAATACGCTACAGTAGTGCTGGGTTCTATCTTCAGCCTGCGAGATTGACGATACATAATATTTCCGTGCTTAGTTTCATTGCCCAAAACCAGCTCCAGCATAAGGCTAAAAGCAGCCTAATGTTTTTAATATGGCTTAATTTGTATTTAACAAGACAACAATTAAGTGAAAATATTGTAAGTTACTAATTATAATGCTTATATTTCTGTAGTTTTTCAAAAAGCAGCTACAGAAAATGAGCAAAAAACATCATTGATTAGCCTAGCCTAGTCTAGTGTAAGTTTATGCATTTTAAAAAACACTCGTGTTATAAGTGAAGCTAGCTATACTGTATGATGAATAAATCTCTTACCACACACTGCACACGTCTGCGGCACAGCTCCAACACGGCCACCGGAGATGATCGCGGTCAGGCTAGTCAATGCTTGTGTTTACATCAGCCGCACCTCTGCATGTGTTTCAACCCCCGATACTGCATACATCTACGGCTCAGCTCTGACATGGCCATCGGAGATAAACACAGTCACTCTAGTCAATGCTTGTGTTTATAGCCAGCTGCGCTGCGGCTTGTTGAAGCATCCCAGAAGCAGCTCTCCGCGCTGCATCGCTAAAGTTAGGCCAATCCTCCACCTCGTCCCTACCCACCCCCCTACTATTCGAATTTCAGAAGGCGGGATTTACTTGAATGATATTCTAACGGGCCGCGTTGTGACATCATAACATCCAGAAAAATACTGCAGTCCAAAGGAGCCGATCATTGTAGTTCTTGAAAAGGGATTTTTTTAATAAAATATCTCCTTTTGGAATGGACCTTTTTTATGCCCAAACATACACACCACACACTGACTAAAATGCAAAAAGTGAAAAAGCATAATAAGACCCCTTTAAGTAGCTTTTGCAACAAGCATATTAATTTTCATGAATAAGTTCAAACTATCAGTTTCAAGTAATTGATTCAAAGCTCTTTTTCATAATAAAATGGGTCACTTTATTACTATGTATTGAAATAATGCGTCACATTATGAAAATTATTAAATACGATTCTTAGTCTTAATTTAATTTAAAAAAAGTGTGGAAAATTTAACCTATATTTTGTTAAGCTAGGTTTGTACCGCATTTAAATTTTGACATTTAAGCCATTTCAGACAAATACATGAATATCATTATGATACAATATTATCATTTTATCATCTAACCTTGGTTGTAATGTGAGAGTTATTCTCTCTGTATGGTTAGAGCATGTGTTCATGCTGAGTGGAGGAGATTAGGAGACTCCCTGCCTACACACACCTCCTGTTTATATTACACACACACACACACACACCCACACCCACACCTGTATTCAGTGTTTTTGTAGTCTGCATATCCGCATGTTTTAATACTGGACAATGACTGAAATCTATGTAGCATCCATCAAATACTGCATAAACATTAAGAATAAATGGACCACATCAAATTACAATTCCACTCTAGTAAAACTGCTTTACAAATAGCTTTACAGTAATTGTTTGTACATCTCAATAGCTGTCACTAAATTGTACTGTGTACAATATGTATCGTCTATGATAATACTGTAAGTGTTCTTTGAATACTGTGGAAGCTGACACTGAGTATGTAAGTATTACTTGTGGTTTATTGTGGTGTTTTTATTAGCTGTTTGGACCCTCATTCTGACGGTACCCACTCATTGCAGAGGATCCATTGGTAACTATGTGAGGCAGCGACAAATTTATTCAAATCTGTTCCAATGAGACTCATCTACAGCTTGGATGTTCTGAGGGTGAGTAGTCCACATTTTCAGCTAATTTTAATTTTTGGGTGAACTATTTCTATGATGAAAACATTAACTAACCACACCATACAGAACATGAAGAGACATCATTTTTGTCAATACCACACACCCCTACTAAAAAATCCCTTTATATGTATATTGGTCATTAAAAATGACTGCTTCAGATTACAAAAACAACACAAAAACACACAGATCTGACATGAACTAGATTGTTCCAGTTTCATGATTTGCTACCATCTCCTGATTTTGACGTCACTGTAAAAGAAAGTAGGCCAATTATGCTGCCAAAGCAAAAAGCACTCAAACCGGCCCTTTCAAACCCTTTACTGCCTTTAATTATTTCCCATGAATTCTCCTAAACAGAGATGGGTCTATCTGCTTTACGAGCATGTAAACAAATACTGTTTATGTCTAGGGTATAGTGTATGGATTTGATAGCATAAGGATAAGCATCAATTATTGCTAGAGCCGGCTGCTTTAACATAAATAGTGCAGTAGAAATGGCCAGCATCATTATTTAAACATATTCAAGTGCTTTTGTAAGCACATGACCAGACGAAGTCTACCAGTGCACATGACGTCTGAACATATACTGAAACATGCTTTTATGTGAAAGAAAGAATACAAACTAATTAATACCTTGGCAGTACAATGACTAAACATGGGAAAATGTCGTTTTTATATCTTTTTGTGATGTTTTTGTCAGCCGTTTAGACTCTCATTCTGACGGCACCCATTCACTGCAGAGGATTCATTGGTGAACAAGCGATGCTAAATTAAAAAAAAAATCTTTTCCAATGGAGAAACAAACTACTTGGATGGCCTGAGGCTGAGTACAACAAATTTTCATTTTTGGGTGAACCATTTCTTTAAATCTAATTACTACAATATGTTTGTTTTGATTGTCAGTGATGTTCTCATTGAGATGTCTGGCAAAAAAGGAGGTTGAATAAAAATAGAAAGAGGCCCGTCTTTCACTCGCTCTCGTTTGTCCTCAATAATTAAAGTAAAATAAGACTGACCCCTTTTGCTCTGCTGTGTAGGGCACATCTGAAGCTTATTTCCCATTGTGCGCCTGTCCCATGGGTAGTATGAACAAACACATGTAGACTATCTCATAGGTCACGGGTTTGTCAGCAGAATTCAACGGGCTAATATTTTCAAGTCAACGTGTGTGCGCTCATGGGGATTTTTGAGGATCAGACGATCTCGTTCCTTCTTCAGACATCAATTTCCTGTAAGCGTCTCAGGTCTTTAAAAAGCTCCCACACACTAAAACACAGAGATCAGCTCTTCCTGTGCTGAGGGTCACCATCTCAGTCACTGCATTTGGATTTTCAACAATCAACACACACAAGAAAAAAAAAAAAAATCTAGTTAGATGTCTGACACCTCTCACCAAGGCAACAGTACTGACAGCTCACGTCAGTGGGTAAACAGATCCCATAACCAGCTGACCTTTACTTATTACATTTCATAACAAAATCAGTGGGAGATGCCCGTCTAAATCACAATGTACACTTCTTTAATAAGATTCAAGATTAATACTTCAGGTCACCAAAGGGTCAGAAATTGTCAAGTTTGTGACATCACAACTCATTAACATACAATCCCCATTTACAATCCCCACATTTACATACAAACATCTATTATGAAAACAATTCAGCAACTTGAACCGCTCTGATGAACAGTGTGAACTCCTGCTGGTACATGGAGAGTAGCCAACCATAAAAGAGATCATTTACATATAGAAGTCTTAAAGCTATAGGAAGGTACAGACGGTTGATACTGGTTCAAAAATAAACTGGGACTGTTTCTGGTACAAGACACCTTTACCAGTCTTTTATGAGGACATAAGGTAAAAATATAAAATTAATAATATGAATATAACTGACCACTTTAGCTAAAATCAAAATGCATAATAATAGCATACTCAATGAATGACAAAAACACTTTTAAATGAACCAATTACAGACAAAAAAAATAAATAAAAAAATGTCCACAGATTCTCTCTATTCTTGCTAACGGCCTATTTGACCAACAATATAAACACAACACGTGAAAAGCATGTCACATTAACAATGCCCATACATTACCACAGATCTCGAGAATGTAACGTTGAGAAATGAGATTCCTTGACGTCCAGAAATAAAAACAAACACAAGCAAATTGGGAACAATGAGATGATGAAAGGTGACAGTCAGTCTCATTCCTGAAGCACAAGTTCACTCTCACACATTCAGAACTTCCTGTTGTCTTGAGTATTCAGATACAGAATAACAGTGTATAATTCGATTTCAACCAATAATCCAATACAATTGGATTTCTCATACAATTCAATTTCAACCATGCGTGCCATGTCAGAGTTCCCGAAAGGAACCTTGTGTTTTCACACAGTTTATGACAACACTGGCTGTATAAATGGATATACAAGCCTTTATACATTTATACATTTGCATCCTCTCAGATTGCGAGACGCACCGATACTGCAGTCCTTCACATAAACACTATGTGAATCACCAACTACACATCACGTTTCATGAGGACTAATCCAAAAGTAAACATAAATGAAGTACTAAACACTGTGCAAGCTCTAGTCTAAAGTGGTCAATACTCCTATACTATAAATGCACAATATTGCCAAAAAAAGTGTTGACTTTGTTGATAATTAAAAAATATTTTACTGACTGTGTTTCTGTGTTGGTACTTTGCCTGGTTTAGGCCTGTCTTTGACAGACTCCCAAAGCTATTCTTCATATTCTTCATCTTAATATTTTGAGTGGTTAGTTCACAGCAGTAACAAAAATTAACTTTTTCATTAGGAGGTAAAATTTCCCACCTTTAATTTATTCCAGGGTCATTTCTACCTGTATAATTTTATTCTTTTGCATCATCTACTATGTTGATTTCTTAAGACTTAATTAAGGGCTGCAACGATTCCTCGATTCTATTTGAGTATTTAATTTTATAAAAAAAATCCTTGATTGCATTTTGCTCGTGTCGGGTAAAATACAGGAAGTGGCGCATTCCACATATTAAACCCATTTAAAAATCATAATAAAGCATAATGCTATTAAGAATTCAGAAACACTATGATTTAATTAAATAAATATATGCGATGCAGATTTAATATATGCGCTTTAATTATTCACATTAGTGTAGGTTATGTATGTGCATTGCAGAGCAGCTCCATTCACAGTAAATGCTGCTCCACAAACTGTTATAATTTCCATGTGTGGAGCATCTCAAACTCCATCTCTGCATGTTGCTGTGAGTTTGGGTTTATTATAACGTTCATTGTAATGTTATTGTAATGTTAATCACAGATTAGATTGCACTGTAAAGTATAAAAACAATTGTCAGCAGGGTTGCCAGGTTTTCACAACAAATCCCACCCAATTGCTACTCAAAACTAGCCCAATCGTGTTTCGAGGGGGGTCCCCTAGTAAAAATCGCATCCCAGGGGGTAAAATACACGTGTTCTGGCAGGGTTTCCCTGGTACAGTTCGCATTCCAGGTGCTAAATATAACGTTATTGGGGTCGCTTCAACCCACCGACACAAAAAAAAAAAAACAACAACTGCGGTAACAGTGTCAAAACCGCAGACTTGGCAACACTGATTGTCAGGCCGTTGGCGCCCTCTGCAGGCATTTGTTATAATGGATAACACACATTAAAAATTAATTATAATCAAAAAATGTATTATAATTATCCAAATACTCGATTAATCATCAGAACAACCGGAAGATTACTTGATTACCAAAATAATCGTCAGTGACAGCCCTAGTTTTAATCAATTCAATTAGAATAGAACACTATATAATGTTACCACTAAAAAAAAAACTGTAGCAACAAAATCCATTTTTGCATTGCATTTTTGGCAGCATTTAGATGCACTGCAATTGCAACTGCATAAATAAGGTTATGTATTATTTTCTATTAAAGTATAATAGAATATCAGTAAGTATATTAGTATAAGCATATTTTAATATGTTTATATATATATATATATATATATATATATATATATATAAATGTAAAAAAAAACATTCAAAGACACTGATTTATTCAGCAACAAAACACCACCGATTCAAAACCACCAACCACTCTGTTTTAGCTTTGCTTGCTTTTGCTCTCTTTTGTTGCCGAAACAGACAATACTGACATCATTGTGTACTCACAATGTCTTCTTGTCGAACTGCTGTATAAAATCAATATCACGTATGGAATCATGATGATATTGCGGAAAACAGCATACTTGCTTGTGTGCTGTTTCTTAACTATATCACACAGAAATACAAAACAAAAACCAATGGTGGATTTCACTGAAAGTCATTCTACTAGCTTAAATCATGCTGTGAAAGTGTGGACTCCAAAGGCATGTTTTTTTTGTTTTTTTTGCAATACTCAATGTCAGCTTCCACACTGCTAAATCAACAATTGCGATATTATCGTAGTCGATACTGTATTCTGTACACTGTCTGCTCATGATTTATGAAGGCATAGGCCACAAGAATAATAAACCAAATCTAAACCTAATCCTTCCACAACCATTTACCGTAGATTTACCAGCATAGCAAAATAACCATGAACAACAATGAAAACTTCTGAGAACTCTTTCACTACATACACAAGAACTTTTCAAAGTAAGCACACAGCCAACAGTAGACACACACCGTCTCCTTGTTTCTATGAACACTTGTGTAACTCTGCAAACATGTGGCTCATTTGGCACCAAAATACTTCCTGCTCTCAGCCAATCATGTGTCGGCGTCTGTTACCAGATGTCATTCAAGTTCAGACGAAAGCATTCAGGTTCAAGTCTTTCCACCAGCTCGTACACACAAACACTCACACAATAAGTTTCGTATAATCAAGTCCTCCTCCACACAATAGAATTCTGATTCTCAGACCATCTAAAGCAAAACTCAATTATCTGAAGCAGACATGAGTGCCTGTGTGTGTGTGCGTGAGTGCTTTCATCTGGTCCAGACAGAGATGTTTTACTTTAATATCATGTATTTTAATGCACATTCTTCCATGAAAAATTTAAGTCTTACGCAAGTCCGCAAAGTTGGACAGGCTGCATTTCGTTTTGGCCTTAAACACACATTTGAGCACGTACACTACACACAATATTCTATTTCTCATAAAGTATTCAGTATTGCAGAGTTTGATTCAATTTAGTAAATGGGCTTGTTTGGACAGTTCAAAAAACATCTTACTTTTTGTAGTAAAATGCTACATTTTATCAATGTTTTTGAACCATTTGTATCAATTATGGCATTTTCTAGTTTTAATATTCCATAAAACTGATAAATGCTGCTCTGACTGAAAATACACAGCTTGGGATCACTATGATTTTTAAGAAACTGACATTTTATTCAGCTAGGGTGCATTAATTTAAAAAAATTTAAATATAACAGTAAAGATATGCATAATGATATAAAAGATTTAGATTTTGAATAAATGTCGTCTCAGAAAGTTCCAGCTCAAAGAATCATACTTCATTAAGCCGCACAACCATTTTCAACTAATAATGAAGGTTTCTTGAATGCCATATTAGCATATTAGAATGATTTCGGAAGGATCATGTAACACTGTCATTTTATTGCAATGACTGATGTAGTAAACCATCTGTTTAGACTTAGAAAAGCACAATGGGATGTTTGTTGAAAGTCAGGGGATGCACTCACACACATAATGAACTGTTAATGTGATCTTCAACACTGACATGTCATCTTCAGTATTGTTCGACACCACACAATAAAACAATGTAAAAGTAAAAAGTGGAACAGGCCCAGATTAAATATTCATGTGAGATGAAGCCTGAAGCCGCCATTACCTGAGATATGACCTTAGACAAGAATCTCTAAAGACGCCCGGGTGAAGAAGAAGCAGTAATCCTATCAAAACATTTACTTTCTAATTTCTTTCCAAAGAATGATAGAATGTGGTCAGGTTGCATAAGAGCAGATGCTTACTAACCATCTGGTGGACAATTTAAAAAAGATAGGTTAATATCATATCATATCCAGAAAATTGTATCTGGTACCAAAATATCAGGGTAAGTTGAGAAACACCCCATAACCTTCGAACTACACAAGAACACCCAAGAACCTTAGAACACCCACAATGAAAACTTGCACAACTTACACGGCAATTTAAATGCAACACACATTTTAAACGTACCAGCTGTTAACTTGCTAACTTCTAGGACAAATATCTAATATGTTAAATTAACCTTCTGCTTTTTCTACATTAAACTGGTACTAATGCAAGGTCACAGACCACAGAGAGAGAGAGAGAGAGTTTACTCAAATCTAAAGTCCTTCTGAGACATAATATCAGACTCAATTCCTGCATGTCAGCTGAAAATAATAAAGTCCTGTTCACATTAAGAGCAATAACATTCTAACTCTAAGAAGAGACAGATTTAACAATAAAAACTAAGAGGAACAATATTGATAGGATCACTTTAAGAGCATCTTTCCCAGCTGACGAATGATCAAATCCATCTGACTTAACAGAACATAATTGCAGCGCAAGCTTACAATACACATAATGTAATATAATTATTTTTGTGATTCTGTATTACTTCATACAGTGCGATTCATACACAAATTTATTAAAAAAAAAAAAAAAAAAAAAAAAAAAAGTAACTAGTGAAGGTCCACACCAATCTTAACTGTCAGTGGGGTGAAAGTATGCTTTAGCTTTAATTCATACAAATTCACCACCTATATCAAAACATATTATAGTTACCATTTACCATGAGAGGTTGTTGTCCAAACATGTATGTATTTCTTACTTTGCAAAACACAAAAGCCGATATTCTGAAGAATGTTAGGAACCAGGGCTGCAACGATTTCTCGATTCTATTAGAGTACTCAATTAAACAAACACACAAACAAAAAAATTTCTCCATTGCATTTTGCCCGTGTCCAGTAATCGGCAAAATACCGGAAGCGCCGCATTCCACCTTAAACCCATTTGAAAATCACAATAAAGCATAATGCTATTAAGAATTCACAAATGCTACGATTTAATTAAATACATATATGCGATGAAGTTTTAATATACGCCCTTTAATTATTTACATGCTAGTAAGTTATGTATGTGAGTCTCAGAGCAGCTTTGTTCACAATAAATGCTGCTACACAAACTGTTATCATTTAACGTTACATGTGTCGAGCGTCTCTACATGTTGTTGTGAGTTTGGGTTTATAACGTTCATCTGCCAACGCAATGTGCACTATTTCATCAGATTTGTAAGGTTAATCATTTAAAAACCTACACAAATACAGGAGAATACATCATTTTAGTTCTCAATATGCGAACTGTTCAACGCGATTTCAAAATAAAAGTTTAAACCATCAGTCTGAGTTTTCACGTTTTGATGTCCACATACTCAAGAAATTACAGTGGCTGTAGCATTCATAAAGAAGTGGCCAAATATTAAAGATTAAGTGGACATTTGAATTGAATGTTGCTGAGTCAATATTAAACATTAAATCGAGCAGTGAAGTGTAAAAACAATCGTCAGGCTGTTGGCGCCCTCTGCAGTCATTTGATATAAAGCGTAATGTACATTAGCTCTATTGTTTATAATACATTATGTATTTTAACAGTTTTGTTCAATAAAACCATGATTACTTGCTTTTGACACTTTAATTGAACTAATTATTATTGCCTTATTGCTATTATATACGTATTTAAGTCATTTTAAAGGCTATTGTTCACTTAGGTCTATTCTTATTACTAAAAAAAAAATAATTATAACTATCCGATTACTCAATTAAGTCTGAATAATTCACAGATTACTCGATTACCAAAATAATCGTCAGTGACAGCCCTATTAGGAACCAATCAACATTGGTGACCACGGTGTAGGAAAAAACTTCTCAAAATATTTCTTTCATGTTTTACAAAAGAAAGTCATACACAGGTTTGGAATGAAATTTAGCATCCTTAACCTATCAAAATTGCTAATTAAGTTTCAATTATAAGTACTGACTGCACAATTTAGTCTATTCAGTGTTCTGTACCGCTGATGAAGAATATCTACAAAACACAAGACAAGCTTGTGTAACAAAACATTCCACTTCATTCTCTGTGGATAAAGCAATAAAGTGTCAAAGCGCATCCTGTGCTATTAATTTTGTTGCAACAGTGCTAAAAGCTTCCTGTGTATATCAGGAAATGTATTAAAAGACAGAATTAAACAACTCCCCAACTCATCCATTTTCTCTGACCTAAAATGACAAGAACGCACATCAATACACATCATAATTTCATCACCTTCCAAACTCTTAAGTAGGAACTTCCCAAAAGCACTTGAAGGCAATGATAGTTTCAGCTGGTCATAAATGTGCATGAGCGTAAACATTCTACGACTAATTGTTTAGTTCATATATACATCGAGATGTTGTTAGTATACAGCTGGTTTCACACATACCTCAGCCAGCAAAACACAGCACATGGCACAACAATGCCCTGACATGTGAAATGTGTGCAAAGGCATGCGATACATGAATAGAATTTAAGAATAGATGTTAGTAAGAAGAGTGCATGTGTAAAGAGGAGTGTGTACAAAGGTCTGTGGGTGCAGCATGTAGGGGAGTGTGCGTGTGCGTGTGCGTGTGTGTGTGTGTGTGTGTGTGTGTGTGTGTGTGACTGTCATGTGAATAAGAGGCAGTGCATTCCTTCACGCTGAGGCGTGTAATCTCTCTGGAAACCCCACCTCAGCGCTGAGAGAAGCCGACTATCAAAGATCAAGTGTGTTTGATCCTGATCGACCCTCGTGAAGACCCTGAGCTGTCATTCTGATGACTGAGACCGTACGGACACATCAACATACACATTTATCACTCTCATTTATGAGTGGTTTATCATGCAGGAATATAATACAAACATATTGCTGCTCAATTCATGTTAAGATGCTAAACACAACCTTCAATCAATGTGCACAACTGCATGCTGCAATTATAATGCATGCCGTTTTATGAGCATATCTGAACTGGGATACGCCAAGGAATATCTCATCCAAATAATGTTGAAAAACGAAAAGTTAAAGAAATAGTTCTTCCAATAATAAAAATGTGCTCAAAATGTACTCACCCTCAGGCCATCCAAGATGTAGATGTTTGTTTTGTCATTAAATAAATTTGGAGAAATTTAACACATCACTCGCTCAGCAATGGATGCTCTGTGGTCAATGGGTGCTGTCAGAATGAGTGCCCAAACAGCGAATAAAAACATCATAATAATCAACAAGTAATCCACATGACTCCAGTCCATCACTTATAGCCTTGCAAAATGAAAAGTTGCCTGTTTTTAAGAAACTAATCCATTAGGCATTTTATCTTTAAACCATCACTCCTGGCCAAAATATGATTACATGAATCATAACAACACTTGCTCCAGAGAAACAATCCATCCCCTGTTCACATCAAAATCCACCAACATGTATTTCTCTAGAACTGCTTTTGCTTGTAAATCATGCTTGACCTGTGCATATTTCTCTCCTGATTAAGACTAGATGACTTTTTCCACTAAAAGACTTGTGTTTAGTCAAAGAGTTTGAAGTTAAAAACGCCTTAATGGATTTACAAATGTGCAGCTTTTCACTTCATGAGATGTTAACTCATCGACTGGATTCATGTGGGTTACATGTGAATTATTGTGGTGTTTTGATCAACTGTTTCAACTTTCATTCTGACGGCACCCATTCACTGCAAAGGATGCTTTGGTGAGCAAGTGATGTAATGTTATATTTCTCCAAATGTAAAGAAACAAACTATTTACATTTTGGATGGCCTTAGAGTAAATTTTCAATTAATTTTCTTTTTTTTGGGGGTGAAATATTTCTTTAATGTCCCATTTATTTGTCAACAACTTCTCAAATACTGTCTAATTTTTTTCTCCTCCCCGATTTAAATTAAATATTGTAATAAGGCTTTTTATTTAAATGCCTATGGCAAAAAACAAGTGCTGTGCTATATAACATATGCCAAAAACCACAAATGGCAAACAAAATAATATTTTAACATCCAAAAAATGAATGCAACACAAATGTTGCAAAACACAAACTGTACCCAGATTCTTTATGAATGAGGTACATTTCCACATTTTTGGAAATATAATTTTTTATATGGAATGCTGTTGCAAAAGTGAAAAGAATAGGGCAGATCATGTAAATTCCAATTTATCATAACTCAAACACTAATTTAGTAATTGCAGAGAAGTATAGCCTATTGTGTACTTTGGCCAAGAATAAGGGTCTCCTTATGGCTCAAAGTTCCCTTACATAAAGCATATCTTATCCATTCACCTCCAACAAAACTTGCACTTTTGACCGAACTGTACTGGTACATGGTATCTTTACCAAAGTGATCCTATGGAAATATCTGACCAAAACAGCACAACCAATGCATGGTTATGTGACCAAATGGGGGTCCACAGACTGCTAGGATCCCTTAGAAATGGCACAAAAGATCTGCATTTATGTACATAAATGTTATAGACATTTCTTAAATAACAAAAAATAAATAAATAAATAAATAATTGATCATTCAAAATGCATTTCTAAAGGTGGTTATTCGGGTCTATAGCTCTTTGGTAGATTTACTAGAAAAAAGCATCAGTAAACAAATGTAAATCTCTTTGTTGCACAATACAATGGCCAAATGAATCCAGGACCATACAAAACATGTAAAAGTTGTTAACTGAGAAACTAGGTCAAAATGCATAATGTAGTAATGTATGTTAATGTGATTAGAGAATTTAGCATTTTTGTACTTAGGCTCACCAAACAGAGTCTGAGGTACTTGATCTTTTGGCTAAATATTTAGCAGGCTATTGTTTCTAACACCCTTTTAAGAAGATTTCAGTGTTCACATCCCTGTTTCTATGTCAAAGGTCAGGGATTGTGTGACCCTGCGTGCCCCGGGTCACCATCCACAACGGCTCAAAGAGCTACAGCAGATCAACTAGTTTAAAATTGGTTAAAGCAAAAATCCTGCAATTACTTTCTCTCTATCACATTTATCTCTCACATATGACCCATTAAACGCTATTTTCATTATTAAGCACAACACAATTTCACATCCACAAGTTTCCCATTAACCTTGTTCTGAATTTCATTCATATTCTCTGTTCCATTAATGCTCAGCATGTTAACGAGCCATCATAAAAGCACAGCTCTCAAGAGCCAAGATCTGCATGATTAAATGTTTTCAGAGCCATGTGCTTTAAATGACTTACTAGATATTATCTTTGCAAACTGGCTGTTAAAACATGCCAGACTGATAATTGTAGGAAATAAACAGGCATGCTAAATCCAAAGGGAAGCTGTGCATGCTGCTATATGCAGACAAGAGCATCTCTCTCTCTCTCTCTCTCTCTCTCTCTCTCTCAGTGTGTGTGTGTATGTGTGTGTGTATAAGTGGGTCAACCAGCTAGATTTGAAATGTCAGTATATGAATGACTGACACAAATTCATTAAATCAGATTAGAATGAAAAATTAGAATGCAGTTTAGTATATGAGACTCTACAAACATCAAGTGTTTTGCTGAATGAAAGTGCACGTACAGTGGTTGGATCCGCTCCAGTGCTGATGTCTGATGGATGAGCTGAAGGGATGGGGCATCTTGTCCGGGATCAGACATCCTCTGCTCTGATTATAGTAATCCATCATGAGGAAAGGGTTCACATCCACACTCTCATACATGATCAGGTCGGACTCAATTCCTCAAGACAACAGCTGATCCACGACTATACACTTCACATAGAGCTTTAACAGAGAGATGGATCCATCCCAGACATCCCAGATATTCCCAGAGGAGATCAGGAACTACAGAAGCGAGTAAAACTAAAGCTGAAGCGCTTCTGCATGGTCAGAGATCAGTCCAATCAATGTCCGCTGAAATACTTTTTGCAAAAATAGATTCACATACAGGATCAACAATGTCCTTGTTTCAAAAGTGCAATTTCTAAAGAGTATATGTATATATTTCAAGACCACATATACTGAATTTACTCCAAATTTTGATTGGTTAATTCAATAGCAAAATACAGAACGAACGAGGCATCAATAAATCCATCAAATGTCCAGTGTTGAACGGTGAGTTTGGTCCAATATTATTTGCGAAGCTCCGATTTAGTGATGTGATTATTTTGTTTCGTTTCTGACTCCGTGATATCATAAAACTCGTGCAGCGATATAAACAATCCTTTTTAAATGTTTAATGTCCTCCCGGTTGTAAACAACACACAAACGCGCGTTTAATGAGCTTGTGTGTGCGTGTGTTATTAATCCGCACGGTTACCGTGTGTTCATGCGCACGGAGCTGCTGAGAGTGTGAGAGGATCTTGACGAGAGAGAGCAGCTGTCTGTAAGTCCCGCCCATTAATGGTGACGAGACGAGCGACTGCGTTGAGGCCACGCCTACATCTAAATATCTGCCTTTAATCTCCGCCCGCCTTAACGTCTCTGTCTCCAAAAGCCCCGCCCACACTGCGTCTCTATCACTTTTAATAAGTCAAACTAAATTATTAAAAATGTGTTTTTTTTTTAATAACTGACATAAAATGCTCCTAAAATAAAAAAAACTCCCCATAATCTGGCAGATATCACTGAGAAAATATTGTCTAGAATTTCCAAACAAAATAATATTTAAAATACATTTATTTTATAGATCAAGTCTATTAACATATTTACTGACATATCGCTCAAGACTTACTGATATAAAAATTATAATTAATTTTTATTTGAAGTATCACTTGTGCACAATGCAGATTTCTTAATATTAAGCCTAAAGTGTGTTTTAATGTCACTATTGATGAGGATTGTATGATCTTTAAATTATATCAGTCTTTAAATTAAAGATATTTAAAGTGCACCTAAAGTATACCTAAAGTGCCACAATCAAATATACTTAAATATATCTTTAGTTGTATTTCAGTATTACTTCCACACGATTAAAGTGCATTAAGTGCAAAATTGGTTGTTCCAATTTAGCAAACTTTAAACTACCAGTTTAGTTTACCAAAAACACAATTGCACGGTATTTTTATTTAGTACATAAATATGTAAATGTATCTGTAGTATAGTTAGCATGAAATAAATGTATTTCAAATACATTTTAGTAAATTTATTTTTCACTGGAGAATTAAAAATGATGAGTGTCGGAGAGTGCATTATTTTGGGCAAATTTATATTAAGAAACAAGTTATTTTTATTAGGTTCTCTTTTTATCCCAAAAATATATAAATAAACAAACAAAATAAATCAATAACAAACTGTCAAAACTTCACGTTATCAATCTTTATACCAAAATCCATTTAATTAAATTAAAGTCCATGAGCATAACTTTATTAGAAACCTTTTTTTTTTTTTTTTTTTTTTTTTTTTTGACCAAAGAATAATACACATAGCTGTATATTTAAACATTTCAGTTTGACTGACCCACAAAAAAAAAATCAGTTAAACTGACCCACAAAAACAAAGAAGTTATTTTAATTTTAAAAAGACATATATTCCTTGTGGTTCTACAATACAGTGTTAAATAATTCAACACTTTAATAACAGATTTGACAAAGTCAAGGTTACTGTTGAAATCTGAGACTCAGAACGGACGTCAGTTGTTTGCAGATGATGATCATTAAAACACAAAGTTGTTTTTTTTAGCTTTATTGTGAGCAAAACAGCTTTAATCTATTGTCTAGTTCACAATTACATCAGTGCAAAACTGACAAATTCTAGATGAAGGAATAAACAAGACTATCTTCTCCAAAACTCTCTAAATTGTCAAAATGACAATTTTTGAATGACATAATACACATCCTCTAAGTTTTAGTTTCTTAAACCAACTTTAGAGTTCCTCCTTCTCAACTAGTTTGGCCCTTCTCTAGTTCTCTCCTGGCTCATTTATCTCTCTCTCCATTGCCATCTTACTAATTTGCCTAATGTTATGCGGCTGAACTTTCTCTGAACCCGTGGAAGCAGTCAGCCTCACCTCTCAATGACCCACTCCATGACACCGATTCGCTTCCATGCTTTTCTCATCTGACATCACACAAAGGCGTTCCACCTTGTTCACCGGCCTTGCACAACGACACTCAGCAAAAAGAGCACTTTTCTTTGAATGACACGCTGAAAGTTTCCAGAGTAACAGCCTCAAATGAGTCAACAACAACAAAAACAACATCTTGGCGGTGGCTTAGTAAACTTTTTAAGTGCATAACACTCTTTCCACTGAATATCCAACGCATCAACTCAAAAGTTGATTCAAGAAAGAGAAAAATACCCTGAATTTTCAGTGCGTGAGATGAAAATGTACCTTGATGAACTTTGCCCAAAAAAGTTCTGCAGTCATAGAATAGTGATCCCACACTTGAAAATCAGAAAACATCTAAGCATACTGCACAGAATCCACCAAAAGTTTTTGAACACTAAATGCCTTTGCATTAAGCAAAACATTTCACAGAAAGGTTTTTAGGTCTCAAATGATAAACCAATAGATATACAGTTTGAAATGAAGACAAGATTGGGCTACTTTGTGGATCATGGTTCCATCACTGTAGGGGTATCTAATCCTGCTCCTCAGAAAAATTAAAACTTTTTGAAAGAAAAAGAAAATTTTGTTCTGAGACAAGCTCTAGCATCTAATATGCAGAATTCATCAGCTTTGATTTTTATTCACCTAATGCAAAATGATACATAAAAATATTTGATCACCATGTGCCCACTGTATCTTGCAAATTTGGGTCAATGGATAACAAGTGTTGTTGAGTCAAATGTCACTGATTCTAAGCGGAGGGTGAACATAAAACTGTTTTAATGCTGTACCTGCTGATAAGATAGCAAACTCAGCATTTTTCTACAACACTGTCCTTCCACGAGTCATTCAGTATACTGAGACCTGGACTACTCTACAATCACGGCAGTTGAATTTTATATTAGTTGTAAGCATGTATTTCATTAATACCTTGCTTTATTTCCAAATCTAGCTGGTTTCAGTTGTCTGTCATGATGGATTTGACGTCACTAGACAGCAACAACAAGAAGTTACGCCTCTGACATCTAGAAAGGACCTGTACCAAAAGTAAATTTAGGCGGGTAAAGGAAAGACAAAGATAAATCATAATAGGGTGACAAAGTGGAAAAAGAAAGTCACAGCAGCACACAGAGTGCCAGGGTTATTTTAGTGTCATTGCTAAAATAACCCTGGATTTTATTTTCATATTTTCTGTTTTCATTTCAGCTTTGGTAAAATATTTAAAAATATTTCTAATTATTAGTTTTGACATTTTTATTGTTTATTTAATATGTCTACATATATTTTATTAACTTTTATTTTTTAGCAACTTTAACTTTTTTATTTAGTGTAATTTTAATTAATGCTTATTTTATTTCAAGTAATGAAAGTGTTTTTTTTTAAATTGGTTTTAGTTTCAGTTAGGGCTGTCAAACGATTATCGCATACAAAATAAAGTTTGAGATTGCCTAATATATGTGTGTGTACTATGTGTAATTATTATTTGTATATAAATGCACACAAATCAATGTATTATGTATATATATACATATATATATATAAGAGAAATATGTTATTTATGTACAAAATATTTTTATTTATATAGAATATAAATTATATACAAATTATAATAAATACATATGCTTGTGAATATTTCTTAAATATATACATGAATGTGTTTGTATTTATATATACCTAACAATTATACACAGTACACACACATATATTAGGCAAACTTAAACTTTTATTTTGTATGCGATTAATCACGATTAATCGTTTGACAGCCCTAGTTTCAGTTTTAGTTTTAGTTACTGATAATAACCCTGCCACATACAAAATCATAAAAAAATATGAATAATATCAATTATTAAGCAATATGAGCACATTACGGCAGACAAAAGGACAGATAATAGTCACTGATTTCTATTCAATCTGTATTTAATGTAATGGAGCAACACAAATAAACTAGGTTTACAGTAGAATTAAAACCAGGATCAAATCAATATTTAAATCTAACCCTGGTTATGTTTGAACAAGGTTTACATTTTGGTGTAACTGATTTTCTGCCACGGTCTGAGATGATGAGACAGACTCCAGCAGCCCTACATTATACATGATAAGCGGTTTGGAAAATGGATGAATTACGATAAACTTTGATTTAATATTGGTTTTAAAATTAATGCTTAATGGTACAACCCACCCAGTGTCTATTACAGTATATACAGGGAGGCTAAGAGGGAGTGAGTGTGTATTTCATGAGCTGCATTTAGGGAGAACTTCATCAGAAAGACGAAAAGTGGTGTGAGTTTTTGTGACTCACTGCGAATTATGTGAGAAATATCTCAACACTAAGAAACGTGCATTTATGCCAAATCAGTTTCTTTATTTAAACCTCATTTACACATGGCGGATTACATAAGAGACATGCACAAAGCTACCCCACCCCCATGCCAGGCCAGCCAGAGTTTAAATGTGTGGTGATAAAGGGGGAATAAAGGGGTAAAGGTGGGTTTATGGGCCAGCCTAATGGCAGTAATTGTGGATAGTACCTTTGAGGGTGTTAAACTATTTTTATAACCCCCACTAAAATATATTATTTCCTGAAAGTTAAGAAAGGTGTCCTAAACCAGGACAATAGTATTTGGCCTTTAAGGTTGTCGCCAGCCACAAATGCAGCTTTTTCAAATGCATTAGGTGGGTCTTTTCAAGGTTGCTGTTACAAGCCAAATTAATTCTCACAAGGTCTTTCCCTGGACAAGAGTAAACGAGAGGAATAAAAGCCTGCATTGATATTGAACTGTGAGATTCCTGTGAGACCACAAAATGCCGAGCCCTATAAAAGAAATTTTGAAAGTCCTAAAACTTTTAAAAATTCATTTGTGTAACGAATTGGGGGCTCGTCCGGGATCTTCAAGAACTGTTCATAAATCAGTATAAATCTGGAATCTTAAAATTAAGAACTTCTCTGATTAAAGATGTTTCTAGAACTATCATAATTCTCTATTATAACGTTTGCGTGAACTACGGCAAATCCTGATTCTTGACTTTATGCTAATGTAAACGCATCATGTAGGTTTCCTCAGCAAAATGGTCTACGAGTTAAGAATTGTTGTGTAAACGTAGTAATGAAAAATTTCTGAGGCATTTTGAACTGTTTGAACAACAAACTGGACTATTGCAACATCAATTGGGCCTGACTTCCTTCAACGCCCATGCTTCTAAGCGCCACACAGTTTGTGTTGTTCTAATACCAATAAATCCCTCCTCAAACCAAACACAGCTTTTCATCTTTTAGTGCATTGCCAAAAGGAGGAAAGACTGAGGAAACTCTAGCTGTGAACTATGTCCGTAGGGACAAGCTCTGAGCTAGTCTGCTCTTGGATCATTGAGCTTGTGCATTAGTTTTTAAGACGTGGTTTAACTAGGCAGGATGACATCAGGAATCTTGGATTGGTGATGTGGGAACACTTCTAACACATGAAGAACTGTGAGAAGAAAGTGAAATTGTATATTTTATTGTAACTAATAACTACTAATATTTGAACTATAGCATCAGTGTTTCTGAGGCCCTGAATATATGAGTAAACTAAATTAACCGCAACTTATAAACCAACTAGCTGAAAATAATTATATATATTTAATTTCAAGTAACTTTTTACAAGAAAAGTGTGTGTGTTTGTTGCTTTAATTAAATATTTAGTTAACTATAACAACACTGGTCAAGGGTTAGGTTAAGAAGTAGAAACTGGCATGTACAAATATTTCACTCTCGCACTAAAAACTGAGAACGTTAGTAGTATTGGAGTGGGTCATCAGCACACAAAGTGCATCAAAGCTGCAACAGGCAGTTTAACAAGGTGGTGTGTTTCATAAATCTAGACAAACAACAGACCTCCACACGGCCTCGCATTGTACTTTTATTCTCTCTGACCCATCATTCCTCAAACGCAGAGAGGCATGGCCCCTTTAATGTGCCCTATAGAGCACGCTCAGGCATTTATGGCACACGCTGCAGCTCTGGTGAGAGGTCTTTATGGCAAACGGCTGATGTACGGCAGGCATTACATGCTGTAATGACCAATATACACCTTTAGCCAAACAGACTTTCCCTGAAAAAGCATATGGCACAAACATAGGCCCCGTTTACACCTGGTATTAAAGGGATAGTCCATCTAAAAATGAAAATTCTGTCATTATTTACTAGCCCTCATGTCATTCCAAAATGGCATTTCTTTCTACTGCACACTCACACACATTGGGTTTTCATGTTTTATGGGGACATTCCATAGACGTAATGGTTTTTATACTGTGCAAACTGTATTTTCTACTCCCTTACCCTAAACCTACTCCTCACACAAAACTTTCTGCTATTTTAGATTTTCAAAAAAGATGATTCTGTATAATTTATAAGCTGTTTTATTCATGGGGACCAAAATATGTCCCCACAAGGACATTTTGTCCTCATGACATAAAGAGTGTGCCTGAACCATGCACACCCACCAAGATATGTTGGTAACCAAACAGTATCGGTTCCCTTTTTTACCCTCAATATAATGGAAGTCATTGGGAACTGAAACTGGCTGGTTACCAACATTCTTCAAAATGTCTTCTTCCATAGAACAAAGTTATACAGGCTTGGAAAGACATGAAGGTAAGTAAATGATGATTAGATTTCACCCTTAAAAGAAGCTGTATATAATTTTTTGAATACTATACATAAATGTCTGATAGATATCACCTGATACATATCACTAAAGGTGATCTGTGACAGATATAGATGCCGTAAACAACAAAAATATATTGATTCGGACTGGCATAAATCTGTGAACGTGAAAATACACAATATTTGGACAAAATTAGCTTTCTAAATGATGTTCATATTATGATTTTTAACAGAATCGTTTCAGAAAGGAGAATTGGAATCACTTTTTATTCAGTTTCTATTGCTTGAATGTGAATGTTACCAAATTTCCATGTGCTCCATGTGTTTCATTGGCTTAACAGAATGAACAAAACCTACAAGTGATAACATTATAACATTATGTTTATAATTAAGAGAATTAATTAAGATCATGGTTTAAGGCCATTACAGCGAATTACAGCCATTACATTCAATAGGATGCCATAATACGATTTCGTGGCAATTCATAACTATTTTACGCTTTGGCAAATTGGTGGCTACACTTTTGTACAATCTGCTTATACCCCAGTGATGGTTATCTTTATGGTTGGATCCTCATGATCTGTTTTTTATTTTATTTTTTTTAAATCGTACATTTTCTCATTCCCATTGCAAAAATTGTGTGAAACTGCCATCTCGTAAAATAATTACATTTTCTTATAAGATCAGGTTGAACGTCATCATTACGGACTGTAATATTATGTATGAAGGTGCATGAGAACAGAAATTTAGCTTTAGTTACAAAACAAATGGTTAGTTTAGTATAAATGAGGAGATGTGCGGTGGAAAAAAATAATGTACCGCAGTCACAGACATTCCTATCCAGAACGGGATTAGATTTCTTAGAGGACGCCCAACTTAGCTGAAAAACAAGTCTTTCTTTTTTTCTTTTACCAAGATTGTGCGAGAGACACAGACTTGTTCAGTTCAGACGGGATTAAGATCACAATGTACGTCTGTGAAACATGAATCTGACTTCTTGGAAAACCAGTTTTGTCCAAATAGGGCTATAGTCGGTGAGGGAGAGAAAAAGAGTACGATTCTGGTTTTACTTCAATACTGTTTCACACTGATCTGGTTAATGTAGTGGATCCACAGGACGCTGTGGTTGCTGATGCACTAGCACGCTCACTCTGTCCATTCATCCATCTATCCATCGCGAAGTGGCTGTAAAAGCCCATCCTCGTGATGTTGAGCTGGGGTAAGCCAACGCGCTGTCAAGAGCAGCGAAAAAAAAACACTCTCGGCTTGAGTGCTGCTGGAGAGGATTAGACCATTGTGAGAATTGGATGGGGGGAGGGGGTCACTTTAAATGGATTTCCTGTGTGCGCTTGTAACCTCTGCGTTATGACCCCCCCCGACATGACATGCACTTGAGACTCTCCCAGGTCATGGAAACACATCTGATACACAGCACACAAACAGTATGTGTGACACAAGCCACTTTTACAAGAGGGGGACTGGAGCTGGTGTCCAATCTGCATCCGTTCCACGACTTTTCACAGGAGAAAAAGCAGTTCTGGGTCAGAAAGATTCTCGGCTTCGCACAGACCCACTAAAACCTGCTAGTCACGAATCAGGAACCACTAGAGTTTTCAAAACAGGAACAACTCAGTCTAGAAAGACTGATGCGAAACTAGACTGATCCCATTCTAATCAATGGGTCATTCTATAATTAGGGGTACATTTAGAATTTGACAATGTGAAGAAAATCATTTCCTTTTTCCTAAAAACCCAAACATGACCTTACATAGCTGCTTTGAAACAATCTGTATAAAGTGTATATAAATAAAGGTGATATGTAGGAATATGTGCATAAAATACAATCTATGTTTACTACTGTCCACCATGTTACCTTTACTGGGTAACACAGCTGACAGGTAACTTAGAAACCTGAGCACATGATATGTTTAGAAATATATTTTTATAAACAAAACAGAATTTTTAATTAAATTATCTTGTTACAATTCACAGCAATAATACTTAAGTAACACTGTTAACATTCAGTTAATCCACTCTTGACACAGCTTTGCTAGTTTAACTAATATTAGGGTAAAGAGAGAGAACATAACTTCTAGTGTTTCACCCATGTGCTTCTAGAGGAAATATCATAAAACTGTGCAAATTATGCAAGAATGAGACAAACCTTTTCTTTTTGAGGGGGGTTTTCTAGTGGGTAACTTCGTTGACCATTTTTTTGGAAACAAATAAAACAAGTTATATCACAATAAACAATAATTATTTTTAAGCGCACACCCAAATGTCTTGATAACCTAATCTAACTGAAGGCAAAGCTATGAAATTAATTTATATTTGATGTAATTTTCATGCTTAAATGCAGAGTAGAATGAGCAACTTTACAAAATCGGACAGCTGAATACCAGGGTTGTATGCGATATACTAAGAAATTAAGCATCAGGGCTTTAAACTGATGAAAATATATTTAAAATATACTTCACGGACATGAGATGTACCCACAATTATAGCATGACCCAGATGCTGTTCTTATTTGTGTCATATTGTGCAATGATTCAGGACACATACAATAAAATCTTTATTTTATTGTGTGTGAATTGTTATTCATCAAAATTATAACCACTTACCAGAAGCAGCTTGTAATTAACCCTATAAAGCCTATATGATAAATGAATTTCATGGGACTTTTCAAGGCCTTGTATTATAATTCTAAAATGTCCACCTTCACAGGTCTTTTTGCTTATAATGTTTTTATAAAGCAGACATAGATTATTCATACTTCAAAATGAACACTTACTGGACTTGAGCAACTTAGGTTTACTTAATTTTTAGGTTAAAATAATTAAATAATAATAATAATAATAATAAATAAATAAATAAACATGTTAAAATGTATCAAATATGACACATCAGGATTTTGTGGAATGTATATTTGTAAATCTTTCTCAAGCGTAAACAAAGACTGTGATGCGCTACATTTGTCATGTTTTGTCATTGTATGTAGACATTGGTTTGTTAATTATTTACCATTCTCACTCCAGAGAATACTTGATTGGACAAAATGAAGAGAAATACCACATTTTTAAAAAATGCATATCCACTAAAATACTCAAATTTTAGGAGTACACAAGCATGTATACGTTAGCCTCAATGCTAACACTCATGAACTAAAAGCCACTCAATTTTAATTTAATCAGGACACTTTTTTCCATTTTTAAAACTACAGTAAATTAGCATTAAAACCTAACACAGAAACTCTCATACTAGCTAAAAAGTGGAAATTATGGGACACCATCACTAGACTGAAAGTGAACTGCACACTTAGCAGTGTTAAAGCACTTAAATGCATATGACATTATGCTGATATTCACGCAACATTGATGTCTCTATCTATCTGTGTGTGTGTGTGTGTTCTGGATAAGCGTGAGATGTAGAAATGAGCCTGTCCTGTCAGAATCAGTTCAGATGCTAATAGCACATCAGAAATCCAGCAAACAAAGCCCCATCACTGCCCCATGACAAATACCCCAGAGCCCGGGGGGTGTTTGTGGGGGACGGGCTGGGGGTAATGAAATGGATAACTTCCAAACCTCTTCATTAAAGAGAAAAGAAGAAGATCAGCATATCAAAGAAGAGAAAGAAAAGGAGGAGGAGTGTGTGAATGTGTGTGTTTGGGTTAGATAGTGAGAGTGTGTGTAGATCTGTGCTCTTCTAGCTGCAGAGCAAACTCATCCTGGACCATCCAAGTACTGCATATAGACTCACTACGTCTTCTTCTGTTTTAGTGTCTGGTAAATTCATTTAGTAGACTAATTTTACATGACTCGCATTCATGACGCGCTCTTAACTGCAGGACACTTGAGATAACGGCCCCCCTGAAGCCCATCGGGCATCATGTTGGGGGTCACCATGGCCCTTGATTAGCATTTAAATGTCTTTGATAAGAGCTGAGAGGACACAGGCCGCTATATCAGCAGATTTGAGCCGCTCTAAACACACTCTAGTATTCATTAGCTCATCCCACTGACGGTGAAGCTGATCATTAGAGCAAATAAACCCATCACACACAGAGTGAACCCTGGCCGATCACAGCCACTGATAGAACAGAGAGAATGAGAGATACAGATAAAGACGAGAGAGTGAGCATATTTAAATTAAACAGGGAAGGACATTTCAATGAAACCAGGTTGTTGTCTGAAGATAGTGGGGGAAGGTTACTTTTAAAAAAAAATGCAATTGCCCCCTAGAGAATGAAACTAAATTTTGACCCTGTACCACAAAAATCAGTCATAAGCGTCAATTTTTTGAAATTGAGATTTATATATCATCTGAAAGCTGAATAATTTCCATTGATGTATGGTTTGTGAGAATAGGACAACATTTGGTCGAGATACAACTATCTGAAAATCTGGAATCAGAGGGTGCAAAAAAATATAAATATAAATATAAATATTGAGAAAATTGCCTTTAAAATAGTCCAAATGAAGTTCTCAGCTATGCATATTACTAATCAAAAATTAAGCTTTAATATATTTACAGTAGGAAATTTACAAAATATCTTCATGGAACATGATCTTTATTTAATATCCTAATAATTTTTGGCATAAAAGAAAAATCGATAATTTTGACCCACACAGTGTATTGTTGGCTACTGCTACCAATATACCCATGCTACTTAAGACTGGTTTTGTGGTCCAGGGTCACAATTTATAATATTTTATAATCAAATATCACATGTGATAGACAACAAACATACTGTATGTGAATGTATCTTTTTAGATTGGATATATTTTGCTGTATGGGTCTAAGTGCCCTAAAAAGCTCTTTAAATTCTCACTAAATTCATAATTGATTAATCTTGACCCTTGACTAAATGGACCTTGACCCTCTGTATTTTTGTTTGCTTGGTCTTCATCATTATAATTGCATTTTAAAAGTGTAAATAAATGTTTAAATACAATGTAGGGGAGAATGGGGCTAGTTGTCTCACAAAGGGAATTTATTGTAAAGTCTATATGTCAGTATATATAAGATTTGGAGTCACATGCGGAGGGTGAACCAACTCTAGGGTGGGGCTAAAAGTAGCCTAATGCTAGTGTAATCTATTGACATCATAAATCCATCTTTTCAGGCAAGTACCAGATATGGGTGTCATGTAAGCTAGTAAAATATTTTAATAGGACTTTATTTGCATTTAACATGCTATTTAATAAAAAAAAAACTGTTATTCAAACAGCGAATAAATCATATACAGAAAGCCAGCAAAGAACATTATCACTAACTTCGATCTATCACAAGTTTAAGCGCTCTCAAAAAAACAAAACTATGGTTATAATTAATGAAACTGTCTACATTGTGAAATAATCTCTTACCTACATTGTAAGTACATCTGTGCTTTGTTGTTTATGATAACAGAATTTGTCCAGTGCATGCACTCAACAAAACTGAGTTTCAGCGATGACTCATCTGAACACCTCTGACTGGCCATTGCATTCCTAAGCTCAACTGAATCGTGTGTGATTGGTTTTAATGCGCAACACTCTAAAAACGAGAAAAAGAAATATAGTGCAACATGAGCAGATCTTAACATAATAGATTTAATTTAATTATGCAGGGGCATTTTTGCCCAAGTCCCCATGGCCTTCCCCAGCCTCACACATGCTCGGCCTATGTCAGGAGTCCAAAGTTCTGTTAAACAAATGTTGTTGTTGTTTTTTTTTTTTAGTAGATTTATATGTTGGTTTAAAATATTTAATTCAAAATTGTTTTAAATTAGCATCATGTTTGGATGTGTAATAGTTAGTTAACAAATTAACAAAATAAAACCATACTTACTGCAAAATTATATTATTACATTGCTTCTTGCACATTTTGCAACAAAAAGTGAAATGTCCAGTGAGTGGTGCTTTAAGTGCATCAGTTATATCCTAAACAGATGAAAGTGTATCTGGCAACATTTTTTTTTACGTTAGTTGCTGTACATATCACAGCAGTTCTGAAACATTTAAGCATTTCTCTTTGTAAATCTTGTACCGGGTGAGCTACGAAGCAAGTTTACTATGTCAGGAAAAATGGGAAATGTAATGCAAACATCAAAATGTATTAGCTTACAAGTCATGAATTATGCAAAAAGGAACAGTGCAAAAATAAGTCTATTCCTAGCTAATCTGTAATGTGTTTAGGAATAAAAATTGTTGTGTTTGGCTGCCTCTAGTTTTTATTTCAGCTGAAAAGTACAGTAAATTGTTGGGAATTTTGCAGAGTTTGGGTTTTTAATAAGCCTTTGTTGAAATTTTTGTATAATAATGTTAAACTGCTTGTTGTCCTAATGATTTAAGACAACTGTTCTAGTTTCTCATGTCTTGAATCACTTTGTTCTCTCTTTCTTCTCATATTTTTAACTCACATCAAAAATGTAACTGCTTTTTGTCCTAATGATTTGTGATACAACTGTGCTAGTTTCACATGTCTTGAATCACTCCACACTCTCTTTCTTTTGAGCTTACCTCAAATAAATATTTAATGACCATTTATTTATTTGGTACATAATCATGTAAGTAGGATAATATACACCAGTTACACTGCATTAATGCCTGGCTGACTGAAAATGATCCCTTCCATGATCAGTAAACTGTAGTGCTCTCAGCTGTCTGTAACAAATTTAAACATATTGAAACCCAATCTGCAGAATTTCTGTACTACCAGCACAGAAGGGCAGATCCCTTTAACCGACACACACACACACACACACACACACACACACACACACACACACACACACACACACACACACACACACACCCTTTCAATGTACATTCCCCTGGGTGTGACTATTGTCTCTCTCTCAATGCAACACTCTGATGATATTTCAGACTTTTAGGAGTTACATTAGTGCAGCACGACATGCAGGAGTTGCAGCATAAGCACATATTCAGTCAGGGCTCACAAAGGTTTAGACAAAAAACCTTTCACAATGCACACACACACACTGCTGACCTCTCACCATTAGATGTGTGACACAAAAGCAGATCATTTATCTACTCATCCTCATGAAACCTCCGCTCTGCGTTCTCACACACACACTCGCTCTGACAACATGATGAACACACTCCCTTTATAGTTTTCACCATGTTGTGTGATGTCTAGAATGTGAGTGTGTGAATGAATAACTAATGGAAGAAAAATTATGAAACATAAGCTGCTGTCAAACTACCATGAACCAACGTTTCTCCTGTTATGGTGAACAAAACCACTCTAGGATCAGCACAGGCTTTAGTTTTAAAGAAACAATCTGCGATAACTTTAGCCCTTACCACAGAAAATAATTTCAACTCCCTTAAATCCCTCAGTTTATAGAAACATGTAAGAATTGTGCTTACAGCAATGCACTTTGAATGCCTATAGACTTGAAAAATCTATGAGGCATGTTGATTAGAGGGTTTAAAAGCAAAAATGTAATGTTTGTTTTTAGTAAAAAAGCACTTTTCCATTCAGAACTGTGGTATTCCATAAATCTTTCTTTGAGATGGATCCAGTTTCTTGTTGGACAAACGTCTGGTTATGTTTGTAGTTTACTGGCTTTACGTAGTCATGACAGAAGATTAAATTTTGGCTAAAACTTTGCACAGACACAGCTAGCAATGTTTACAAAACCGACAAAGCCAACAGTTCTGCGAAATGATATGTTGCATCTTTCTTGTTATTTTGCATGCTAAAAGTGAGTTCATTTTCCTTGTAACAGATAAACATGAATCTGACAACATTTTTTTGTTGGTTGTTTTGTACGTATTGCAGCAATTTGGAAATTAAATGTCTGGTTGGTGGCACTAAAAAGGTAACGCCCTATAGCATTTGAAATTAACATAACACCTACACCAAACCCTACCTTAAACCTAAACTAATTGTGTTAACAAAAGCAAACATAAGATAAACACATTTACGCTAAAGCAAGCATGCCATTTTAGCTAGCTTCTACAAGTCTTTGAGCTCTCTTGTGTTTCACAGGACTCGCCCGAGCGCTCAGCATCACAAGAACAACGCTGTACCAGGTGAGCTACTGAGCAAGTTCATCAGTCCATATGTTCATATAAGTTCATATAATCCATCAAGTGTATGGGAATCAACATCAAACTTTTAAAAAAAGATGCAAAAGTATAACAGAATGGTTTTATGGGACACGTGCTGTATATTCGACGTTTTCAGTTCCATATGATAGGGTATGTTGAGAAACTAACTTAAATTTAACTTACTAGAGTCATTCTATAATTAGGGGTACATGTAATGTCTATGGAATCTATTATCAATTTTACTAACTTTTCACTTCAAGCAATGATCACTTTTATATCAGGGAACATTTCTAATTCATTTAATACAATCTAACAGATACCCTTCTTTTATCTTGCAAAAATGGCATTTTCTATAATGGAATTTGCTGCCTTTGTGTCTGATTTGGTAAATGTAAGGTTTTGCTCTTCAGATTAGCTTCTATATATATTTCTTATATTTCTTTTTCCAAAATAATCATTAAATCATGAGAAAGGTGTTTTTAAAAATATTTTGCTCATGCATCTACATTAAATCATCCATTCTGTGTATGTCTGAGAAATCAGTGTCAATTGTGTTACTTCCCATAAAACCCCCTATAAATCAATAGTTTGTTCCAAAGTCACATGTCCAACATCACCTGATGCAATTTCCTTTTTTGGAGGGAAATTTGAAGACAGTGTGGTAAACCATAACTTCTCCTCTTAAATATTTTATCTGTTTTATTGTCTGCACATAGGGTAGATTAATTGATTCATAAATATGTAGAGACAGAATATAAAAACACAAGCTAATCAAGGTCATGTACTAACTTGTCCAAGGTCAGCAGTTCGCACAAGGCCCTAAAATTGCTAAAATGTCAACTGTGTTACCTGTCAATTGTGTTACCCATCAACTGTAACACGGTTGACAATGTTGGCAATTTGGTGTCAATTTATGCTCACACTGAGTGTTAAAAAAAAATAAAAAATAACTCACAAACAAAAATTCACAAACTATTGTCATTATATAGGAATTGCCTAAAACCATGACTTGTATTAGAATGGATAAACTTAACTGATCTAATCATGGCCACACTTTCTATGAACTCAGTATATACACATTGTATTGACATTTGTCGAGGGTTTTAAAGCATTTAGAATTCCTGATGGACTTAAACCTATATAATATTATAGATTTGACATATATCTATTTCTGCTTGGTCATGACTGATGAAAAAGAACTGAAAAAGTTAAGATAAAAAGTTTTTATCTTAAAGAAAGTTTTCTCTTTTTCTCCTAATTTGCCCTGTCAACTGTGTTACTCTTGTCAACTGCGTTACTTGTCAACTGTGTTATATGTGGTTATTATGTCATAACATTTTTAAATGTGAACTAAACCGTCAGAATAAAATTGGGGATATCTCTGGAGATGGAAGTCATGGGTAAGGATGGTGAATAACACTAAATTTAGCATACTGTGGATTTATGTTAAAGAAAAGTTTCATCCTTCATGATAGCATCCCACAGAACACCCATTATGAAGCCCCAAAATCAGTTAGATATCTTCAGAAACTCTGGTGAATAGACTCAAAAACCTTCAAACAAATGTGTTATGAAACATGTGGTACTTCATTCATGTTTCATTTGACACAGCATTTGTCCGCAACACAGTTGACAAAATAATGAATCAAATGTAAATTTTTATTAACATATTTAAAAAGTCATTAGAGCTTAAGCTTGCCAAATAATTAATTTAGCACATTAAGAGGATATATTATTCAACCACCTAGTTTATTTATCAAAAAAGAATACTGATTTCCTGACATTTTGGCTGACATGAAATGTACCCCTAAATATAGAATGACTCACTATTTACCAAATATCCTGACTAGGCTGTTGGTCTCTGAGACTGTATTTGCTCCTCAGTTCACTCTGACTCGCCCAGAAAAAGCACACAAACTGTATACAAATCAAGATGAATAAAAATGCTAAATAAAAGCAATAAAAGTTTTTTTTTTTTAAGGCCTCTAGTGTTCACTTCAGCTGGAAACTGCAGTGAACTATATGTACAGTATAAGCATAGTGTCACGAATCCTGTCCATGGTCTTCGGTCTGCCCGCCACCAGAGGCCTGTGCATCAGACTCTCACACTACACAGACTGTTGCACTACACCCTGAACTACATTTTCCATGCTCCACTTCACTGATTATGCACACACCTGCAGCCAATCACACACAGTATAAATACGAGGTCCCAACTATCATTCAGCGAAGAGTATTGTCTAGCGTTTAACACTCTCCTAGTGTTAGCTATATGGAGCCCCTCCAAGTATTTCCCAGTTTTCCTGGTCTAGTTTAGTCTTGTTCCTAGTCTGGTTTTCTGAGTATTGTCTAGCGTTTAACAATCTCCTTATGTTAGCTACATTACGGAGCCCCTCCGAGTATTTCCTAGTTTTTTCTGGTCTAGTTTAGTCTTGTTCCTAGTCTAGTAGTATTATATAGTTTTTATCATTCTCCTAGTGGTAGCTACATTTTGGAGCCATTTCCTAGTTCCCTAGTCTAGTTAAGTCTTGTTTCTAGTCTGGTTGATCTCGTCCTATCTGTCTGCAGCCTGCCCTGGATTCTGTTCGCCCCTTATTTGAACTATTGACTTTCTGTTTTAAATAACGTTATAAAATTGTTTATAACGTTATAATTTAAACGTTTTAAATTGCCTCACCGCTTGGATTACGTTCGCCGTCGACTGACCCTCGCCTGTCCCTCGCCTGTCCCTGGACTACTCCTGTATCTTGCCTGTACTGTACCGGTTTGCTGATGTTCGACCCTGCCTGCCATATGACCATGTCTCAGTTTAATAAAAGCTTGCATATGGATCTGTCCGCTTCACGTCTTGTTCGCTCTGTAACACAGGAGTTTTGCAAAAAAGTTGGTAGAGGCATTTTTTTCCATTATGTTGCAATATTCCATGTGTATTATTGGTCGCACAGATGGTAGAAACACAAAATATTAACACAGAGGGTTTGCATCATGACAAAAACTAAAAAGTAAATAATAGTCTAATGCGCACACGCATACACATGCACAAATGTGCACACACACACACAGACACACACTGAATTGACCATCAACATCAGTAGTGAGATCATTCTACCAATGATAGAACAATATAGCAGCTGACTGTGTCTGTATTTGCGGACATTAAATCAGGATGAGCGTAGTCTCTCTGTGTGTGTGTGTTATACTCCCAAGATATTCTGGAAAAACCGCCACATTAAATCAAACCAGCACAATAATTACATGTTAATCACTTTTTTAACCCGCCTCCTGTTTTCCATTCCCTTGTTCCCTTCTCTTCCTCTGTCATCCCTAATTCATCCCCTTTGGCTGGAAAGAGAAGGATGGCGGGAGTGAGAGAGATTGCCTGGACAGCTCCACTAGGATAAATTATTTCCCAGAGTGTGATCTAAGGGTAGCTGGAAAAAAAATCTAGCCAACTAAATGTGTGTTTATCTATTACTGTAAGCTACTTGGTTAATTTATTACTTTATGTTCATTTTTAACATCCTGTATACTATAAGAAATCTGTAGAAAAATCACACACATATTCGCTTCCATTTTTGTAGGGACATTCCATAGACGTAATAATGTAGGGAACACCAGGTACACAAACACACTCACACTTAATAGAAGCTTCTGACTGTGTGAGGACAGCACACCAATAAAGAATCTAATCGCTAAAGATAAAGATGTTTTTTGTAATATAAACACTATAATGTTAGTGTGACTTCTGGATATACTCCAAGTCTCTGTCACTTAGTAACCTTCTTTTTTTTTTTTTTTTTAATATCATGCTGCTGTCACACACACATCACATGGACTTTGTTATTCTGTTTAGCTGTGCACACCTCATTATCTTCAGTTTTATGCTCATGCTTTTCACCCTTTAGTTGTCGGGTATTGTTTTGAGGCTATGCTGTGGTTTTTGATGCTGGTCGCTCTGTTAGGATTACAGATTACAACCTTAGTATTGTGACAGCTGCCAGTTTTCTTTGACTACTGTTTTTATGTTAAGCTAATTATGTATACCCTACCCCAGTGGTTCTCAACTGGTTTTGCTTTGAAGTGAAAACCTAAACAAACAAACAAACATACAAAAAAAAAAAAAAAAAAAAAAAAAAAAAAAATTCTATATTTTGACCAAATGACCCGAATAAAACACTTTTAGAAATGAATATGTTTCTGTATCATACAGTGGCTATAAAAAAAAAACATCATACCCTTTTGAAATAGTTACTTTATTTGTCAAACAGCCTGAAATCAAACCCCATTCCAAATAACTTCTTCAGCTTTATTTACAATTTTGATCTTACAACATCAAACCAATGAAAGAAAAAACACAACAGTTCTGCAAATTAATAAAAAAACAAAAAAACTAGAATAACAGGGTTGGAAAGTCATCAGTCCCTTGATTTAATACTTTGTATAGCCACCTATTGCTTTAATTACAGCAATCAGTCATTTTGGATATGTCTGTACTAGCTTTGTACACCTTGCAAATACCCCATATTTGCCCATTCTTCCTTGCAGAATTGCTCAAGTTCAATCAAATTCTGTGGTGAGCGGCAATGGACTGCTCTCTTCAAATCCATCCACAGATTTTCAATTGGATTTAAGTCAGGGCTCTGACTTGACCACTCAAGGACATTCACCTTCGTATTCTTAAGCCATTTCGTTGTTGTTTGGCAGTATGTTTAGGATCATCGTCGTGTTGGAAGGTTGACAACCTGCAGGTTTTCCTCAAGAATTTGGATGTACTTGGCAGCATTCATTTTCCCTTCAATTCTGACCAATCGCCCAGTCCCAGCTGAAGAGAAACACCCCCGCAACATAATGCTGCCACCACCATGCTTCACAGTAGGTAAGATGTGTTTTGAGTGTTGTGCTGTGTTTGCATTTCGCCAAACAAAGTGCTTGGATTTCAGTCCAAAGCGATCAATTTTGTGTCATCAGGCCATAGCATCTTTTGCCAGAAGGTATCAGGCTTCTCCAAATGTTTTTTTGCAAAGCGCAAACCAGACTGGGTGTGACACTTTTTACGAAAGGCTTCTTTCGTGCCACCCTGCCAGCTTTGTGTAAAGTTTGGGAGATAGTTCTCACATGCACAGACTGACCAGACCCAGCCATAAAGCCTTGTAAGTCTTTCAGATTTGCCTTTGACCTCCTGGTAGCTTCTCTTATCAAAGTCATTGCCTAGATGGCCTGATCTAGGCAATGTGCTGGTGGTGCCATATGCTTTCCACTTCTTAATGATGCTCTAAACAGTACTCTGAGGGAGCTAAAGCCTTTGAAATGTTTATGTAGCCTTGTCTTAACTTGTGTCTTTCTACAACTTTATCCCGGAGGTTTTTGGAAAGCACTTTCCCAACCATGGTGAATTCTTTGCCGTACCATGCACTACTAACAGTGGAATCTTCAAGAAACAGCTCATTTGATTCTTAAGTAATCAACACCACTACTACTGATGTGAGGTGGGGCAATTATTTTTAATCTGGAATTTGACTGCTTGCACCTGAGCAAGTTTATAATGGTATACTCTAAGGGGCTGATCACTTTACCAAACAAGGCATTTCACTAATTAATTTTTTAAAATCCTTCAGAATTTTTTTGAAGTGATATTTTTACTTTAATGATGAGGGTTATAATGTGTACATGCAGCTCAAAAGAGTTAGACTTAATTGATTTTATTTTCCAGGGTGTAATGTGACAAAAGGTAAAGGTTTTCACAGGGTATGATGATTTTCTGTAGGCACTGTATGTAGACATATTGACTCCACTGACTTAACCCACCCACTCCCAAACATAGAGAAAGCTTTAGTTTAAGTTAAGACATTATTTAGTATGTTTATTACAATGTTTTGGGAATTTAAAGTCCTGGTGATTTTACAGCCAAGGTAACTATCCTTTTGGGGAGCAAAAACATGCACACACATGCATACAATGAGGAAAAACCCACTGCAAGAACATTCTCACAATCACAGGCATACACATACAGACAGACAGTCTCTGTGAGAGCCATCACATGCTGTTTCCTTTGTTTAATTTATCTACTGACAGAATCCCCTCTCTCCTCTCCTCCGGTCTTCCCCCATAGTCCCCAATCCCCTTTTTATCCACACACACACTCCTCTTCTGTCTCTCGTTCTCTACAGTTGAAGTATCTTTCAGCAACTTAAGTTTATTTTCTGCTCATTTACAGGGGTTAGGTTATACTGTTTTTCTGCTAAGGTCTACTTATAATGTTAGTCAGGGCTTCTTGCACCAAAAATGTCATTTAGTTTATGAGTATTTTGATTCAGCGTTTCTTACAAATAAACAACGTTTCTCGTTACCGTACTTTTAAAATGTCAAGAATGAATCAATGGATTGCCTTGAATTTGGCCAGAATTTAAGTTATCTTGTGTTGGGAGTCCTCATGATGCCTTAAAATTCTATCTTACAATGTTTTAGAACAGAGCTACTCTAAACATTACAAGAACTACACATCTAGACCTGTTAGTAATTAAACTTTTTCCTTCTAAGGCTGGAAGGAATAATATCTGTTTGATTTGTGGTTTCATTTTTCAATCTAATAAATCAGAGGCTTACGGAAAATAAATTCTCCTTCTTAACAGTGCCCACAGCGTTTGAAGTCCCATAAGACACCGGGAAAGCTGAAGGAGAGCTTTTTGAGTGAGAGGGAAAAAAAAGCATATATGCATAATATACTGTATGTATGTTTTCCAGGCAGCTACAGGCCAAAAAATCCTTATTTCTTATCCTTATAATCCATTTTAAATGCACACAAATAATAAACAGCTGTGTGCCAGTGTTATTTTAGTAGAGAAACTATTTGTTTTTAATATTTTAAATTAGATTTTATTTGTATTTTTTGCTTTCATGTTAAGTTTTAGTCATTTTATTGTCTTTTAGTCATTTTTAAAAAATGTATCCATATGTTTTTATTCATTTTTATTTCCGTTTTAGTTATTTTAGCACAGCTAGAAGAAGATGGGAGGGAAAGAAGGAGAGAAGGAAGGAATGAAGAGGAGGAACCGAAGGACAGAGAAATGGCCGATGAGGAGCAGAGGGTCAATTAGATCCAGCAGTGAGCAGCCTCATGCGGATGGAAGAAAATTAGCCATGTCTACACCGTCTGTGCACCGTCTACACACACACACACACATACACATCTATCAGCACTCACATACTAAAAGCTGCTTTCAATTAGCAAGACATATAGCATGTGCAGAACAGAGCAAGAGAGCAGAAATATAGATACAGAACACTGCCTGACAGTGAATAGAGAAATCCATTGTTCCTGTTGCAGGAAGTGAAAACCAAAGTCCAAAGAGTCAAAGAGCCAAAGAGCTTTTCAAACATTATCAAGATACCTTTTTGTTCACAAACAATTCTTTATTGGAGAAAACAAATCCTACAGAGTGAAAACATGACTTAAGAGCTCACAGAACTTCGGGCGCCATCAACAAACCGAATCCAAACCATCATCAAACTAAATCCGCTGTATCAAGTCCAAACAAACCTGACAAGCCCAGCAATACAACATGTATTTGTGCTATCTGTCCACACACACACAACAGCAGCAGCTGCATTCTCTTCTGCTAAAACACACATACAGAAATACACACACATTCACACTTGCTCACTAATTAAAGCAATATTGGCGTAAATCAAACCAGATGGCTCGTTTCGCGCCCACACTGTGTAAATGCTTCAATTATCTAAACAGTTTGGAATAACACACTTTACGCACACTCACACAGCCCTGCCTTTATCTATTTCTGCTTTAAGGGTACATTTAGATTGTTTAGGCCGTGACTAAACATCCACAAACTGTCATTTATTTAATGCTATCAATAATGTGACCTGTGATTCCATTCCACACAGAATTCCTATTAAAATTGCTGTAAAAACAAATCTGTTTTAAGGTTCTGATTTTGATGCTATAACTAAAAATAGCATGGCATGCAGTGAAGTGGCAGCTTATATAAATAAACAATGCTTTGCTCAATTCCCAGGAAGAAACATGTGTGGAAATCTAGATTACTTAGGACAGGGGTGTATAGTTCTGCTCCTGGAGGGTTAGTGTCCTGCAGGATTTCGCTACAACCTGCTTCCACACACCTGTCTGGTAGTTTCTAGTGATACTGAAGGCCTCAGAGACACAAATGTAGTATAAAAGTCTGTAAGATTATATACCAGTGGTGCGTGGTGGTGGTGCCCTAAAATGAGGAGGCAAAGGTTTTTTTTTTTTTTTTAAATCATATATATTATACATATTATACATATATTTTTTGCGGTTTAATAAACTTTTAAAATCACTTTCAGAAAACAGAAAAAAAAATCTATTTTACATTTTTTACATTAACAATGTAATCAATATTCTATTTATTAAAGTCATGTATGAATCTCATCAAGTTATTGTTTTTAAGCATTTCACATTTATTCCAAAATAATAACAGGCAGTAACAATTTAAACAATATATTTTATTTGTGAAGCTACGTTCAGCTATTCCTTTTGTTTACTTTTAACTATTTTTGAATTTTTCGTTTCATCAGTCATCAAAGCTCTGTAAAGATTGGTCACAGACAGAGATGGTGTGTTTCCACTACAGCGTAGCGAGCGGTGCGGAGAAAGCGTTGAGAGGGGCTGAGAGCGTCAAAAAGGTGGGGCATTGCTCAACTCTATGCAAATCTCGAGCGCAAACGCCGGGCGTCAACCACGGCGCTGTGAAAAGTAGATTCTGACGTATGCTTCCGAGTGTTTGCGGATCTGGTGGATTACAAAGCTGAAATCGCATATCATTGAAAAAGTCATGCAAAAGTAAATGCACGTTGCATGCTTTCATTATATGCTAGTGTTTAGTTTGCGAACCGCTGTTAAAAGAAGCAGATGAAATGCAAACAGGGTGTAAACAGAGGCTTGCTCTGTTCTAAATTTCACAAGCCCCAAAGCAGTGGTGTTGTAGCATTGCCGGCGGCAATGAGCGCAAATCTGATGCTGTAGTGGAAATATGCCATCACTTTAAATTTCAGCAAGCTGATTATTCACTAAAAACTTGCACATATCATGTTTTTATATCATTTTAGGTCTTATTTTGATGTAACAAAGTGGTTATACAGTTTTATATGAAAGTTTGGGAACCTCTTGCAGAATCTGTGAAAATGCAAAATAAGAGAGATCATACAAAATGCATGTTATTTTTTATTTAGTACTGTACCGAGTAAGATATTGTACATAAAAGATGTTTCTCTCTTATTTTGGTAAAATTATTCACATTTTTCACAGATTCTGCAAGGGGTTCTCAAACTTTTGCATAAAACTGTATCTAAGTGTGTGAGTTGATTACTTACTTTTTAAAAATTAGTCTTCCCAACAACTGCATTATATTGTTCATTCAGCGAACGTAGAATACATATGAACACAAGAGGTGGGATTTATCACATAAACCAATAACAGCAGAACACAACCAGTCATATCTAATTAATATTAATGTTTTATTTTGTAATACTGGCATTGTTGGGTTTTTTTTACTACTATTTTTTTTCTCATCTAATATTTTGAGGAGACACTGCCTCCCTTGCCTCCTCAGAGGAATTGCCACTGCTGTACACATACTCTAGTGTACGCATATAAACCAAAGTATACTTTTGGCTTAAGTGTATACAATGCACCAGAATGTTTGGTAAATAGACCAAGGGTGAAGCATTTTATTTTGAGTGTCAATAATGTCTCAATAATTTACTGTCCTGGAGCTGGATCATATACTACATATAAATATCATAAAATCAGATTAAATAAACGTACATGACATCTAAGCATATAAACTTCAAGATTTATGACCAAAAATTCTAATAAGCGTTCAATAGATGTCAACAAAAATAGCTAACCAAAACCACATGACTGTTTTGGCATGTACTATCATACTCTCTTGTAGCTTTAAGTATGCAGTACTAACTTTGTTATCTGCAATATCTGAAATATTATCAAGAAACAATCATTTTTGCGATTTATCAAATAAGCACTATACTCTTTTGTTAAGTTTCAAAGATTTTAAATAGGTACACAACAGATGTTTTACTTTCCAGCATATTACAAATGTTGAGAGGAGAGTTTGTAGTAGACCAGAAACATATTACAGATACACATGAGGTTAGTTTGACAGGAGCCAACCTTATTCAGAAAGCTAGCTATAAACAGGTGGACAGTTTAACGATGACTAACTTGTTCAGCTAAATTCTCTTCATGTTGTTGTTCCACCACGACAATAATTGACCTGAAAGAGAAAGACTTTATCGGAACATAATGACAGATGTAATCGAAGCTGAATGAACTATACAACAAATGTCACAACCAAATCCTTTGTTTTGCCTGACTGTTGTTAGTAATTCATACTGGAGAGTTTGAGTCAGACATGTGCAAACATCAGTGTTCCCAGCATTCCGTACTCTGACTGTTTGTTTTGGCCCCTTTCTGAAAGTTTTAACGCCATCTCTTATTCTTTCTCTCATTTTTCAGGACACCCTCACTCCTGAGGAAGGTGTGGACAAAAAGTGAATGGAAAGGAAGAACAGACAGAAAAAAATCCTCTGGTGGTTGATTCTTCAGTGAAGGGAGCTGGAGATTTAGAGTGCCTCCGGGCTCTCGTCTCTCACTTCTCTCGCATCTCGTTGCCTGTCTCTGAAGGGAAGGGTCAAATGATGGATGAGAGGAAAGAGAGACAGGATACTGTTTGTTTGGCAGCTCTACAGGTTTATGAGAGCCTTGGAGTGATCCTTCACCTTTAGGTCTGTAAAGTCAAGCTCACCTGACCTTCACCAATGAGAAGTGGCCTACAGCTTCACAGGGATGGAATCTCAAACCCAGACATATTTACAAGAGAATTTTAAGATGGTGAATCAAACAATTCTACACATCAGTGCTGAAAGTTGGTTTTTATAATGAATGGGAAAAAGTTGAACACCCAGTATAGCAGCTCTAGTGAAGTAAATTCAACCATTCAAACAAAAGAGCAAATAAATGCTCTGTACTGCCTGGTCTTTACGAGTAATTCTTTATGTGAAACTTCGCTTTTGCGCTACACTGCAGATTGGCTGGACCAACAAATGTTATTGAAATGTGAGTTCAGCAAGTAATTTTTGAGAGGACTTTTTGCAGCTGTGTTTGCATGACTGCAAATTACCACTAGAGTGGCCACCAAAGACAACTTTTTTTTTTTTAGTTCTAACCAGGATTGACACAAAAAAAGCAACAAGTTTTTATTCTAATCAGCAGCAACCATAACAAGTAGCACTACATTTTGATGATCCCTTGGTTTCTATTTCTGTGGAACCACATTGTGCAGCCCTGCCAACACTGAAATCTAATTAGACTGAAGTAGTGCTCCTCATGTATATTAAACATGGATAAGGAGATGCTGACTGTGGAACATTAGAATCACATATTAAATGACAAATTCCTCAAGTTAACACCATATAAAATGGTATCCAGCTTCATGAAAGACACAGAAATATGTGCATCTGGTTTTAAACTCCTTAGTGTATTGCAAGCATGAGAGAGAAAGCAAACAACAGTTTCTGGGGTATGTTTTCCAAAATTATCATTGCGGTTGCAAGTTCTGTCATTTCCAACTATTCATCATTTCCTATAACCATAGATCCAACAAACATTTGCAAACAATGCATGAACGCGCAGTCATGCACAGATACCAATGGTGAAAGGCCCAGTATGTAAGACTTTTTTATTAAAATATCCAAAAAACACTAGAACAATGTTATATATTTAGCTGACTTGTGTACTTACATTATCCCAAATGTTCTGAAGAATGTTTAAATCCAGAGAAATAAGCGGTTTTAACATGGAAACCCCAAAGATGCTTTAATATGTTATGCATTTTATTAGACAGGTGACGAATGCATGCACAGAGTAGCATTATAACAACACTTAATCACACTCAAATGTATCTAGTGTGACAAAACAAAGTTGCTTTTTCCTACATACGCATGACCGGAAGGAGCGGAAGCGGTCGACTATGGCATTATAAAATCCCCCCTGTTTTTGAGCCTTGTATCGGGCTCGTCTCTCATTAGCAATCGCTCCAGCGTCCTCGTTTCGTTTCTATGACTTTCAGCCCCACCCTATTTCATACTACAGTGACCTTAATAGGACTCTAATACATGAGCTCATCAATGAACATGATTGCTGCCCGAGTCCCGTCGGATTGCATTGGCTGTGAGGATGAAGACAATAACTCTCATGATTCCACACTCAAATCACAGCATCATCAAACTACGCCTTAGTTTCTTGTTTGTTTTGAATATGCACCGTCTAGCGATGAAAACTTACATATTGTGCCTTTAAGTCACAGTTTTTGTTAAATAATATGTTACATTTCAGTTTGTTCTCACAAAACTCTTACATATAGCCCAGAACACTTGGAATATATAGAACATGTCACATGGGACCACTCTGTGACTCTTTACGTCTTTTTTTAAAAGCTTGATGGTATAATTGACATGTACGATTCAAACTAAGGACATACAAATTTGATTACCATATTTACACATTACATTTATTCATATGACTAAAGCAATTTACAGGCAATCAAATATATGTTCTCAAATATATCTTTGGCCTGGAAAAAGTAACATTTAATTACATTCAAATAAAGTAATTAAGAATCAGGTCACATCTTCTTCGGGACAGGGGTCAGTGTAGGTTTGGAGATAAAAGTTTCAGATTCTGACCTGAAATCAGCTGTAGTAGTACAGAGGCAGTTATGACATATGGACACTGTATTACATCCCAAATAAACCAGCACTGTTTCCTGCTGTAGCATCAGCATGACTGTATTTGATGTGAATACAGTGAAGTTTCTGACAGTGTCTATGCTATATTTACAGCTGAATTCCCATAAGGCCTGGGTGTATATGTGTGAGAGAGAGAAACATGGATTCACCACTGAATGGAGTCATCCAGGATTACAGAAAGACAGTTCATTCTTTTGTAGACAGGACAGGAGAGAAAGCATAGGGAAATTTGCATAATCAGTAGTGGTAAAGCCTGTAAAGATGGATCAGTGTGTGTGTGTGTGTGTGTGTATGGCTACTGTCAGCTTGCAAGATAAACACATCAGGGAAACTAAACTCTTGAAGAGATTTCTGATTAGTTTTTTATAACTATAAAATGAAACCCATCATTTTTCATTACGTTTTTGCATTGAAACAGTACAACTATACTATTATCAGCAAAATCAGTCTCCATGACTACAAGCTTCAAATGTTTGGTTTACATCAGAGAGCCTTATGGAATGTTTAAATAAACTTTATTAACCTGGTTGAAAGTAAATCATTATTGTAGTGGCATGCGAAAGTTTGGGAACGCCTTGCAGAATCTGTGAAAATGTGAATAATTTTAACAAAATAAGAGAGATCATACAAAATGCATGTTATTTTTATTTAACACTGACATGAGTAAGATATTTTACATAAAAGATGTTTACACATAGTCCACAAGACCAAAAAATAGCTGAAATTATTAAAATAACCCCCTTCAAAAAGTTTGGGAACCCTTGGTTCTTAATACTGTGTGTGGTTACCTGGATGATCTTTTTTTTTTTTGGTTTTGTTTTGTGATGGTTGTTCATGAGTCCCTTGTTCGTTCTAAACAGTTAAACTGAGCACTGAACAATTCTTCAGGTCCTGCAGATTCTTCAGTTTTCCAGCATTTTTTGCATATCTGAACCCACAGTGACTGTATGATTTTGAGATCCATCTTTTCACACTGAGGACAACTGAGGGACTCAAACACAACTATTAAAAAAAGGTTCAAACATTCACTGATGCTCCAGAAGGAAACACGATGCATTAAGAGCGGGGGGTGAAAACTTTTGAACAGATGGAGATGTCCAAATTTTTCTTATTTGGTTGAAATATTTTTTTTTTCCCCATTTAGTACTGCACTTCGGAAGCAACAGAAGATATTTACATGTTTCCTGGAAGACAAATTAAGTAAAATTTACCTTGATCTTCAAATTCAAAAAGTTTTTACCCCGTGTTTCCTTCTGGAGCATCAGTGAATGTTTGAACCTTCTGTAATAGTTGTGTTTGAGTCCCTCAACTGTCCTCAGTGTGAAAAGTTGAATCTCAAAATCATACAGTCACTGCTGGAAAGGGTATGCAAAAAATGGAAAACTAAAAAATCTGCAGGACCTGGAGGATTTTTCTGAAGAACAGTGCTCAGTTTAACTGTTCAGAACAAACAACGGACTAATGAACAACCATCACAAAAAAAACAAAAAAAAAAAAACAGTCGTAGATCATCCAGATAACCCAAATTTTTGAAGGGGGTTATTTTAATAATTTCAGCTATTTTTGGGTCTTGTAGACTATATGTAAACATTTTTTTATGTAAAATATCTCACTCAGGACACTACTAAATAAAAAATAACATGCATTTTGTATGATCTCTTTTATTTTGTAAAAATTGTTTACATTTTCACAGATTCTGCAAGGGGTTCCCAAACTTTCATATGCCACTGTATTTATTTCCAGGGATGTAAAAAGTACACAGAAGTGTGCTTTAGTATGACCATTATGTAAGTGTCTGAGTATCTACTAAAAAATGTTTAATTACAAAGAAGTTTCCACATAAATAGTAGTTACATATTCAAAGTAAAAATGTTTGCATGTTTTTTTTTCGCTAAAATAATCTTAAAATAGTTTATTTTTTCAGATTATCCTGACTATATAGAGTCATTTTAACACACCAGATGTTAAAATAAAGCCTCAAAGTATTCAGTGCTGAATTTCTAAAGCATTTGCATTTGAGTAATTTTGTGTAGACACTGTCAACATTGTTCATCTTCAGCTATGTTTATAACTGACCAATATTGCTTTGGCTGAAAGGCTCTGTGTTGCGGTGACTGAGGTCTATTCACCAGGACAAATTACCATAGTTTGGAACAGTTATGTCTGACACTTAAATGGATTTCATTGGTCATAAATTTGAAAAAACTTGGCTTGATAGCTTGGTAAGATGGACAAAAAGAAGAAAGAATTTGATGACCTGTGAAATACGAACTTCATAAATGCAATTTTTGGTCAATTTTATAAGTAATTGAGTAAAAGTACAAGTATTCAAGTAAAATAAATATTCATTTATTTATTTATTATGGATCCAAAACAATTAGGATGTCAATTCAAATAGGTAACTACTTTCAATTTATTTAAAAGTGCAATATCTTTTAATAATTTTAAATTATACAATGTAATAATGAAGAGTTCAGTTAGGTTGACAGCATTAAACTTGAACACATTTTAGCTTAAATATCTAATATCAAATTCTAACACATGCTGATTTAAAAAATATAGTGATAAACATCAGTACTTAGTAAAATTCCATACAGAGACTATATATATATATATATATATATATATATATATTTTTTTTTTTAATGACTTTATGAAGTGGGTAATTTTAAATCTGTTTAAACATCTGTTAGTTTACATTCTCTGTAACTGTTAATATATTAGGTAAAAGAAACAGACCTTACCCTGACCCTTACTTGTTATTTAAGCGCACCTCTTTATAACATCATAAAACTGTTAATATGACTGTGTTAATTGTTTATTGCATTGTAAAGTAGTTGTGTAACACACTGTAAATTACCTTAATAATCTTTACACTGATCCAAATCAAACATAACATAAACTGATCAGGATATTTCGTTCCATTGTAAAGTGCACATTCAGTATAATAAAAATATAACTACACTGACATACAGCTGTGTGAAGAACTAAATAGCCTATATATTATTGGTTGTTGCTTTTTCTTCTGACCCACATGCCTGTAATCCCGAAAACATGTAAACATCATATGGAACTGAGACATGAATTTAAATTAAAGAAAAAAAAAAAAAAAAAAAAGGGCACTTTGCCATCTCATTTTAGAAGACCACCACATCCCACATATGTAATGTCGATCATTGAGACTTTGGACAAGGGCCAGGGTCTAGCAAACCTGACACTCTTTATGCAATATGCTCACAGATGAGTGTGTGTGTGCATGAAAATGAAATATGAGAGAAACATAAGCAACAGTCTCAAGTTATCCCATATGCCGTCCACAAAAACAGCAAGTCTGCCATCCGTTTCTTGATGCTTCTGCACTTATTAACACAACACACACCCAGCAGCTGTTAAACACCAGTCCCCACAAACCATAGTAAATCTCACAAATGAAAAAAGTCTGATTGTTTTTTAAAAATGTTTAAAAAGAGCATTGCACAATGCAAAAACAGTCCGTTTCCAAAAATAAACATAACAACAAAACAAACACACAAACACATTGGAGCTGTTGTGACAGGCATGAGTTTCTAAATATTAATAAACTATCATGACTGTGTGTATTAGAGTTCCTTTTCACGTTTAGTCTGGTTTTAACCACCCACATGGACCCTCTCTCAATAGGGACCACCAAGACCGAGCAAAACCACCTGCTCCGCTAACACAAACACACACATACCTAAAGTTGACCACTTTCACCACATCCACCTCGCCATTTACACACCAATATTGACACATAGAACATTCCAACCAAAAACAGCAAATAACACACACACACTTTCTGCCACAGTTTTACATTACAACATAAAAATGTTGGGCTACTCTGAAAGTTAACAAGCTTTCCTGAGACCCTGCATCCTCATTTACGGACTTTATATTTTAGTGATTTTCTCTGAGACTCTACATGCCATAGTTTTAAGTCTGGATGTCCTGTACAGAGCACATTCAGGCCTTTTCAAAGATACTAAATTTTTGGATGTTTCACCATGACCACTCCCTCTCCTTGGTCTTCAAAAATGTGTAATATTAATTTAGTGACACTCTTATGGAAATATGATAATATTTTGTAATTATCATTTAAATCTGACAAATTTTTAAACTGTGTTTCATGAATAAATGAAACAGGACGTTCATTTCATACATGTCCTCATATGAGGACACAGGGACTAAAAGCATGTTTATTACGCGTTTTGGGAGACACAACAAATGAATAGGAAAATAAATTATATTTCAATATTCCTATGAAATATTATGTATTATTATGAAAATCCTGTCAATTATTACTCCAATTATTACACTTCTTTTTTCATTACATGTTGCCCAAAAAACACATTAATATGCAAATTGTATTTAGTTTATAGATGCATTGTATATAATGAAAAAAACAACAAACATTTATGGCCATTTTACACACATTTTGCATAAAGAAAAATGGTACATAAAATCATTCTGTTATAACAGAGTTGAGACTCATCCTTATACAAAGTTTGGTAAAAAGAAAAAAAAATCTGAAAATAAAATGTATAGGTGATTTAAAAAAAAATGTCCCGGTGTCCTCTACCAAGGACATAGCATAACTTATCAGTGAAATATCATTTAAATGTCAAATATCAAAATTATTTTTTTGTTCAATATATACAGGGGTTGGACAATGAAACTGAAACACCTGGTTTTAGATCACAATTAGTATGATATTGGGCCTCCTTTTGCAGCTAATACAACATCAATTCATCGTGGGAGTGACAAATACAAGTCCTGCAAAGCAGCCAGAGGGATTTTGAGCCATTTTCCTCTTGCAGAACAGTGGCCAGGTCACTATGTGATGCTGATGTGGGAAAACGTTTCCTGACTCGCTCCTCCAAAACACCCCAAAGTGGCTCAATAATATTCAGATCTGGTGACTATGCAGGCCATGGGAGATGTTCAACTTAATTTTCATGTTCATTAAACCAGTCTGTCACCAGTCTTGCTGTGTGTATTGGTGCATTATTATCCTGATACAGAGCACTACCTTCAAGGTACAATGTTTGAACCATTGGGTGCACATAATGAAACTTTACACTCTGCTCTAACTGGTGTAATGTACAATAAGTGAAGATTGGGCACCAGACAGCGCAAATATAGCCATGAAACCTCCAATACTATATTGGCGAGTGTTTCAGTTTCATTGTCCAACCCCTGTATATTTTAATGCTCTAAACAATGTAAACATGAAAAAAAATAAAATAAAAAAATACTATTTTTTTTTAAATAGATTTATAGTTTGTGCTGTGCTGAAAAAAAAAAAAAAAAATTGAAAATCTTCCATTCTGCTATTTCATGACCAAATCTTGGATTCAGCTTTTTTGTCAACATTTTTATTTTTTATTTTTTTGGAAAGGGATTGTAGGCCTAATTTTGGCAATGTTCCCTTGAAAACTGAGGTACATAAGCTCAGATCAATGTGGCCTATGATCAATCATTTACAAAAAGAAATACAAAACCTGTGCTAATAAAAAAATAAATAAATAAGATAAAAAGATTGAATACAATATTTGTTAATAATACAGCATAACAATACAATAGGTTTTAGTCTAATGCAGTAACATTAACTAGAATTTTCAGCAAAAAGAAAATCCTCTCTTGGTCAAAATATTAGCACTAGTTCGTTACTAATTAGTAATTAGTACTAGCATGTACTGTAGCTAATTATTTTTGCTGCTTGAGTATTCATCTGGAACAAAATTCCAATAATAACACAACTTAAAAAAAATGCTCTTTTATATGACTTACAAAATGTAGTGACAAACAACTTTGACATCTATATTTAAAATTTTTGTTGTGCCTACAAAAAGGAAAAAAAAAAAAAAATCTGCAAATTTTTCAAATGAATCACCAAACTATCCAAATGAACTGATTCGCTAACACAATTCAAATATTATTAGAAAGCATGTCTGATTATTGCCTCAATATTGCTCACTCAGTTGTACGGCATAAAAACAATGATAGAGTTTTCTTTATATAGGTTGGGTTTAGTGAAATCATAGTGTAATTACAGAAATTAATTACAAATGTATTTATATGCAGTTTTTTTTTTTTAATATAAGAACAATATGAAAATTAATAATTTAAATGTCAGTACATAGTAGCTAAACATAATTAAAAATAAATATAATGGTTAATAATAGGTTAAAAAAAAGTGATATGACAGTAAGAATGAATGTAGGCTATGTGTGAAAGAGAAAGCTGTGCGCACAGGAAGAGCTTGTGTCCTGCGCTCCAACTTTGTGCTGTTTACAGACAGGAAATGTTTGTTCTGTGAAAGGGAAGGAAGTACCTCTCTTAGTAAACACAGCACATAACATAATTTGCTATGACAGCCTCATATACACACTCTTTTGCCTCTAAGAGGAAGTGATTTGTATCACACTTCTGTTTCTTCTGAAGAGTTGTCAGTACGAGATTCATCTTCCAGACATTCAATAATTTACGTCATTCAAACCATTCTAGCTCGAGTTCTGACTCTGCAGTTCTCAATTAACCATCCCAAACAAAGCAGTCTAGATCACAGTATGCAGTATACAAGTATACAATGTGCTTAAACAAGCAGCAAACAATCAATGCTATGTCTTTATTAAACATTCTGTGCAAACATTCACAGTGCAGGATGAAAAAAATGTGAATCCTTAGGATAATGATGTTTCAGAAAGCTAACTGGAGTCAGGCGACAGCTAACCCAGAATCCAATCAATGACACGAGATTGGAGGTTTGGGCAGAGTTACAATGAGTATATTGATAAGGAGCATTACCTGCAAACCATGGCTCAAGCCAATTAGGCAAATCCAAAGAGTGCACATTCTTTTTCTGCAACAGAATTTCAAACAAACAACTGAAAGCAGCAGAATCCAGTTGGTACACTCCTGGAGATCTACCTTCTTGCAGAGCTCAGTTCCAGCCCTTCTCCAACACACCCGTCTGTAATTATTAAGTGCTCCTGGAGATCAAAATGAACTGGTTCAACTGTGTTTTATCACAATTGCACTTTTAACAATAAAGGTCTTTTATTGGCATTCATGGTTCCATATAGGTTCCATAAGAACCTGTTCTCTAGGTTCTTTTGGCCAGGAACAAAAAAGAAAATTATACATTTAGTTTAGTTCTAGTATGCTTAGAGTTCACGCTGTTATTTTTAACTCCAAACCTAAAGGTACAAAACAAAAGTCATAAGGATATGTCACAACCTGACTGGACAGCTTTTATGATGTATATTTTGCCACTGAACACAATGCTTTGTGCTGGGCTAAATACGCTTGTTGTATGTGTATACATATGGTGGTATTTTTACCAGCTGAGAACTCACAAAGAGATTTTAAAATGTGTAAAGGATTCGAAACAGTGCCAGGAATTCTTCCATTGCACATGCAGGTCTGCTGCAATAAGATGGTGCTTTCAACACCTGTATCCGACAACTGTAATAGGCAGCATATATCCTATTACGAGAAGAATTAGTCATGCTTCATAATCACGTCCTGTTTTTAGTTCGTTTAGAAATCTTTGGCCTGTTTTCCAGAGTTTGTTTAAAAGCGGAATGAGACCCCATGAAAAAGTGGGTTTGATGTGCACCAAGGTTTCAAGGCAGTCATCACACACTTATTCAAATGCACCAGAGTTCGTTTTAATCAAACCAAACTTGCAGAGTGTGAAAACAGCCTTAGATGATAAAATATTCTTCACAAAAAGAAGGGTTTGTGTAAAGGGTTCTTTTAAGAATTGCTCACCGAAAGGTTCTTTGGGGAACCCAAAAATGCTACCAACACTCATTGAAAATACATGCCTCTATAACTACTTTTCTACAATACCCAAAAAACCTATACGAACAAATTACTGCAGTTTCCAGTTTAAATAAACACTAGCGGTAGTAAAATCAAACCAGGCTCATTAGAAATATGTGCCTCTATATACATTTCTGCAACACCATCATGTTTTGCGGCAGTTTCAAAGTGCAATGTCCAGAGAGTGGCGCTAAAATACACATTCAATACATGACCGTGGCACATTTTTATTACGTTGGTACAGGCACATATTGCTGCATTTTTATTACGCCGTTTAATGTATGTATTGCAGCTGCTCGGAATTCAAATATCCGGGGAGTGTCGCTAAAGGTTAATGCTCTGTCATGTTGGAAATATTCCCTACACCAAACACCCAACCCTAAATCTACCTGATAGTGTTAACAAATGTAAAAGTTATATGAAAACACAATTGTTGATGCAGCCATGCTATGTTAACCCTTTAACTGTCACTCTCATTTTTGAAATGTACTATCCAGACTTAAATTTTTATAACTCATGAATGAAAACATTTTGCAATATGATTTTGATGTACATTTTCCGTGGTAATGCAATGTCTGATTCTAAAATGCCTTTCAAAGGATGAATTTAGAGATTTTGAACTGATATATAATTTCTAAAGTGTGACAGGGAAAAAGGCAACGAAGAAAGTCTTTTGTGACAAAGGTCAGAAACCTACTCAATTACTAAACTCATGCATATGAAGCGTATATGTATGCGTATTTCCAATGACATTACTGGACATTTAATTTTGAAACTGCCACGTAACGCAGAGTAAGGTACCTAATACCTGATCACATGATAGAAACGTATCTGTGGGGAATTTTTATCGAGACGTGAAATATGTACCAATAAGTACCTATCATAGCGGTTTCCAACAGAAATGAGTGGCAGTAAAAGAGTGTTCGTTTTTTTTCCCTGGAACAGATGAATGTACATACTGTACGTTTTATGTGATGTTGGTTTTGTACGTGTCACTGCAGTTCTGACTTTAAGTGTTCGTTGAGTGGCGCTATAACTCTAATAATCCGTGACGTTTTAAAATAAGGTACCCTCTGCACTAAACCTAAATCTACCCGATAGTATGAACAAAAGCAAATGTGACACAAAAGTGCAATCACAAGCATGCAATTTTAGCTTTTTTTTTTTCGATCTCTCATTATTCAGCTCTTTCATTGTGAGTCATGTTTTTCACAGGATTTGTACCCAAGGATTTCATATCCTAAATTAGATTCCGTGCCGGCTGAGCTACCGAGCAAGCTTGTTATGTCTGGTGTTGTGTCCATTTTTGACCCCCTGCCAAATTATTACCCCCTCTCATTGAAATCGTTACATGATTGCCTAATCTTAACCTCTCTCCCAGACCTAACCCTAAACCTACCAATACCAGGGGGTAGTAATCTGGTGTGGGCCACTGGAAAGCGAAACATATGGAGTTGTATCACAACTGTAATCATGTTGTAATCATAACTGTGTACGAAATGAGTTACAAGTGCTCACTGTTTTACCGCCTCTAGTGTTCATTTCTGTTGGGAACTGCAGTGATATGTACTTATTGGTACATATTTCGTGTCTTGCAAAAAAGTTCCCACAGGTATGTTTTTGTCACGAGATCAAGTAGGTAATATTGGTGTTCCCACAAGCACATATTTCCAAATAGTTCTTCTATGACATTGCTGCGAAACCCCCTTTTGGAACCTTTATTTTTAATAGTTTAGAACTGAACTTTTCAGGTAAGGTAGATCTCTAGGAACAGAACTTGCCATCCCTGCCATAGAAGAGCCATTTGTGGCTCACCAAAGAACCTTTCTTAAAAGAAACAATTTCCACTATAAAGTAACTTTTGAGCAATAGAAAGTTTCCTTGGATGTTAAAGTTTCTTCATGGAAACATAGATGGCAATAAAGAACCTTAACTTTTAAGAGAGTATAGGAAGTTATCATAAAGAATGATGAGACATCTTCATTACTAAAAAAAAATAATACTGAATAGAACTTTCTACTGGGGGTGCATAAATCCTAGTTTTGTGTCAATATCATGCAAACCCCTACAGCGCACACACATTGTGCTTTAGCCAAGGGACATGCAAACCAGCACAGAGCACAGAACACATCCCCTTCACTGGACTCTGACTTGAGTCCAAGACAAGGTCAAGTCCAAATACCCCCGAGTCCATGACAAGACCAAGACCATGAAAATATGGACTCGGCCTCCAGAAAAAAAGTACTACATTGCTAAGAGACCAAGCGTACTGTGAACACAAGGGAAACCACCATTTGAAAGTTTAGGAAATATAATACAAATGGAAATCTGCCCGGAAATGTCATGTAAAAGCTTTTTGTGATGCACTCAACAAAAGGATAAATATCTCACAGATTATCTCAACATTCAACACAAAATGGAATCCCAACACATCAAAGTCAATGAATCAATCAAGGAGATCTTAAAGAGTTTGATGTCATACTCACTGGCTGGTGAAGGTGTGCTGTATCCACTGAGGGGTAGGGTTGGCAGAGTGGGTGGAGAAAGGCCGCCTAGCATGTGTGGGAAGAAATAAGAATAGTGGGCCATTGGGAAGCCATTGAGGTGTGGGCTGGGGTTGCCCTTACCAGACATGGCTACCACTAGAGTTCGCCCACAATCACACGGAAGAATCCAAAACGATGTTCAAATTAGATGCTTTCCGGGGATTATTATTTACCCATAAGAGCATTCAGTGCAGAAATTGGATGTGCTTATTCCGTTTGACACTGGTAGAAAATGGCGAGTCTAGGCAGATGAATGGAGGAGTGACTCTCTTTTGCTGCCAAGGGGTTTTCTATTTCCCATATCACACAGGCCTATTGAGTTTATTTCCAAAAAGATTTGATTCCGTTTAATGAATCCAAGAGTCTGCATTTGTCTTCTTAAATGATGTGCTCCACTTTCCTCTTCTATTAGAATTCCTTAAAAAAGAGAGAGTGAGATTAATGGCAAGTAAAATATATGGAATGCTTTTGTGCAATTGGTTCACACCAATATTTACTCAAACTTACGTCATTCCAAAACATAAAAGTAGTCCATATAAAATTTCAGTCATTATTTTTTGCTAAAAATCTTCCCTTCTGCTGCAGCACATATACAGTTGAGGTCAAAAGTTTGCATTCCCCTTTTAGAATCATTAAAAATGTTAATTATTTTACCAAAATAAGAGGGATCATACAAAATGCATGTTATTGTTTATTTAGTACTGATCTGAATAAGATATTTCACATAAAGGATGTTTACATTTAATCCACAAAAGAAAATAATAGTTGAATCTATAAAAATGACTCGGTCCAAAAGTTTACATCCCCTTGATTCTTAATACTGTGTTGTTACCTGAATGATCCTCAGCTGTGTTTTTTTGTTTAGTGGTAGTTGTTCATGAGTTCCTTGTTTGTTCTGAACAGTTAAACTGCCTGCTGTTCTTCAGAAAAATCCAATAGGTCCCACAAATTCTTTGGTTATTTGTGTATTTGAACCCTTTCTAACAATGACTGTATGATTAAGATCCATCTTTTCACACTATGCAACTATAACAGAAGGTTCAAACACTCACTGATGCTCCAGAAGGAAACACGATGCATTAAGGGATAAATTTAACTTACTTTGTCTTCTGGGAAACATGTAACTATCTTCTGTAGCCTCTGAAGGGCAGTACTAAATGAAAAAATGATATTTAGGCAAAATAAGAAAAATGTACACATCTCCATTCCGTTCAAAAGTTTTCACCCCCTGGCTCTTAATGCATGGTTTTTCCTTCTGGAACATCAGTGAGCGTTTGAACCTTCTGTAATAGTTGCATATGAGTCCCTCAGTTGTCCTCAGTGTGAAAAGATGGGTCTTAAATTCATACAGTCAGTGTTGAAAAAAGTTCAAATACACAGAAAACCAAAGAATTTGTGGGACCTGAAGGATTTTTCTGAAGAACAGCAGGCAGTTTAACTGTTCAGGACAAACAAGGGACTCAAGAACAACTATCACTAAACAAAAAACACATCTGCGGATCGTTCAGGTAACAAGACAGTATTAAGAATCAAGTGGATGCAAACTTTTGAACCAATTCATTTTTATAAATTCAGCTATTATTTTTTCTTGTGGACTATATGTAAACATCTTTTATGTGAAATATCTTATTCAGGTCAGTACTAAATAAACAATGCATAAACATGCATTTTGTATAATACCTCTGATTTTGGTAAAACTTTTGACCTCAACTGTAGGTTGAGCTAAATATATAAAAACTTTCATTTCTGTCTTGTTCTCATGGAATAGCTAAGACATATATAGAAGAAATATATAGAGCACAAGATGATATTATTGTGATACTTATGATGCTTATTTATACTTTAATAGCATTTTTCTGACAAAAAAAAAAAAAACAAAAAAAACAAAAAAAAAAACATTGTTTATACATACATACATGTTCAAACTTATAAAACTTTTTATACATTTGGGTAGATACTCAAATGTACTATATTGATATATTGACAGCATCTACACAAGCAGTTTTACATACTTGCAGCTATAAAAACTATATCTATACTTCAGAAATCAGAAATATATTTTTATACAATTTAGAAATTTTAATACATTTTATTTCTGTATATGTTTTATAGACATGTTTTAGATCCCTAACCCTATCCCCAAAACTAAACATAGGATCAAATAAAATCTACAAGAATTTGCCAAAAATTAAACACCTCTTCTGTAATTAAAATAAATCCTATTAATTTGACTAAATGGTGTGAATCGATGTGTATTATGCCATCAGAGCACTGAGTTTTGCGTCAAGTGTTGCAGTGACTTCATAAGAAAGAGCATTTCTTCCTAGAACACCGCATCATTTCATAAGAGTGCTTACGCCAATCTCACCCTCACATGCGTGACATGTCCAAAGGACACCAAGTCATCTGTTCCTCTTTTTTTTTTTATGTTGGTCAGGCGTGGTCATAGATATTTCATCAATCGAAGAACATGTTTATAGGCTGTTAAGAGGCCTGTCTTTTTTATGTGGGAACTACTGTGCAATTACACACAAAAGGTTGCCATATACTTGCCCCGTGATGTTAAGGATGCAGTTTTACCACTAGCCAAAAAACTTGTACTGAGTAAATATCCTCTAAATATGGACATTTTTTGTCATTTGAACACCTCTGATCTAAAATCAGTGTAATAATACTACTACTAATACTAATACTAACACTGCTAATAAAACCATAAAAAAACTTGAATTGCTTGAAATAAAATAAAATTTAGCTGAAATAAAATGTAAACTTGTATTTCATTTAGGAACATTTCTCATTTTCATAGTTTAACGATGTACATAACAACATTACTAAAACTTTAAAATAAAAATTAAAACAAAATATGAATGAAAACTATAATAGTATCTCAGTAATAAAAAGTGACACTGCCCAAAACATTTACTTAAAGTACCCCCTGAGAGTTAATATTTAAATAATTTAACATCACATTCAGATTTTTACAGTTCTCTGATATCTGTTAATGGTCACATGATGTGCAGACAATCAACTATATATCTGAACTAGATGAATGTGCTGCGAAAGAAGCTAATACATGTTATTTATTTAACAACCATTTACATTTATACTATAGTTACTGTAGTTCTGGCCCTCTAGTATTTTTGAATGTGAAATAAGTAAGCTATATTTATATGAACAAAGGCACATGTCAAGTTGATGTAAGTTGATATAAGTGATGTAAGACAGCAAAAGCCAGAAATGTAATTAAAATAACACCGACAGACCTTGAGACTGTAAAAGCGTCCAAATTGTGTCTACAGGGAACTACCCACTCACACGCCACATGTATACACTGTTACATGCAAACTTGTATTTCATTCATTTGGGCACTGCTGAAGCCTTTCAGATCAGAGCCAAGGACACAGTCTGTGCGCACTAACACACACACACACACACAACACACTGTGAGCTATGTTTAGCACTCAGACAGAATCCTAGACACACAGCATATCATGAAGTTAAGATCAAATACACAAATATGAGTCATGTGTTTTTATATAGATCGCACATGTTTCTGCAATCCAGCATTTGTGTGTGTTTGTGCTTGTTATTATAATCACTGTATGTGTCTGTGAGACAGGAAGTGCGAATATAGGCCAGTGTGAAATCTCGATGCTCTGCCAAAATCTTCAAGACACACACACACACACACACACACACACCGCCCTCTAGGCACTCCTGCTTGTCAGATGAGAAGGACCCCTTGACATTTGTGCCTCTATTAGAAAGGTCAACCTTTAATTACGTGAAATGCCAGGGCGCATACACCTGCAGAAATACACTCGACATGATCTGTGATGTGTGTGTGTGCTCGTAGGGGGATCACTGGAGGTAGAGAGAGTACCTTCGTATTGATACACCAACGAGAGTCTTGTTCAACTAACTATCTTGTCTAGGTAAATGGTAGTAAATTCAACAATTCAGGACAAAATTTAGCATATAATTAATAATTAATTAAGAATAATTAATTAATTCATTAATTCATTCATTCATTCATTCATTTATTTAAAATTAATACTTGTAATACGTTTAGTAATTAATACTTTTTTCATTTTAATAATTAATACTTCAGTAAAGATACATTAAACTGTTAAAAAATAACAGTACAGACATGTATAATGTTATAAATAATATATTTCTCAAATTAATTTTTTATTTTCAATGAAAACAATAAAACAATAAAAACTGTATAATGGTTTCCAGTAAAATGTTTAGTAGCACAACTGTTTTTAATAATAATAATAATAATAATAATAATAATAATAAATGTTTCAAAACAGCATATTAGAATGATTTCTGATCACTGAAAACTAGAGTAATGAATGTTGAAAATTTATTTTTTATTAAGATATATTAAATTAAAATACAGTTATTTTAAATTATAATAATACTGTTACTGTACTGTTTTCACAAGTCAAATCAAGTCAAGCCACCTTTATTTATATAGCACTTTTAACAATACAGATTGTGTCAAAGCAGCTTTACAGTATTAAACAGAAAAATTGTGTGTCAATAATGCAAAAGGACAACAGTTTTCAGTTAAAGGCAGTTCATCATTGAATTCAGTGATGTCATCATCCAGCTAAGTTCAGTTCAAATCGTATATGATATCTCCGGAAATTAAGTGTCCCCAACTAAGCAAGCCAGAGGCGACAGCAGCAAGGAACCAAAACTCCATCAGTGACAGAAAAGACAAAAAAAAACCTTTTACTGTATTTTTGATGAAAGAAATGTAGCCTTGGTGAGCAAAAAAACAAATTACAAAAAAAAAAAAAAAAACAAATTAAAAAAATTGAAATTACAAAAAAAAAAAAAAAAAAAAAAAAAAATTAAAAAAATTAAAAATTACAGACCCAAAAGCAACAGTATATATATACACCAGTAATAACTCTTAACACATCTTTTTTTCTTCTGAAGTATCAGTGAACATTAGAACCATCTGTAATAGTTGCATATGAGTCCCTCAGTTGTTCTCAGTGTGAAAAGAGGGATCTCAAAATCATATAGTCATTGTTGGAAATGGTTAAAATACACAAAAATGCTGAAAAACCAAAAAATTTGTGCGGCCTGAAGCATTTTTCTTAAGAACAGCAGGCAGTTTAACTGTACAGTACAAACAAGGAACTCATAAACAACTATCACTAAACAAAAAAACACACCTGTGATCATTCATGTAACAACACAGTATTAAGAATTAAGCGTATGTAAACTTATGAACAGGGTCATTTTTATAAATTGTACTATTATAACTATTATTTTCTCTTGTGGATGTATATGTAAACATCTTTTCTGTGAAATATCTTATTCAGGTCAGTACTAAATAAAAAAATAAGACGCATTTTGTATGATTCCTCTTATTTTGGTAAAATAATTAACATTTTGCAGATTCCGCAAGGTGTATGTAAACTTTTGACCTCAACTGTGTGTGTATAGATAGACAGATAGATAGATAGATAGATAGATACACAAACACATACACACAAATTCATAACTATGTAGGTCACGTTGACTAATTATGCCTTTATTTTTCTCTCTGTGTCCTTCATCATTCTTTCAAGCACTTTCTTTATTGAAACAGTGAAATGTCAATCAGGCTTTCAAAAACAGCTTTCTGCTGCCAGTCTCACTGCGCACACAATGACACTGAGAGCTTTTGACCTGAAGTCTTGTGTTGTCAAACGGATCACATATTGTACTCATTTGAAAAGGTCAATGTTTGCGATAGAGGCGGGAAATGTAATCACACACGCACACTAACAGGACAAGGTACAGGGTGTCGAATGCTCTCTGATACTTATCCCTCCACCTTATTGAGTGTGTGCACTGTATGTGTGTGTGTTAAAACATGCTGGGTTGGCGTGGCTATTGACACAGCTGGCTGAACGGAAAATATTGCTTAACATGAAATCTTAGGAAATCTGTGAGGTGAAAATGAGGAGAGAGCAAAAAGAAAGCAAATAGAGATAAAGAAAGAGCAAACGGTGTGTTTCTTTCAGACACCCACTCACACAGACTTCATATGGTAAAAATTCACTATTAATGTGCAGGAAATCTTATATTTAAAACCGCTGTTGTACTTAAATTTTACTATTATATTATTTCATTTTCTGAAGAACGCAACAAGTGCCAGTTCTATCATCCACCAGATGTAAAATCATAAACTAGTGCATTTACTGTATGCAAGTAATGTTGATGCTCTACCACATAAGAGAAATAATGTACTAACTACAATGTGAAGTAAAAACACATTTGCTGAAGCAATCATACCATTGTAACTTTTATAAGCTTTTAACCCCTTTTATTGAGTGTTGTGACTCATGTTTTACATGTACATGGGCGCTATGCATTGCAATGGTGTACCAGGTGAGGTTCAAAGCAAGTTTACTATGTCAGAAAAGCCATGGATATGGAGCTGATTATGTGATGCATAGATCAAAATCTATTCGTTTACACATCATGCACTATGTAAAAATGGTTAGATCATAACATGTTGAAAATTATGAAAAAAATGCAAAATGTCTTTATTAAATCTGCCCTGTACTTATAATTTGTGTGAAAAGGAGTAAAAGTTGTTGGCGTTTTACTGCGACTAGTGTTCATTTCAACCAGAAACTCTACTTTGTATAGTATGTTGAGGTATGCTTTTGGATTTTTTATTTTTTTATTTTATTTTTTATTTTTTGCAAAAGTGTACGTTTTTCCAATGAGCCTGTGTTGAGAACACATGCATACACAACATAGATGGTCTGGAAGCAGAAGATGTGCTGTGTTTTTGTCTGGAAGTGATAAAGATGATGTTTTTCAGCTGAGCAACAGGGCACTGACCTGCAGTACACATACGCACTCTTCCAGGAAAAGAAGTGGGAAGGCGTATCCACAGTCCGTCATAGTCTTAAGACGAGGCCCCTTTTGTTAATGAAAAACATGTTTTAGTGAGACTCCCATCCCCATCACCCATGCAAGTATTCCTTTTAACAATAATACACATATTTAAGTACAATCAACCTATATATAACTTTTGATTCATTTTAATAAACCATCACCACTACCAGCATCAACTGATCAATTTAAATCTATGAACATGGAGGGCTCTGTTCCCAACTGTTCCCAGGGTGCACTGTATTGAACGTCAACTAAAAGATGAACTAAATGTGTTAATGTACAATTCATATTATTATTAAATAGCCCATGTACATAGTACTTTAAGTATGTGTGTGTGTGTGAGACTCTATTTTTCCCATTTCCCCAGGGTCCTAAGAGGAGACTACTGATTAGCTCATTGATTGATTCTTGTCTGTAAGATGTTGCGTCAACAATTGCTCTTCAAACACAAAAACACACATCTTGTGCTACATACTACATTATAGGCCTTCTATACCACCTAATATGCATCTGAAATGTGTGTCCTGTGACTATTTGTAAAATCTCATTGTGTAAGACATCAAGCATTACATTTGTTCTCTAAAATATGTTGTGTTAAAAAAGACACGCTAATGTGCGGCTGTTCTGAGAAACAGGAAGTACTCTGTGCAACCAATAATGATTCAACTTAAGCACTAAATGATTGTCACATCCTATCATTTGCCAAATCCCAAAATGCAATACACCGTGGGAACCAGCATCATAACAGCACCTGTAGAGTGTACATTTTGGTGAAATTAATTTAATGTATACTAAAAAGGTGAATATTGCACATACTGTGTATGTATCTGAAATCTTGCATAAATCTCATGATATTGTTCATTCAGGCGACAGATATGGAGACCTGTGTGTGTGTATTTTGGTTTGTTTACACTAGTATCTAAAGACACACAGTGGAGCACTGCCAGACAGGAAGAGGTCCAGCGCTGGGGAGTCCTGCTAACATTGTGTGCATGTGTCTCTCTCTCTCTCTGTGTGTGTGTGTGTGAAGAGAGAGATAGAAGAGAAAAAAAGAAAGAAAGAAAGAAAGAGAGAGACTAGAGTCAACAGAAGACAAGGGAAACTTCAGAGTGTTACATCACCAATTTATCCTGAAGAGTTGGCTCTGCTATATTATCTTGGTATATTTCACACTTGGTTCAACTGCAACATAGGCTCATTGAAAAAACATGCCTCCACTGTACCTACATTTCCATAAAACTCCAGAAACATATCTATACATAGGATACACTGCAGTTTCTAGCTGAAATGAGTACTGGTGGCAGTAAAACACCAATAACTTATTCCTTTTCACACAAAATGTATCAAATAATAAAGACTTATTTTTGAACGGTTCCATGCATAATACTATGTTATGACCATAAACACTTTTACAAAAGTGCATGATGTATAAACTAATACACAGTAGTCAACATTTGAAGTGGATCAAAACCTTTCATCAAAGTTGTCCTAAAACCAAAACAATACCCGGTCTTGTCTTTGATGAACTTTTTTGATCCACTTTAAATGTTGATTACTGTATTTGTACATTTGCATCACATAACTAGCTTCACATGTATGGCTTTTCTGATGTAGTAAACTTGCTTGGTAGCTCACCTGGTACATCAGGTAGGGTTTTGTGATGGTGGTATTTTATTTTCAAACACAATAAAGCATTAACCTTTTTAGCACCACTCACTTAACATATAATTTATGAATTGCTGCAATAACAACTATATAAAACGTTGCCAGATTCATAGATTCATTATTGATTAATTGAAAGTGCTTTTAACAGCATTCACTGGACATTTCATTTTGAAAGTGTTACAAAAGTTGCAACTTATTATTTTGAAGAAATGTTGTCACAGGCACATTTTTGAAAACTTTGCTTTGATATGTATTGCAAGAACTTGTAACAACATCATGAAATCACTAACGGAAATAACTCCCTTGAAGTGACCATGTTCTCCATGCATGTTCTCTTCATTAACAGACTTCTGGAAGGACCCTTCATGAAGTGCTCTTCAAGGCAAAAAAGCTATTTGGAATACACCCTTTGTTTCTATAGTTACTGATTTGTTTATCGGTGTCTTGTTTATGTGTATTTATACTCTCAGTTTCCTCGGTTCCCAGCCGAGTATTGTCTTTGTGATTTGTGTAAAGTTGTGACATTTATATCTTCACGTTGGATTACCAGCTTTGTTTTATTTATTTTTTTAGCATGAAGTTAAAGCTCTTCTTTGTACATTCATATTCTGAGAAATATGATGAATTTAAGAAACACTTTTTGAATTTAATCACAATCAAGAAACAATGAAAAAGTCATTATATTATAAGAATTGTAACCAGGATTATGCAAAGATGCAAAATTATAGATGCAACCAACTTGGGCAATTAACATACATCACTTCTTTTGTTGTTGTTGTAAATATTACGCAAAAGTACTTCATTTCAGTACCTACCTTATGCATTTTTTTATGGGTCTGGCTTCTGGTCTCACCTGTGCCGGTGCTTTGAGCTGTACAAAACAGCTTTTTTTCTGCTGCCTTGATACTGCAAATTGGTGTGTCTTATCATATAATTGTAATGTATTATTTTAAGAACACACTGGTTGGTATAGACCAAATATTGGTTTGTAAACATTCGTAATGCACACGCATCATGGTTGCAGAAAACCCCGGAGAGATTTACACGGATACGGTACAAAACAGTTAAATTTAAAAAGATTATAGATTATATTGATTAGATGTCATTTTCAAAATTTTCTCTGTATATTACAAGAGCTTGTCACTCAGCGATAAGCACTGTTATTCAGCAAAATTGACGTTAGATCCGAAACAGGCATGACGTTTTTTGTGGGTGGAGCCTATCTGGTGAGAGAAAATGATGGTTTTCAAGTGGCAGTCTATTGAGCCATTGAATAAAATAATAAAAAAAGGTAAATTTAATTTTATATCTCTCTTTATCTCTCGAGTTATAAAGTCTGAATTAGGAGGTATAAACTTTCATTTGCGAGAAAAAAAGTCAGAATTGTGAGATTAAATAAATAAATGTTACATAAAAATGTTAATAGCAATAGGTTTAAATAATATTTCATACTGTAACTGTAGGGCTAATACAATATGTCCCCTATGAACAGCATATGTGAATATTATGTAGACCTATTGTTTAAATCAAATTTATGCTTTAAAGGTAGAGTAATCATAGCAATTTTCATCCATAGTATGTCCGTTTAAACATCTGCGTTTAACTTTAAATGGCGTCTTTGATAACAGTATTCTATAAAAATTATTTGCATTCCGATTTTGACATCAAAAGGCACAAAACTATTTTTTTTCCCCTTATTCCATGGATTTTACCCGTTTACCTCCACTTGTTACCAGTGTTTTTCTGCAACCACTATGTGCGTGCAGCTGCAAGTGATGTAACTGTTACGTCTACTCCAAATTGGTTTATTGCAAACATTTTTACTGTTTACTGCATGTTGTTATTCTTCTCATTATTTCCCTATAGTGGCTAATGAACCAGAAGTCTCGTCCACAGGCTTACTTTGACGTTGAAGAATAAGATGGATAATATTTGTTATTTGAGCAGTAACATTGTCTAAATCAACTATTTTAACTTTGAGACATTTTTATTTAACATTTATTTCAGTACAGTGCCTTGCCTTGTAGATATCTACGTAATTACTACATACATGATAGGTGTTTCCTTTACAAACTAAAAGTTTATTATTTTTTTCTAAATAATTTTCTATTGTAATGGATTTTAGGATGTATAGAACTTAGAACATCTGCTAAAAAAAAAAAAAAAAAAAAAAAAGTCGACCAATCACAAAAATGTTACTTTTTGACTACTATAATCCCAGAGATTTTACTGAAGGTTAGAATAATACACACACACACACACACACACACACACACACACACACACACACACACACACAGAAAGTATTGTCAAACCTCATCTTGACCTCTGGCTTCTCCCCTTGTTTAATCTGATTGGTCCACAATGACCTCGTTGGTGTGGTCCCTCCCCCAGCATAAACAGAATGGTTACGTTTCTGATTAAATCAATCAATCAAAGGATGTCTCTGCCCAGTTCCTCACCCGTCAGCCCTGCTCATCCGTACAGTGTGCTGATGATAGCAGCCATTACGGCAGATTGCAGGTCAAACTCCTCTGGCGATGGCTGCGTCTCATTAGTCGCTCACACTCTGGGAGGAACGTGATTAAATGTGATGGTCGCAGCTCACGGGCCGTGACTTACACGAGAGATCACGAGTGCGCATGTTTGTTTGGGTTTCATATTTTGACACAGATTCACACCAGAGGGGTGGCAGAACCTTGATCCTCACCTTTCACCTCCTGTGCAAAAATCAGGTAATTAGTTTATCTGGCAAACGCTATTTAACCGCCTGGGGTAGAACGATTTTTAACATGCTCATGTTTGTTAATCGGTAATGCTAATTTATGAAACAAAGAGCTTCATCTCTGAAATGTAAGTCATTGTTAAATGGCTGATCTAAAATAGCCTAATTTCTACATTAACATGCCAAGTTTAAGCTATCAGCTACATGCTAATTAACAACATTTCTTGTCAGAATTTGTCATACATGATATCTCATATCAAGTGCTTTATTAAAAAGAGCTGGTCTCTTTCAAACTAACACATTTTTGCCTGACTGGACAAAAACTGGGTAAAAAAAATCTTATAGATTATAAAGAGAAAACATAGCTATAGATAAAGACTATAATATCAACCAGCATAACTAGCATATTCTCCCCGTAGCTTATGCGTCTGAAAGAAAAAAGTCAAATATACCTAGATTGGCTTAAGGGTGTGTAAATCATGAGGTAATTTTCAATTTTTGGTTCAGCTTGAAATACTACTGACAATATAATCTTCAGTTATTCATTTGTTTGCTACAAAAAACAGTAAAGATTTAATTTAGAGGCCTTAGAAATGTATCAAATATGATATAGTAGGTTTATAGAGTTAAAGACAGCTTTATATTCAGTTTAAATTCAAGAATGACTCTTCAAAGATAAAATGAAAAAGTAGGTTGGAACTCATGGTTTGTTTTGTGTGTGTGTGTGTGGGAGAGCCCATCTCAGGACAATTCACTGAAAACGAGTGAAACAGAGAAGATGAGAGAGAAGAATGACCTCATTTCAGCAGTATATAAAATATAGTGTATGTGCGTGTAAGACATGAGGGATCACACAGTTGGGAGGGGGAGTGCTATGCTATCTTAACAGAAGATTGCATGACCTGAATAACAGATGTATGCGTATGATTTTGCCTCTATATGTATGCGTTTGTGATGAGATCATACAGTTGAGAGGTTTGCCCTCATGTCAGCTAATGAAACAAGAGTGTCTGATGACATCATGCAGGACGCTACCTAAGGCCTGTCAGGACAAACGTCCTGTCCTCACGTAAAACGCTTTTTACCACGGTACTCTTGCTGCATGAGTGATTAGAACACTGCGTGCGGATGGAATTTCTCTCTCTTTTCTTTCGTCCAAATCTGTGCACTGCTCTCTATCTTTTTTTTCCCAATTCTCTATGCGCCTCTTTATTTTTTAATCAGAATTATTTTTGGAGGGCCTGTAGCAGGGTTGTGGACCATTCAGAATTGTTTGGTGAACCTCTTATAATTTTAGTGTTGTTTTTGAGTTTGCTACAAAATCAGTGTACAATATGAATTTTAATAATACATATAATTCTTTTTGTGCAGATAAACATGTTATCAAACAGTCAAACATACAACATAAATAATATCCAACTTCTTGAGCAGGTTGTAAAATTTTGAATTTGTTTTTTTCCTTATCAAACAGAAATGTAGGGAAGCCCTTTCTGTCACTGAATATAGAATTAAAAAATAATCGCGACTTTTTATCTCACAAATGACCCTTCGCAAAAATCCACCCTACTTAGTTACTGTTGCTATGTCCGACAAACAATGCCGATCTCACACTACATATGGTATTCTACAAATTACATTGTGGAGCAAAGAGGAATCTGACAACCTCCCGACAGACAAGACAAAGCAGGTCTCAGCTTTAAAATGTTGTCATTTTTTAAGAAATTCAAACAACAAATACCGTTATATATCTTTAAAGTGTCATGACAGATCAGCATATTGCCTTATTAGACACGTGAATCGATTCTTCTTTATTTAAAGCACGAAAAAAACCATGAATGAACATCAGAATGTATTTTATTTCAACCGTGAAAAGACGTCTTTACCAATGTTTTTAAGTTTAGGTCCACCAAAGTTAATCTACTTTCCTGTCTTATTTGTTTGTCGGACTGAATGGCAGATTCAGTCTTATGATTGGTCAGATCACCTGTCAATCAAGCTGTCGAAGGGTCAATTCTGACTTTTTTCTTGCAACTGACTTCTTTCTTAGAATTGTGAGATATAAACTTGCAATTTTGAATTATAATGTTCAATTCTAAGGGGAAAAAAGGACTTGGAATTGCAATTTTCTCAGAATTGCAATTCTATATCTTACAATTCTAACTTAATAACTCACAATTCTGAGAAAAAAAGTTAAGAGTTAAGAGTTAAAATCTTGCAATTCTGAGTTTTTTCTCGCAATTGTGAGTTTATATAACATGCAGTTCTGAGAAAAGAAAAGTTTATACCACACAATTCTGAATTTTGAACTTACAAATGTTAGTTTATATCTCAATTCGGAGAAAAAAAGTCAGAACTGCGAATTTGTATCACGCAGTTCTGACTTTTTTTTTTTTTTTTTATTTAGTGGTGGAAACAGGCTTCCATAAAAATGACTTAACTGAATTTTATGAAAAAGTTTTGAGTTTGCTACAAAATGAGTGTACAATATGAATTTTAATAATACATATAATTCTTTTTGTACAGATAAACATGTTATCAAACAGTGAAATATACAATATAAATAATATCCAACTAGGATTCTTGAGCAGGTTGTAAAATTTTGAATTTGTTTTTTTCCTTATCAAACAGAAATGTAGGGAAGCCCTTTTTGTCACTGAATATAGAATTAAAAAAATAATTGCAACTTTTTATCTCACAATTGACCCTTCACAAAAATCCACCCTTCTTAGATACTGTTGCTATGTCCGACAAACAATGCCGATTTCACACTACACATCATATTCTACAAAATACATTGCGGAGCAAAGAGGAATCTGACAATCTGCTGACAGACAAGACAGAGCAGGTCTCAGCTTTAAAATGTTGTCATTTCTTAAGAAATTCAAACAACAAATACCGTTATATGTCTTTAAAGTGTCATGACAGATCAGCATATTGCCTTATTAGACACGTGAATCGATCATCTTTTCTTCTTTATTTAAAGCACGAAAAAAACCATGAATGAACATCAGAATGTATTTTATTTCAACCGTGGAAAGATGTCTTTACCAACAATGTTTTTAAGTTTAAGTCCACCAAAGTTAATCTACTCTCCTGTCTTATTTGTTTGTCGGACTGAATGGCGGATTCAGTCTTATGATTGGTCAGATCGCCTGTCAATCAAGCTGTCGAAGGGTCAATTCTGACTTTTTTCTTGCAACTGACTTCTTTCTTAGAATTGTGAGATATAAACTTGCAATTTTGAATTATAATGTTCAATTCTAAGGGGAAAAAAGGACTTGGAATTTCAATTTTCTTAGAATTGCAATTCTATATCTCACAATTCTAACTTAATAACTCACAATTCTGAGAAAAAAGTTAAAGTAAAAAAGTAAAAAAAGAGTTAAGAGTTAAAATCTTGCAATTCTGAGTTTTTTCTCGCAATTCTGTTTATATAACATGCAGTTCTGAGAAAAGAAAGGTTTATACCACACAATTCTGAATTTTTAACTCACAAATGTGAGTTTATATCTCAATTCAGAGAAAAAAAAATAAAATAAAAATAAAAAAAGTCAGAACTGCGTGATACAAAATCGCAGTTCTGACTTTTTTTATTTTTATTTAGTGGCGGAAACAGGCTTCCATAAAAATGACTTAACTGAATTTTATGAAAAAATAAAAAAGAAAAACCTGCAAAGAATTGATCTTGGAATATACATAAAAGTCTTGATGACTGATGATCTGAAAAATTCAAAAATAGTTAGAAGTTAACTATTAAAAAAGAACAAAAGTTCAAAAAAAGCTGAACAAAAGTTCACAAATAATGTTACAACATTGTTTTAGTAGTTACTGCCCTGAGTTATTATCTTGGAATACATGTAAAATATATATATAAAAAATAAATAAATAAATAAATAAATAAAAAAAAACCTTGGTAAATATTGGTCACAGACACAGAGATTTACTTTAAACTGATTGATCACTCACTAAAAATCCAACAGATGATGTTTTCAGGCCATTTCAATCTTATTTTGATGTGGTTATAGCTAAGTATGTGAGTTGTTTGCTTACTTTTTAAAATTAGTCTTCCCATTGATGTCATTATATTGTTCATTCAGACTGATTTGCCGATGCACACCCACACAAGAGGCGGGATTTATCGCATGAACCAATCACAGCCGAATAAAACCACTCATATCTAATCATATCGCAATGATTCGATCCAATATTTTGAGGAGACAGTATGTAATTTAACAGATATATGCTGCTAAATTACAGTTGTATACTGTAGATGACAAAACGGCATTTTGCTGTTAATTTCAAAAACAGTAGCACACTGTATTTTTACAGTAAGATGCTGGCAACCACAGCTGCCAGTAGATTACCGTTTTTTTACAGGGAAATTTTTTACAGTGCACCTCCTCCCTTGGAATATTAATATTGTTATATATTTTTTATACAAATTAAAAAGGAATATATATATATATATATATATATATATATATATATATATATATATATATATATATATATATATATATATATATATATATATTCTTTTTTCATTTTTTAAATTAAAAAAATTATTTAAATTAATTAAAAAAAATTAAATGAATTACCTTGGCAAACAAGATTTTTTTTTTTTTTTAATATTGTATTTTATTGCAGTAATCATATATTTCAAGAAATATTTCAACAATATTTACAATTACAATAACCCTGTTCGTGATGCCTTAAAATGCTGTCTAGATAGGCAGCTCAGTAGGTTTTGGAACAGAGCATATGGAGAGAGAGAGAGGCAGAACAAAAGAATAAAAAAGCAGAAGACCGCAAGCGAATGAGTGAGAAGTAAATTAAAAATAATGGAGGAAGTATGTGAGAGATAAAGCAGAGAGATGGGCCAGCGGTTTATTGCCTCTAACTGCATTTCTGCGTGTCTCTATCTGTATTGTATTGTGCAGAGAGGGTGACGGCTAAGATGCAAATCGCTTTTCGCCGCAAACAATATTGCATTTCTGCAAGCTTCATCCATCCTAGAAAGAGCGGCGGAAAGGGAGATGGATGGAGCGCTGAACTTTAATCAGGAGGAAGCCTGGAGCGATGGAGACTTGCTTTGGTCTGTGTATTTTTTCTGTGTACGATACAGATTAATCAATCACACGCACACATACACATACTCATCATGTGACCACGACTGACACTACGATGACAATCCATCTCTTTCCCATCAGCCTGGTTGACGTCCAACTCCCCCACACATCCCAAAATCACATCACACACACAGTGCAAAAGACAGATGAGGAAAAACAGAATGAGAAAATAATCCCGTCTTCGAGGACTTAAAACCCAAAGGACTCTCAAATTGACTAAACACGGCTGTTCTTGTCCACCCTTTTCCATAACAAACACACACACACACTCGCACACCAGCCAATCAAATGCTCTTTAACTTCCAGAAAACTTTTCTTTTAACACATCTCATCCAGCTGGAAACAGTCGGATCATCCAAACGCGTGATTCTTTAAGCCCCACCTTTTTTTTGTCCACGTTCCCTCAACACAAGAGTCACTTTCAGCTACAACTTCCAAACCACTTGACGCATCCAACATAAAATGCTTTCCAGTCACAAAAGGCATATTCAGCACCCAATAACTTATTAAATATTTAGTATTTATAAAATTAATAGTTACATAACTTTCATTTGAACGTAGTAGTAACGTCCCACCCGTTTTTTTTTTTCCAATTACATAACGGAGGCCTTATAATATTGTGATATTGCTAAATTGTAACGAATGGTAATTTTATTTTGACCAATCAGCATGGAGTTATATCAATAAAGTAATAATAACTCAAGCTCATTGTAAAAATGTGCCTCTACCTGCAGTTTTTGAAAAAACTCCCAAAAAATACCTATACATAAAATAAGAAATTTCCAGCTGAGACAGCTTTTTTAACCGAATTATATTAACATGGGCAAATGATCAATTAATAAAGACTTCTTTTCATGTCGTTCCTTGCAAAATACTGTTACGACTAAATCCCCTTTTAACCATAGTGCAAAATTGGTAAACTAATACATTTTGACATTTGCATCACATAACCAGCTCAATATGTATGGTTTTTCTGATGTGGTAAACTTGCTCGATAGTGCACCTGGTACAACGCTTCACTTATAATGCGAAGCGCTCTGAAGTACCAGTCCTGTGAAACACGAGTCACAATAAAAGAGTTCAAAAACATTAAGAAGCTAGCTAAAATGCTAAAATTGCATGGTTTCTGCAGCAAATGTGTTTATCTCATGTTTGCTTGTAATAAAACTAGCCAGATTCATGTTTCATCTGTATCTGTTTTAGATAAACTGAACATCCTTTTAGTGTTACTCACTGGACATTTCATTTTGATAGTGTTGTGAAACATGAATCACTGTAATACAGATTTGTTAAATGATTTTCCAATGAGCCTGGGTTTCTTTTTTTTTTTTTTTGCTTTGAACCCTTCAACTGTAGGAAAAAAAAAAAGAGAAAAAAAAAAAATCACCTATTGCTTAATTAAAAGTTGACGTAAGACAGAAAAACACACACTAAAAGGACACTGCACTAATGACAGAGTGAAATATTTGACCTGAAGTCACTTACATAAAGACTGAATTAGACTAAAACAAAGAGGTGATGTTGTGTTGGTGAGAGCCTCAGCTCTGCGGCGCTCTCTTTCACATTTGCACAAAACTTTCATTAGCGTGGATGGCAGGGTGCGAGAGCAGCCATATCTGTTCCATTAGCGTCGCTCACCATAAATCAGACTAATCTCTCCTCGAGGGCGCACGCTAATGACACCGCAACTGCCATCGCCACCGCTACCCTTAACTCACATGCACCGGCGTCTGTCATTACACCAGCCACCCCGCCCGCCCCCGCTCCGACCCAGATGAGCCAGATGATTGGATAAGGGATAAACAGCCTGCTGCATACAAGTCACACCCACCTCAAGGAGGAAAAAAAACATATTTCTGTCTTTTAGGGCTGCAGAACAGCACTAAGCTCAGAAAAAAAAAAAATAAATAAAAAAACAACATTATGGATGATTCACACAAAAGATAACAATCTGTCATCATTTGCAATTTTCATAACATTGCAAACTTGTATGAGTTTCTTCAGTGGAACACACTAAGAGATATTTAGCAGAATGTTCATGCTGCTCTTTTCCAAATAACAATATTACTGAAACTGCCTATAGCCAAACTTGGTGTGTGTTGTTTAGTTACAAGACATATAAGAACCAGTGGCGTTCAGCATCATTTATTTCAAATCTTTGACATGCCAAGTTGATTGTGTGCATATGCAAACAGCATTTGAGAGAGGGAAAATAATCAGCGGATGACATCAATTTGGGTGTCTTTCTCATGCAAATCATGCTATCATATGCAGTGATGGATTACTAACGGCATTACTTTTTCAGTAACGAGTAATCAAATGAATTACTGTTTCCCCTGTTACAATGCCGGGTTGTGTTCTTCTTCTGAGGTAAATTCTGACTTATTCCTCTCAGTGTGTCTTCTTCCAGAAACGAAAAGTAGCCGAGAATAAATTGATGAATTGTTTACGGAGGTGATGTGGGCATTTACCTACATGTACGCGCTTCTCACATGGTTATTTAAAATTTTAAAGGCAGAACCACTTGTGGGCGTAGTTACATTAGAAATAAGTTTAGATGGGAAAAACTGGAGCTTATGTTGGTATCATATGGATTACTTTATCAGAGAATATTTGTTTTCAACGTGACTTAATTTAAAAGTAGACATTTTTTAAGCTTTCAAGCTTTCCATATGTATATTTCTCATGTCTATGAGGCAGGTATTTGCTGAGATTCAGGTTGTTTTATTTATGTGTCTATGAAGAGAGGTGACAGAGACTGAGACGGCAGAAAGTGCACCCTGTTTATTTTCTTTACAAAAGCACATTGTTTTGTTGTTATTATGACTATACACAAATAAAAGTAGACTTTGCAGTTTCAAACGATGTAACGTGATATTTAGCCCCTAAAAGTTGTCTTTCACATTGTCCCAAAGCAACATTAAAATAATGTAGATTAGTGTACAATGTTTTATTAATTTAACACATTTATTATTGGGGGCATCCAAGTTATTTGACATGTTTAAACATTTATTTTAAAAGTAACACAGTAGTTACTTTCCCTGGTAATTAGTTACTTTTATAATGATGTAACTCAGTTACTAACTCAATTACTATTTGTGAGAAATAACTAGTAACTATAACTAATTACTTTTTTTAAAGTCACATGCCTAACACTGATCATATGACTTTAGAAGACTTCGAAACAGGGTAGCGGAACGAAGAAACACAAGGTTTAGACAAGCTTTTCAAAAGTTAAACTTTTATCTTTAACACTGTGTTTGTCGACTAAGTGCAACAATCAAACACATCCATCTTGTGCATGTCTACATGGAAAACAATTAACGATAAAGAGAGTAACTTGCAATTGAGCGGGTGAACCCAAGTTATTATAGCCACCTAGGCTGGAAATATGTGCCTCTATATACATTTCTGCAAAACATACCTATATGTACGAATCACTAGAGGCAGTAAAACTCAGACTTTTAACTTTTATTCCTTTTCACACAAAGTATGATTTACAGGTACATAGTTTTAATTAACAAAGCCTAATTTTCTCTCAATTAATTGCAGAATATTATGTATGACTTTATCCTGTGCAATCTAAAAACTGATACTTTTGAACATTGTCGTCACATATACAGCTTCATATGCATGAGTTTTCTAATTCAGTAGGTTTCCTCAGTAGCTCATGCGATACAGTGTCACACTTGAGAGATAAAGAGCTGTGGTACGAACCCCGTGAAACTACGGTTTGACAAAATAGCTCAAATCCACATATGGAAGTTAAAATGGCATGGCTGCATCAACAAATGTGTTCACTGTTGCATTTGCTAACACTTATCAGGTAGGTTCAGGGTTGGGTTTGGTGTAGGGGATATTTCCAGCACGATAGAGCATTAAACTTTAGCGACACTCCTTGGGTATTTGAATTCTGAACAGCTGCAATATGTACCTCAAGTAGCGTAATAAAAACGCAGTGTGTCTGTACCAACGTAATAAAAACATGCCACATTCACGTATTGAACTTTCTGGACATTTCACTTTGAAACTGCCGCAAAATGTGCAGTAAGGTACGTAACTCCGGTAATGCAGACATGCAAATAGAGGCACATATTTTCATGAGCCTGGGTTGTATTATAGTGTTAGGGGAGGGGCTATGCTCAGTGGCTCCAGTGTGTCATAGAGACATGATCTCAGGCCCGCCCAAAAAATGCTGAAAATCTGTTTAGGCTAAATCCACAAGTCAGTTCTTCATAGTTCACAGTCTTTGTAACATGATTACAGCAATACATTTCTAACATTTATCATGTGTTTAGAAACAACTCTCTGAATTGCCTTTACATGGACTTAATCCTATAATTTATTATTATTATAGGTTAGTATAATTTATTAAATTATAGGTTAATAATAATTTATTATTATTAACCTATAATTTATTATAATAAGTAATACTTAATATACTTAATTAATATTAATCAGTACTAATTTGTCTAATTACACTGTTACAACATCACCATAAAATAAAGTGCAACTATGGAAATGTCCATAAACGTAATGGATAATGTCCTGGCAGAACATTACCAGTACCTTTTCCATTTCTTTTGATTTGTATAGGCTATGGTCAATACTTTTTTTGTATGGAAAAGAGCACCATGGATATTCTTAAAAATACCAACTAGAAAAAAAGAGTTTGGAACATAAGTGTTAGTAAATTATGACAGAGTTTACATTTTTGGTTGAGCACATACAAAACCTCACATTACAAACAAAACTAACCCCCACAAGCTGACACACACCCATAAAAAACTCAACGGGAAACAACATCTTTCTCTTTTTCCCTCTCACGCACACAGGGTGCTGATATTACTCATGATGGATAGCTCAATAGCGCCCAGCGCTGGGTAATGTGGCTATGTTTTGATTGGGTGCAGAGTGGGCGAGTGATTAGCTTTTAGGATTTATGATTATGGCTTATCAAACAATACACACAGCGTGACTCTGCTACACACATGCGGTATCATGGGTAATCAAACAGCACGGCTTATCCATTGGGAAATACACACAGCATTGCGTACAAAAGCTCCCAGCATGGGTCGACTGTATTTGAGTGAGGCACACAACGCTCGCAATACCGGATCATATAACAAAATTAAGCAATTTTAAAACTGCTCCAATAAGCAAATGATTCGCAATTGCATCAGTATCACAGAACACAACGTTAAGGGTGTGAAAAGAACTCGTAACAGACTGATTTATTCTATTATTATTATTATTATTTTTATTATTATTATTTCTTTTCCAAAAACATTTGCCTGATTGGCCAATTAACAGACATTTGCCTACTCTACAGATGAAGACTTCAGACACAAAAGGTCCTTCTGAGATTTTTTTCTTTTAAATGAGTATGTACTGTTTGATGTTGATAACAATGGAATGGAAAATATTTTCTTACAATTTTCTTTCTCTAAATGTTTACTCATTACACTGGAAACAGAAAGTCCAGCATATCGATACAGTACCCCACACAGGCTGCTCTGTTGTTTTGTATAAGTCTAATTTGGGAATTGTACACATACTGGGAATCTTGCAAACTGAGAACAGTATATATTTGCATACTGCAGAAACAGTAAGAGTAGTGTGGTAGTAAGATATTATGTTACAGCACCGCAGAGAAACATATGAGTATTCACTAAGGGCTCGTCTGCATGGCCCAATGCTTATGTTTAAAACTTTCCGTAATAAAAATTTGTGCTATAAAATTTTAGGTGTGACCAGAGCTGTTTTAAGAATTGGCTTAGAGTGTTTAGCATGTACTTTTTAGGATAACATATCAAAAGAGCTGTGCTAATATGAGTCTACACTATCCCTACTACTGCAAAAGAGCCCTTATCTTCAAAAAAATTAGGAAGGTAGAGTTTTGGAAAGTCAACAATGAAAGTCATTTGACTTATTTTCCAAATGCAACATGATATTCAGTCAGAAATCTGTTGTATTCAGCAAGGGGAAAAAAAAAAAAAAAAAAATCAACCTGAACTGTGATTTGCAACCCAATTTTACTTTTGTAATTGGACATATTTCTGAGTGAAATAGGACATCCAGTTAGAAAAAAGTGAGTACTTGATTTTATTTTTTGGAATTAATTGGATTTTAAAAAGTGGGTGTGAGAAAAGGGAATTCATTTCAGAGACAGAGCAGGTTCATTTTTACATACATGTGAAATGGTACATAGCGTACGTTTTAATTTCTTACTGACTTTAAGCGATTCAAGCGATTTATGACAAGTCTAATTTTCATGACGAGGAAGAAACTCCAACTACAGTGCAGTCTCATGCTTAGGGGAGGCATATCTTTGTTAGAGACCGGAGACAGAATTGCAGCACTTACGCCAACTGCAACATGTTTTTCCTACAGGACAATGAAAATGGCTTGAAACATACAGCAAAAGCAACTCAAAAGTGGCTAAAAACCAAAAATAACTTGTCCTGGAGCGGCCTAGATTTCAATCTTGCTGAGTAATACAATGTTAAGAAACCACTGCTTTAATTGTTGCCAGAGGTGTTACCTCTGGTGAATGAATTTGGATGTATTATTTTAGATTTTAGATGTTATAGTGGTGCTTTCTGAAGCAGGCATCACTACTATTGTTAGTAGGGTTGTTTTGTGATGTACAATACTGAAAAATGATTGCCAAGTACTGTACTGCATTAGTTGTAACAAAGAAATAATAGAGCAATACAGGGATAACGTAATATCATAGGCCAGGCCAGAAGTTAACACCCTGGTTCCCCTGACATAAAAAAAAAAATCTAATAGTATTTGTCCATTGACTTTAGGATTTTTGCTGAAAATTAGCTTTGCGACCAAGAAAAGTCTATTACATATATATATATATATATATTCTGCACATGAGTAAGATTGTGTTCATACCTGGTTCATTGTGTTTGTCTTGTGAGGGGTCAGTTCTTACAGATCACATATGGTTTTTGCTAGAATAGAAAAAGAGAAAGTTTCCATTCAGAAAGAAATATAACAAATTATATATTTTCAAATTCTCAGTTGTTTCTTTCATGATTATATAGAGACCTTTGTTTAAGCACTCAGTTTCTCCCGAGAAAAAGAGGCAAGTAATCTCATGTGTCTCCTCTAGTTTCAAAACTTATCTCAACAATGTTTCAAACTGTGCACAGATTTGCCAAGGTGACCATGTGACCCTGGACCACAAAACAAGTCACAAGGGTCTTTTTTATATATACATACATGATTTATACATAATCTGAAAGCTGAACAAATAAGCTTTCCGCTGATGTTTGTTAGGACAGAACAATATTTGGCCGAGATACAACTATTTGAAAATCTGGAATCTGAGGGTGCAAAAAATAAATAAATAAATAAATAAATAAATATTGAGGAAAAACACCTTTAAAGCTGTGCAAATTAAGTTCTTAACAATGCATATTACTAATCAAAAATTAAGTTTTGACATATTTATGGTAGGAAATTTACAAAATATCTTCATGGAACATGATCTTTACTTAATATCCTGATGATTTTTGGCATGAAAGCAAAATCGGTAATTTTGACCCATACAATGTATTTTTGGTTATTGCTACACATATGCCCGTACTACCTAAGACTGGTTTTGTTGTCCAGGGTCACATATGTCAATATGAACTAAACAAAATTCACATCAAATTTTTCAAGTTTTGAAGGATATTCCAAAACATAGTTAGAATAATTATTCTGCCTTCTATAATACCTTATTTTGGGCTTATTTTGAATAACTACGTAAAGGAGAAGTCCACTTCCAGAACGAAAATTTACTCACCCTCTTCTCATCCAAGATGTTCATGTCTTTCCTTCTTCAGCCATAAAGAAATTATGTTTTTTGAGGGAAACATTTCAGGATTTTTCTCCATATAATGGACTGGTATGGTGCCCAGATTTTGAACTTCCAAAATGCAGTTTAAATGTGACTTCAAACGATCCCAAATGCGATTGGAAATGATCCCAGTCGAGGAAGAAGGGTCTGGCTTGGCCTGTGATATTACGTTATCCCTGTATTGCTCTATTATTTCAGTGTCACAACTAATGCAGTACAGTACTTGGCAAACTTTTTTCAGTATTGTACATTACAAAACAACCCTACTAACAATAATAGTGATGCCTGCTTCAGGAAGCACCACTGTAACATCTAAAATATAAAAAGTGAAAAAAAGTTGTGATGTATTGTCAAGTATGGTCACCCATACTCGAAATTGGTCCTCTGCATAACCCATCCAAGTGCGCGCACAAAAGTACCGACCCAGTCTTTGCAAAGTGAACATGCACCCTCAACAAAAAAGGTAAAACAGCGAGATAAGACGATTTTGAAGTTGAGGGAGAACATGAGATAGGAGGTTTTTTTGACATACCCTAACTGTCATGAACCGGAAAAAAACAATTCAGGCAGAGTGAGACAAGACGAGCGTTTGACATTAAAAAGTATGTTAATTGTATTTTTTTTTTTTTTTTTTTATGAAAATAACCAATTGTTTCACTAGATAAGACCCTTCTTCCTTGGCTGGGATTGTTTACAACCGCATTTGGGATTGTTTGAAGCCACATTTAAACTGCAATTTTTGGAAGTTCAAGATTGGGGCACCATACCAGTCCATTATATGGAGAAAAATCCTGAAATGTTTAACTCAAAAAACACTTTTCTTTATGGTTGAAGAAAAAAAGACATGAACATCTTGGATGACAAGGGGGTGACTACATTATCTGTAAATTGCTGTTCTGGAAGTGGAATTCTCCTTTAACAAAATAGCAGATAAAGAAAGGAAATATTCATTAAAATTATACTTACATTTTATTCAGTACCAAAATGTATAGATTAAAATAGTAAAATCTAATTACCAATTAAAGTTATACCCAAATGTGCTTTAAGCTTATTAGAGTATTGTGTTATTATCTCACAAACTATTCATATTACATGAGGTTACTGCCTATATATACAGCAGTTCAAATCAAGAACTTGTGAGTTTTTATTTTAGATAGCAAGCTTCCTTAGAAAGTATCTGCCTAAGTATCTAGACAGCATATAGCAAGACAACTCACTAGGTTTTGTGACAAAGCTAATATTTCACTGGTTAAAATGTATTTGTGCATGTATGAGAGAAATGTTTAAAGGTGAAGAAAAAAAGCAAAGCAGTTAGGAAAGGAAGAGGTAGGGGAAAGAGAGAGAGGAAGGGGGCTGGGGGAAAAAGAAAAACAGGACGAGGTCCATTTTTCATCCCTCCTCCCTTGTAGCATTCATTCATCCATCCCCTCTAGTCTGACACAAGCTGAGAGACTAATGTCCATTGTGTCTGAGTGTGTGTGTGCGTGTGTGTGAGACACAGAGAGAGTCTAGCATGTTGCTTTGTCTGAGCTGAGTTCTTCTTATACGCAAAGACAGACTCTGTTACAAAATCTAGTGAGCTGCCCCACTGCATATATGGTCTAAAAGACTATTTATGTAATGCGGAGCACAATAAGTTGCAAAACTTTACCTTTCACTAGGCAACAACTAAAATGGATTCTAATATGTTACTGATTTTAAACGCTTTACAACTCCACACACTTTTTTTTATGCAACTTGCATCAGTTTATCAGTTTATCTGCTTGCATCAGAAAACATGTTTGCAATTCTTATCCATAATCAATCAGCTGGGCAAGAATTGCAAGTATTAGTTGTTTATATATATATATATATATATATATCTATATCTATATATATATATATATATTGGAGAATAAAATGTCAAAATTTGGTTGAAATAACATTACATTGACATTCAGTGTAACACAATATTTATGTAAAAATTCAAACAACATGCTTATTCTGACTTGTACATATTAAAATATATAAAAGAATAAGGGAGCATATTAAATTTTATTGTGATTTAAATGCGTAAAACATTCTTACTGACAAATGGGCAAAACCTAGGAAAGTGGCAAATTTTTAAAAATGTAGAATTACAACTAATTAGTATTTAGGGTGAAAGTAATTAATCTTTTAATATGTCATAAATTGATTTTCGTTGTAAATATGCCTGACAAGATTGTTACACTGAATGACATTTTGGTGGAAACAGAAAATGTTTTAATTATCTTACAACAACAATAAAACAACAGCAATTTAAACAATTTAAAGCAGTATTACACTAATTGTTTTTATGCTTACACACTTTTTATATATATTGCTATTACATTTCAGAAATTAAATGTAATCTTATTTGTAACCAGCCTGTTTTTCATCCAACTGGCCTGTTTCACAAAGCATTCTAGGATTGTATTCAAATCAGTTTCTCCAAACACATGCAATGCCAGTGTTACCAAGTCCACGGTTGTCCCGCGGAATTGGGCTACTTTATAATTGTTGCCACGAATTTCATTGTCATGTCCGCGGATTAAAGCGACCTCAATAATGTAATATTTAGCCCTTGTAATGCGAATTTTACCAGGGGAACCCTACCAAAAAAACATGTATTTTATGCCCGGAACGCGATTTTTACCCTCCAAAACGTGATTGGACTAATTTCGGACTAGTTTCGAGTAGCGATTAGGGGGGTTTTATTGTGAAACCCTGGCAACCCTGTGCAATGCTGCCTTTGAATTTGTCCCAGTTTTATCAACCAAAAAACCTCTCATCTTGTAAAAACTAACCTAGCACACCTCTACTCAACAAGAATCATGATCAAGGTACCATTAATGTCTATGGTTCACACTTGCAGGAGAGGATTTTAATATGGTTAAGGGCGTTTTAGTGGTCAAATCACTGCAAAAAACCTTTTGTAGCTCAGTATACTGTAGCTTTATGTAGTGCTTAGCTTACCTGCTTAAAAATATGCTTGGCATTTTAATAAGAAAACTAGAAACTGTAAAAAAAAAAAAAAAAAATGCCCAATTAAACAATCTTCAGTCCTACAGGTGTGTGAGAGAAACAGACAGAAGCGCGTTTGTGAGACAAACAATGAGAGAATTGACTGTGTGCTGAAGCATTATACAGCATTCAGCACAAGCCAAGTCCATCAAATTCATCACACACGTACACACACACAGAGTAATGTAGGTCAGAATAATACATCAGCTCACAGTCAATTATACACTCTCTCTTTGTGTGTGTGTGAGTGTGTTTACTTGCTGCTGGTTTTATGTGTGGGTGGACAGCAGGAGTTGAACATGTGCTCGAGATACATATGTGTGTGTGTGTGCTGATGCCAGTCAGTGAGACCATGTGGTTTAGATTCAGTGAGCTGGCGTCTCTCCAGAGGGAAAGACCTTTACAAACACACACAATTCTTTAGTTTACTGCCTGTTCTTTCTCTTCTCTGTCCTGACACTCCTCTGTCAACGCCATCAATCCATCCATCACCGCTGTGAACCCGCAGGAAAGAAAAATAACAAATAAGCTCTCTTTAATATCTCAAACTGTTTCTCACATGATTTTTTCTATTGACAATAACTTTTTTTGCAGATGAAGTAAAGATGCAGGTCACATAATTCTGGAGGTCAAACACCAGCCGAGCAACTGTCAATGAGACAAATGGCAATGTAACAGATAGCTTTCTCCAGGTATTACAGGCTTTTTTGGATGTAGGTCTCAAGTGTTGAAGTGTTAAAATCTATCTATCTATACCATCTATAAAAATCTATATTTATCTATAAAAGAAAAAAAAAAAAACAATGCAAAAATGTCTGAAAATACTGCTGTAACGTAACTCCATAAAGACACATTTTTGTTGGAAAGTCATGGCATACAGTGCAAAACATCACTGACTAGTTTTCAACACATTCTTACTGATGCTTTCAAGACCATCATAAGCCAGTTATGCAAAGCCTCTCTGCAAAACCTCATCTATGCTGGCCAAATAGATAAGATTAGCTAAGTCACACAGAATTTGCAACAGCAACAACAATGTAGAATCCAAACATTTATGTTGGAAAGGCGTAAAAAAAAAAAAAACAATGGATGAACAAGAATGCAACAAATGTAAAATTTTCAGTGGCAGCACAGCACTGCTCTAAAATTCTCTCACACTGGCCTCAGGGTAGCCATAAATTTTGATGAAAGATTATGAAAGTAAACTTTTTTGGATTGATGTTCACTAATGAATCATTTTACAATAAGACCAAAAACCCTGTAATAACGTTAAAAGGTCAATTTTGATTACAAGTTGATGTGTACAAATGATTGTGCTGATTATTATCGGAGAGGCTCATCTGGTTCTGTTTTATGCTGCAATTTCATCTCATCTGGACTCTCAGATATCCTCCTTTACCTCCTTTATTCATTGTCCACTGCCTTACATCTCTGGCTTTCTGTGTGTGTTTGTGTGTATGTGTGTTAATGCAGGGCTTGGGAAAACATTACTGATTCAGCCATATATGAGCTCTGTAAAAAGCTTTCCATTAGTCTGATACACAGCCATCAATCCACTCTAAATCTAATCACACACACACACACACAAAACATAGCCACATAACTACTATACAAACAGACAAGGAGAGACACAATTCAAGAAGAGAGGGAGGGAAATAACATACTGTCTACTAAGAAGCCTTCATCTGTTCAGTTTCTGAAGGCAACTTACATGTATGCCTCACTATCAATGATATTCCACGATGTGCATGCATTTCAGCAGTAAGTAGAATTTAAATAAAAACTAAAATCAGAATTTATAAATGTCCAATTTCCTTTCTTTCTTTTTTTCTTTTTCTTTTTTTTTTTACATTTACGATTCAAGATGACTTGAATAACATGACTCTACATGCAAAAACATACAGTACCTATATATACAATTCACTGCAGTTTCCAGCTAAAATTGACACTAGTGGGAGTAAAACAACTTTTATTCCCTTTTACAAATTTAGATTTTGGGGGTTACGTAATTAGCATCTTCATTACATAACCAGCTCCATTTTTTATGGCTTGTATGACATAGTAAACATGCTCAGAGCCCACCCGGTACAGCACTGCACTTGTGATAAAAGAGAATATAGAGGCAAGCTACATTTTATACCTCACATTTGCTTTAGTTAACACTATCAATTAGATTTAGGTTAACACGCGGTACTTTATCTTTAAATGTTAGAACATTAACCATTTTGCACCTTACCGAACATTTAAATTCCGAAATGCAACAATTACCAGTTTCACGATCATCTGTATAAAACTAAATACTAGGGCTGCAATGATTCCTTGATTCTATTCGAGAATTCTATTTAAAAAAAACCTCTATTGCAATTTGCCTGTGTTTAGTAATCAGCAAAATAATGGAAGTGGTGCATTCCACATATTAAACTTTTAAAAATCATAAGCATAATACTAGTAAGAATTAACTTATTACATCAGATTTGTAAGGTAAATCATTTATGAGCCTACGCAAACACAGGAGAACATTATCTTTCTCAATATGCTAACTGTTCATTGCGATTTCAAAATAAAAGTTTAAACCCTCACTCGTGAGTTTACACGTTTTGATGTCCACATATTCAAGAATTTACAGTGCCTGTAGCTTTTCTTTCATAAAGAAATGGCCAAATATTAAAGATAAAGTGGACATTTGAATTAAATGTTCTTGAGTCAATATTAAACATGGATTAGACCGCGCAGCAAAGTGTAAAAACAATTGTCAGGGCGTTGGCGCTCTCTTCAGGTATTTGTTATAATGCGTAAAAGTTATATTGTTTATAATACATTATGTATTTTAACAGTTTTGTTTAATAAAACCATATGATTACTTGCTTTTGATACTTTATCTGAATGAATCATTATTGCCTCATTGCTATTATACATGTATTTTAAGTCATTTTAAAGGCTATTGTTCATTTAGGTCTATTTTGATTACTTCCAAATATATATATATATATATATATATATATATATATATATATATATATATATATATATATACATACATATATATTATACCTATCCAATTACTCAATTCATTCTCAAAATAATCGACAGATTACTCGATTACCAACATAACCGTTAGTGACAGCCCTACTTTTCACACCACTCACTAAACATTTTGCATTTAAAATGTCACAAAACCTGCAAGATGCAACATAACATTATTTTGTAGAAAAGTTGCCACAAGCACATATTTCCAATGAGCCTGCGCCTGCATTGTTTCCATTAAAGATTGGCTTGAAAATATCTAAAGCCCACTTGGATTTGTTCTAGATCATTAAAGGTGACATTATATTGCCTTCAAAATCAGTTTGAATGCCGTTTCCTCAGGAGGTGCCTTCATACAAAAACTCTGTCTGTGAAGTCATTGACTAACTAGGCAGGAAGGCAGCTGCCTTAGGTGTCGGACACAACTCAAACCCCTCCAGCCTAGAGCTGAACAATTACCTCTCCATCACACACACACAACACACATTGACAGACCCTATCAGACAAATGATGCTGGGGTCACAATGTGTGTGTGTGTGGCATTCTCCAGAATAATGATAATATCTGATCTGATTTGATTATGGTCATGAGAAAGCATTTGCATATCACGTTCATACATGTGTGTGTACATTTGAAAATGGCAAATCTCTTTGAATACTGATAACAGCTGAATGTAGATTTGCCATTTGTGTGTTTGAGTCTAAATCATCGGCCCACACTAATGGTGTCAGGGTTCGAGGTGAGGTCCTGACTCTGATGACCGAGACTGCCCTGCACGCTGCCTGAACATTAGTCCTGTATAAAACATCACATTAAGAAGTCCCCTCTGTGAAAACACACACACAGACACGCACACACACACACACACACATGCTGTTCATTAAGAGAAGAAAAAAGCAACAGAAACATTTAATGGACATTTAATGATGCTTACAAACAAGACAAAATATATCAAAGAACTATTAAAGAATTCCTAAAGACTGAGTAGTTTTTCTCATGCCAAAAAATAAATAAATAAATAACTGAGTTTTTAATAGGGTGTTCTGGGCGACTACCAGCTCAAGTGAAAATGTACCTAAACACCAAACAACTAAAATAAATAATAAAAAAATAATGAAATTACATGTTTATAATCATCATTTAAATAAATCTTTAAATTGCTAAAATCAGACAAACTGCAAGTCAGTTTGAGGACAAACAAAAGTCTTTACACTGTTTCTCCTTCATGATGGAAGACGCTAGAAATAAACATCATAAAATTAAGCTTCCACACTCCCATTTTGATGAGTAAGGTACTGCTAACATTTCCAAGGATGATGGCTTTAATCCATTCTAAAGATAAAGTTTTTCTCAGCGGACGTTTGACTGAAGAAAGCTATAAATCTAAAAAGGTCGTTGTCGTGTGACCTCCCCCTTGAAGACTTTACTTATTAAAAATAAGACTTTAAAAGCAGAGTTAAATAAACTTTAACCAGCTTATTCACATGCATAAATGTTTTGAACAGAATCATTCTGTCACTGATGTCTAAACACTGTAAAGGTCTGTATACTGTAAGGCCCCTTTCACATGACTCACATCAACTTTGTCCAAAGCACTGAACTCACCAGCATCAGCTACAGCATCACTCAAAAATAAAACAGCACACAGTTTCAAATTTAACCCTGTCTCGTGTATTTCAGAGTAAAACTGTAAAATATAAAATTATATATATATATATATATATATATTGTGACGAGTCGGCTGCCTCCCCCCTAACTATCAGCTTCACCCCGTCGGTAATCGCCGCCCTTCACCAGGCTCCCGACGGGAGTGGGCGTGTGGGAGGAGGAGGAGGGGCGCTGAAACATCCAGGTCTGGCGGCGTGTGATGAGGCACACCTGATGTGAATGAAGCCTCATCACCGCCGCTGTTAAAATGCCGAGCGCGCCTCTCCTCAGGAGACCGGTCTCTTCCCCGTGCATGCACGCTGGTGTCCTCGTGGGTCCAGGAAGGGGTGAAGAGGGAACCAGCGCCGCCGAAGGACGAGCTGCCGGACCCCGTGGGTCCGGATGAGGACCGCACCCGTGACGGCTGACGGGCCAGGTTGCCGGGCCGTTTCATCCCCCAGAAGTGCCGCAGAGGTGGAGGAGGACGATGCCGCTAGAGAAGCCGCCGCCCCTCGCACCCCGGACCTGAGCGGGGAGCGCGTGCGGCCGCCGGACTCCGCCCCTTACCTGGACCCTTCCCTTTTGGAACACTACCCCTCCTTCACGGAACCCCGTCACTTCGAGGACACCAGATCCCCCCTTTTGTTTTGGACACTTTTTCCCCCTTTTTGGACACTTTGTTTTATTGTTTAATAAAAGCCTCTCCGAGGCCTGACGTCACGCCCCCTGTGTCTGTCGCTTTGCTCCGCCCCCGTGACAAGTGGTGGAGAATGCAGGCATGGGCGGAGCTTAGGCAGCGCAGTGGGAATCACCTGATGACGTCAACCCCTCTCGCTCGCAAAAGTCAAGGAAGTTTCGACCCGGAGGGACGGAGAAACGACGGTGACAGCCTCCCAGCCGCTAAAGGGGTAAGTGACTTCTTTCATTTAGTAACACTTACCCTGCGGTTGGTTGAGGCTGTCGACTAAATTCCGGTTTCTCTGTCCCCGGTCCGGTGGCGTTGCGAGAGGGAGTCGCCCGGAGAGGAATCCCCGCCCACTCCGACCGCTGGAGCCTGGTTGAGGAAGGTAGCACTCCTGCGTGGGCGGCGGCCTGATGACGGGGATGTCGCTTGGGGGGGGGAATGTGACGAGTCGGCTGCCTCCCCCCTAACTATCAGCTTCACCCCGTCGGTAATCGCCGCCCTTCACCAGGCTCCCGACGGGAGTGGGCGTGTGGGAGGAGGAGGAGGGGCGCTGAAACATCCAGGTCTGGCGGCGTGTGATGAGGCACACCTGATGTGAATGAAGCCTCATCACCGCCGCTGTTAAAATGCCGAGCGCGCCTCTCCTCAGGAGACCGGTCTCTTCCCCGTGCATGCACGCTGGTGTCCTCGTGGGTCCAGGAAGGGGTGAAGAGGGAACCAGCGCCGCCGAAGGACGAGCTGCCGGACCCCGTGGGTCCGGATGAGGACCGCACCCGTGACGGCTGACGGGCCAGGTTGCCGGGCCGTTTCATCCCCCAGAAGTGCCGCAGAGGTGGAGGAGGACGATGCCGCTAGAGAAGCCGCCGCCCCTCGCACCCCGGACCTGAGCGGGGAGCGCGTGCGGCCGCCGGACTCCGCCCCTTACCTGGACCCTTCCCTTTTGGAACACTACCCCTCCTTCACGGAACCCCGTCACTTCGAGGACACCAGATCCCCCCTTTTGTTTTGGACACTTTTTCCCCCTTTTTGGACACTTTGTTTTATTGTTTAATAAAAGCCTCTCCGAGGCCTGACGTCACGCCCCCTGTGTCTGTCGCTTTGCTCCGCCCCCGTGACAATATATATATATATATATATTGGATTTTCGATTTTGATTTTATTTATCTACATCTATATCTATCTATCTATCTATCTATCTATCTATCTATCTATCCATATATATTATTATTATTATTATTATTATTATTATTATTATTATTAATTTATTTTTTGTTAAGTTGTTTCAACGTAATATAATATGTTACCCAGCTGCCAGAAATGTTTAGTTTAGTCAACTTCAAATTTTAAGTTACTTATTGTTAATTTAAGTGACAACTGGAATATTTTAGTTGACTAACCTACAAATTCTAAATCAGAAGGGTAACAAATTATTTTAAGTTAAAACAAGTATTTATTTATTTATTTATTTTTTATTTTTTTATTTTTTACAGTGTAGAGTAAGTCATCTCGTCTGAATTAGGAGAGAAATATGAACAGATCAAGAACTGTTTACAATTGAAAACAGTCCAAAATAGTTCTACTGTAAATAAATGTGATTTGAGAGGGAAACAGCAGACCCTGTTGAAAAACCAGCATATGCTGGTTAGGTATGTTTTGAAGCAAGGCTGCTGATTTGAGCTGATTTAAGATGGACCTTAGCTGGTCAAAAGCTGGTTTTAGCTGGTTCTTAGCTGGTCATGTGCTGGTCCTAACCAACTAGCTCCTGCTCAGGACCAGCATCAGCAAATTACCAGCTTAAACCAGCTCAAACCAGAAGCCATGCTTCAAAACATACCTAACCAGCATATGCTGGATTTTTCAACAGGGGATGGACTTTTTCCACTGGAAGAAGCATTATTATGGATTATGAATTCATATTTTGGCGAGAAATATGAGTTCACAAACCATTAATTGATGGGCTGGAGTCATGTGGATTACTTCTGGATTATTATAATGTTTTTATCAGCTGTTTGGACTCTCATTCTGACGGCACCCTTTCAGTGCAGAGGGTCCATTGGTGAGCAAGTGATGAAATGCTAAATTTCTCCAAATCTGTTCTGATGAAGAAACAAACTCCAACCAAGCTGGAACAGACACAAATAAATTGTGAGCAATAAGACGCAGGAACATGTATTAAGAGGAAAAATCAAATTCAATTTGATCTCATCATCCTTTGTTTGTGGTCGTTCAGTTTTGTACAGCATGTCAGAACACTTTCTAATAAACTTTTCTTTCTCTGAAGTATCAAAGCAGGATTTATTTTCTTGTTCTTAGCTAAAATCACATTTTAGCTTTTTTCGCATACTCTTTAATTTACTGTCCCACCAAATTTCATGTGGAAACATGGGACTTGCATTAAAAAAAGTTCTGAGTAATATAGAAGGAGCTCCAGGTATAGGAGCCCACTTTTATATCAAATCTCTGGATTACAACCACAGTCGATAGACATTTTTCCTTTGCATTGCCTACAGCAACTCAAAAACCAAATAAATGTACTTGATTATATTAATTTGTGAATAAATATCAAAATGATCTGAACAGTTATGTAACACAGAACTGTAGGAATTTAAATGAAAGAGATCAGGACTTGCCAGAACCCTTAAAATTAACTAGAAGAACTGGAAGTCCAAAAATCAATTTTCAAACAATTTGATTATATAACCTATATCATGTATTTACAGACAAGTCAGTATTCACTGAAAACAGAACAACAGAATGCAAAACATCCCAACCATCAGATCAATCTGTTGGTAGTATTGTGTGAGTATTGACAGAAAGCATTAGGTAGATGAATGGACAGTGAATGCACTGTAGTCACGCTGCAGGGAAAGAGTGTTTGTTGGATTGATGGGTCAATAACCACTACACTCCAAGGCATCGTTAGTTGCAATTCTCTGCAATTCCACATGTTACAGCATTCTCTCGGGCAATTAGTTAAGATAAACCAATCAGCTTCCAGCTCTGCAGATGACTTTAATCCATTACCTTTCAAAATACAAACCAAAGCTGAATATATTAACCTGATGTTTGAAATGAAATACATCTGTTTTTGGATATCACTGAACATACAAGGTAAAGATTTAAGTTTCTGTATGAAGAGTTCAGATGCAAAACCCTCTAAAAGCCATCTCGGTCAGAAATGAGATAATGATACTGAGTGAATGCTCTCGACACATATTAGATGTCCATCAAATACTTTTACTTAAAACTCGCTAAAATCCCAGCCTCAGCCCAATCAGAATTACCGGTACTGAGATAGAAACCTATACATCAGAGCCTGATAAAAATACTCTTCATATAACACTGTAGCTCGCCAATTTACGTAACCTTTCATACTAACGACTTTTTGACTATTGCTCAGTCTGTGAGTGTACTACTAACACCAACCTGCAAGACTTTTTGCTTTAGCACAAAAATGCATCTGCTGTAGTTCAAAGCCGCTGGAAGGCACTCAATGGCTCGGATGCATTTATCTGTGTGTGTATGCGAGGGAGACCTGGTAAAAGCAGGTGGGCTGTGACCGATGACCCACCAGAAGACAAATGCTTTTAGCAGGAGGGCTGCTGACATTTATGTTTCATGTGGTAATGGACGATGACCCTCAAGGGTCAAGGGTCAAACCGTGCTGAGAGTCATTCCAGCACAGTGGACGGCAGCTGAAACTTGAGCCAATCAAAACAGAGCGTGCCGCCAACGTGCACAACACTGAGCAAAGAACATTTTCTGACATGTTATAGCTAGTGTTATTTTAGTATCAGTAATTTACTATTATAGGTTTTGTTTATATTTGAAATGACATTTTTTAAAACTTTTTTTTTATTTTAATTTTAGTGAAATTTCAATTTTAGTTTTTATTTTACTTTATTATTATTATTATTATTATTTAAATGTCTATATAGTTTTTATTATTAAGTTTTAGTTTTTAGTTTTAGCATATTCAGTTATTTTAGTACTTCAACTTAAACTGAATGAAAATTAAACATGTTGCCTTGGCAACTAGCTAAAATAAAATAAATTCAACTTCTCTATATTGTATTTCAGTTAATGTTTATTTTATAACATGTTTTTGAAAACAGTTTTAGTTTAACAGCTTCTTGAGCACTAGAAACAAACAAGAAACAAACAAATGTGATTTACAAAATATACAAAAGATTTTAGTAAGATTTTGAGTAAACTACACTTTAAGTCTGTTACTTCTGAAGACTTGGAATATACTGTAGTGTACGTGTATGAACCACTTTCTTTCTTTTTTTTTTTCTTTTTCTTTTTCTTTTTGGATCTCAACAATCTCAGTCAACAATTTCAGTCTTCTGTTTCAGAAGAAAGAAAGCCATACTGGTTTGGATCAGCATTCGGGTGAGTAAATGATGAGAAAATTTTCATTTTTGGGAGAACTTTTCTTTAAAAAATGTAACAATGGTCATTTTGATGGTTACAAATAATCTTCACAATATCTTGTTTTATGTTCAACAGAACAAAGAAACTCATGTAGGTTTGATAGGTTTGTGGAAAAAGTGGAGGGTGAGTAAACATAGAGAGAATTTACATTTTGTATGTGGTCTATCCCTTTAACCACAAACAAAAAATTAGACTGAGAGAACGGAAGAGAAAGACAATGAGGGAAAAGACAGCCAGAATAAAAGAGGAATTTGGCACTAACAGGGACAAAAGACAGACTGAAGAGGAGAAATAGAGCCACCAGCAGCAGAAAAGAGAAGATGGCCTGAAAAACTACCAACACAGAGAGACAGAGAAAGAGAGAGAGAGAGCCAGTAGAGATGGTTATGTAATATCCACAAAACACTGAAGCAGTGTGATCAAAGGCTTGTGGTGCAGAATGAGGCCTGAAGCTTACTCTCTCTCTCGCTCTCTCACACACACACACATTGGGTTTCCATGATTTATGGGGTCATTTCATATGCATAATGTTTTTTTTCTACTGAGCAAACTGTATTTTCCTGTAACTGTATCTATCCCCTTACCCAAACCCTACCCCTAAACCTACCCCTCAAACAACACTTTCTGCATTTTTAGATTTTCAAAAAACTTAATTCTGTATGATTTATAAGCTTGTTTCCTCATCGGGACCAGAAATGTTCCACAAGAATAAAGATTTTGGATATTGCCATCTTTGTGGGGACATTTTGTCCCCATAACCTAGGGAATACCTTGAACCACACACACACACAATGCTATTAGACAAATGGTCTTCATAACATCAAATGCAGTTACCTCAGAAACAAATATACACTGGACAGCCCATTGGAAAGGGGTCTCAACAGTTTCTCCTAGACAGCAGACTAGAGCAACGGTTATCATCTAGTGGGTCATGACCCAAAAATGAGCTCAAGGTCTCTTCTGACTGAGTCAGGAGGGAAGTGTGAAATACAAATAACCGTATATTGTACATAGTTAGGAATGAGATAAATAAATAGGCTTATTGAGTTATAAAAGGGAGGAGAAATGGTTCCCATATCTCTCATTGTTGATTTAAAAGGTTGTGCATCCAGTCAAACTCTGTCACTTGTTAGAAACCTAGACAAAATCAGCAGATGACAACACGGAAAGAATGTGTGTCATGCCATCATCCACAAAAAACGTAAACAAAACCATGAGACTGCGATGTGAATTCATAGATTTATCGCAAGTTTGAGAAAAAAATCTACAAACATAGACCAGTTGTTTGTATGTGCATCCATAGATTAATGGGAATTTCAGTGAAGTGGGTCTAAATGTGCTTTCAGAATTTAAATTCACAGTACTGAGACTCTCCTGACATCCCCAAAAAAATGATTCTTACATGTTCCTCTTCATCCAACGCCCTGACAGAGATTTCTCTGGTGTGCAGGCACTCTAATCGCAAATTGAGATTTTACAGAAATCTGCTGCTACTCAGACTTATCAGACATCTAACTCTGAAGTTTTAGAAGAGATCCAACCAAGTCTCAAACTGCACAGCTTTCTGGAGGCACCAAAATCTCCAATTGAAAGTCAGAGATCTTAATAGAAACTCCTAATGAGAACATGAAGTCTTGTGAAATATGTAAGAGCAACCACTAAGCAATAAAATCATACACTGGAAAGCCACATAACAGAGGAGTGGATACACACAAGCTGACACTCTCATGTGTGTGGGATTTATGACGATCAGATGCCTTTTCATACTGTTGAAGAAAGCGATTTTAATAAAATGACAAGTTTCCAGACCATTAAAGTTCTTCAGCCTTCCAGAGATGACTCATAGATCTTGGAAATAACATGGATCTGTCTAAACCAAGAAAGGTTTGCTGTTTTAAAGACTTGCGCAAAATACTTTTTTTATGTTCAGAGAACAACAACAATGTAACAATGTAAACTTCTGGAAGAAACAATTACGTGAGTTTGGGGCAGGACTATCTGGTTTCCTAACCGTTGGCAAATTCAGCAAATAATCATTATTTAAGCACATCTGTTTGGCAGCACAAAAATTCCTCATCCTATTATTTGCAGAAAATCTTGCTGTTCTCTCTGTTGTCGTTTTGGCTCCGCATATTTAAACTTTACACCGGTAAGAATGTCATGTGGGAACTAACAGCATTTGAAATCATTGACGTCAAACATGTCTTGTTGTGCCAGGTTTGAATACATGCAAGTACGAATGAAAAGAAGTTAACCGAAGGCAATATTTTCAGCAAACTACTTACATTAGTTCTGATCCTTACACATTACTGAATGAATTTAAGATATTTAGAATATAGTGCATGAGTCATTTTAACCACTTTTATGATATTTTTGATGCTTTTTTGTTGTTTTTGGAGCTTAACATTCTTTGGGAACTTATGTTGTCTGGAAAAGACAACCCAGGCTCACTGGAAAAATTTAACTGTAGTGACATGTCTGCAAAATGATATTACAGTTGCAGTTTTCACAACTTTCAATCAATCAAACTTGAGTGCTCTGCGTTGCAATGCCAACGGCATTCAAATGGAGCTGGTTAGCCTAGGTAATGTAAACATGCATTAGTTTACAAAATATGCACTATATGGCAAAAGTGTTTTGAGGCCCAACACAAGTTGTGAATATGCAAAAATGTAGGTAGAGGCACATTTTTCCAGTCAGCCAATGTTGGGAAAAGAGAAGCATTAACAGTTTAAGAAAATTCTCTTTTTGTGTTTTACAGAAAGAAAAAAAATGGTTTGGAAGAACATGAGGGTGTGTAAGTGATTATATAATTTTTAGTTCAACAATTCCATTAGCATGAAACATTAGCATGTTTGTGGACAAAGACTTTAAATCACCCTGGGCTTACAGAACAGTGGATTGTGTGTTACCGCTGCTTCCCGCCACTGATCTGTGCTTTGCTTGAAGTAAAGACCATTGGTAAGTCACAGCATTAAAGACTAAACCAACAAAACCAGATCACATGTGACAGCAGGAAAAATGAAGATAGCGCTCTCTGTCCCTCTGTGAGACCTGTCTCAGGCACATGTGTTTTTATTTACTGACGATCTTCAGACAGACCTCTGGGTCTCGGGGTCATCAATCAAATGTCTTTCAATCCAAACAGAAAAGCAGATGAGAGACAAAGGGAGGAGACAGAGGGGGTGGCGGAAGGAGGGATTGGGAGTTGACCTGGGTCCAAAACCCTCGATAAATCAGGACCAAACAATAACAAGCGCAGCTTAATGTGGCCGGGATAATTCATCAACTCAGCACGAGCTGAGACCGGCCCGCTCAAGCCACTGTGGGAAGATGGGATGTTGCTTATCTGAAAGATGAACTGAGCTCAGTGTGTGTGCATGTGTGCACTCATAAAAAATAAACTCTCTTCAAAAAGCACCTTAGGTTGTTTTCACTCAAGTCCTCTTTAAATAACCAAACAAGTAGGCTAAACAACGACACTGGCCATAAAGTTGGCTCAGCTCTTACTTTGGTCTACTTTAGCTTTCTTAGACAACTTAATTCCATTCACATTATTGTTTTTTGGAACCTGGACCATGACAATATTACAGTGGGGGAAAAAATTTGTTTGATCCCCTGCTGATTTTGTATGTTTGCCCATTGACAAATAAATGATCAGTTTATAATTTTAATGGTAGGTTTATTTGAACAGTGAGAGACAGAATAACAACAAAAAATCCAGAAAAATGCACTTCAAAAAAGTTATAAATTGATTTGCATTTTAATGAGTGGAATAAGTATTTGACCCCTTCGTAAAACATGACTTAGTCCTTGGTGGCAAAACCCTTGTTGGCAATCACAGAAGTCAGATGTTTCTTGCAGTTGGCCACCAGGTTTGCACACATCTCAGGAGGGATTTTGTCCCACGCCTCTTTGCAGATCCTTTCCAAGTCATTAAGGTTTCGAGGCTGACTCGAACCTTCAGCTTCCTCCACAGATTTCTATGTGAATAAGATCTGGAGACTGGCTAGGCCTCTCCGAGACCTTAATGTGCTTCTTCTTGAGCCACTCCTTAGTTGCCTTGGCCGTGTGTTTTGGGTCATACCTATCCATGACCCATTTTCAATGCCCTGGTTGGCTTCAATGCATTGGCCCTGACGGTACTTGGCCCTGTCCATTGTCCCTTTGATGCGGTGCAGTTGTCCGGTCCTCTTAGCAGAAAAACACCCCCGAAGCATAATGTTTCCACCTTCTCATTTTGGGATGGTGTTCTTGGGGTCATAGGCAGCATTTCTCCTCCTTCAAACATGGTGAGTTGATGCCAAAGTGCTTGATTTTGGTCTCATCTGTCCACAACACTTTCACCCAGTTCCCCTCTGATTAATTCAGATGTTCACTGGCAAACTTCAGACGGGCCTGTACATGTGTTTTCTTGAGCAGGGGGACCTTGCTAGCGCTGCAGGATTTCAGTCCTTCACAGTGTAGTGTGTTACCAATTGTTTTCTTGGTGACTATGGTCCCAGCTGAATTGAGATCATTGACAAGATCCTCCCGTGTAGTTCTGGGCTGATTCTTCACTGTTCTCATGATCACTGAAACTCCATGAGGTGAGATCTTGCATGGAGCCCCAGACTGAGGGAGATTGACAGTTATTTTGTGTTTCTTACATTTGTGAATAATCACACCAACTGTTGTCACGCTCTCACCAAACTGCTTGGCGATGGTCTTGTAGCCTATTCCAGCCTTGTGTAGGTCTACAATCTTGGCCCTGACATCCTTGGACAGCTCTTTGGTCTTGGCCATGATGGAGAGTTTGGAATCTGATTGAGTGATTACTTCTGTGTACAGGTGTCTTTTATACAGGTAACAAACTAAGATTAGGAGCAGTCTCTTTAAGATACTTATTTCTTATGACTTATTTCACTCATTAAAATGCAAATCAATTTACTTTACAAAAACTTTTTGGAAATGCGTTTTTCTGGATTTTTTTTGTTGTTAACCAGTACAAACCTACCATTAAAATTATAGACTGATCATTTCTTTGTCAGTGGGCAAACGTACAAAATCAGCAGTGGATCAAATAATTTCCCCCTCCCACTGTATATTAATTATAAAATGAATAACAGTATTTGTTAGCTCATCCCCTGTGTTTCATCATTGTCTTTATATGGTTTTGCCCAGCCTTACTTATTTCAACCAGATACAGCCAATGAACTACACTTTTAAAAATAAAGGTGCTTCACAATGCCATAGAAGAACCTTTTTTGTTTAAATGGTTCCATAAAGAACCTTTAACATCTGAAGAACCTTTCTGTTTCACAAAAGGTTCTTTGTGGTGAAAGAAGGTTCTTCAGATTATAAAAAGGTAAGAAAGAGATGGTTCCTTAAAGAACCTTTGACTGAATGGTTCTTCTATGGCATCGCTGTGAAGAACCTTTAAAAGCACCTTTATTTTTTAGAGTGTAAGAGAGATGGACATTCTATGTCAGAATGCTGGCTTCTGTGTCAGCAGCAACACACACGTTGTGGTACTCTCATGAACGTGCGGCACTGACTGACACAGAAGAAATGAAATTGTTGAATAAAGTTGTTATTTTTGTTTTCTTTGCACACAGAAATGATTCTCTTAGCTTCATAACATTATTGTTGCACCACTGATGTAACATGGACTATTTTAACAATGTCCTTACTACCTTTCTGGGCCTTGAATGTGGTAGTTGCATTGATGTCTATGAAGGGTCAAAAAGCTCTCTGACTTAATAAAAAATATCTTAACTTGTGTTCCAAAGATGAACAAAGGTACTACGGGTTTGGAACGGCATGAGGGTGAGTAATTAATAACAGAATATTCTTTTTTGGGTGAACTAACCCTTAAATTATTTAATTTTACGTATCAAATATGATCCAGAAGGGTTTATTTGGTTAAAGTAAAAGTGTCCCAGATTTCTGATACTTAGACATATTCATGCCGCACACACACTCACCATATTTCACACTGCACGTAAAGTGGTCTCCTGAGAGTCATGACAGGGTGGGATTGAAGGTCTATGAGTGTGCAGACAGGGAGTGAGCGATCAATAGAGACCCATTACGCAGAGGTGTGTGTGTGACTGAACGCAGGGTAGGGAAAGTGCTTATTTGAGTCCACATCAATATTTTTCATCCTTTCTC